>JAXQQM020072274.1:0-86440 GCA_034641835.2 Pinus albicaulis
AAAATTGCCCTTGCCTTCCTTTAAGTGCCTCTCACTGCCTTTTTAAAAAAAAATTATCCTTGACCTTTGCCTTTAAAAAATGCCTTTCACTTCATACAAAGCCCTCAAATCGATTATTTTAAAAAACATATCGATTTTCAATACAAGCCAAAACGATATATATAAACCGCTTTTAAACAAAAAACTTTTAAATATATATATCGATTTTAAATATAATCGATTTATAACTTTTAAATATATATATCAAAATATAATCGATTATATTTAACCTTTTTTTCAAAATCGATTTATGTTTGACCTTTTTTTACCAAACTCCAAAAAAAAAATCGACTTCAATCGACTTTCAAAAAACTTCAATCGACTTGTTATTTAAACACTACAATTTGAATGGAACTTACGACTTGTATTTCAACGCTGTTTAAAAAACACTCGGCACAGCAGCGCACATTTATGGCCTCTGCGTCAATGGCATACGACTTGAAGCATCTACATAATTCACCCTTCTTATATAAACGATTTACCATTCTTCACCCGCCCACCTTGAGTTGCCCAGTCATCCGCATTCCAGATTGACGAGGCTATCCTCATGGGCTGCTTCTTCGGATATGGGACTCCCAGCTTCTCGTTGTTGGGGAATACCCGAGTCGGAACAGGCATTGAATAAACACGTTCAACAGTTGGACAGTGCGCTCCACCTCCGCGCAGGACGTTCACTGACTTGGGCCCGTCCCATTTCCACTGCGCGCTCTGTCAACGCTGCCAACACCAGCCTTCTCTCTGCGATATGTATCTATGAAGGGAGGAATATAAAACAGCAACGTCATTCACCCCCTTCCGCAGCAACACGCTCCAGCAGCGAATAGACTATCCGCTCTCAACGTCGCTTTACTTCAATGAGTAAACCAGCAACGTCAAGTCGCTCTCCAACATGCTCTGATACCATTTGTTGGAGATCATGCACAACAAAACAATTAAATACGCAGCAAATAAATCATGCACAAGAAGACACAGTGATTTTACCGTGGTTCACCCAAACTTCCTGGGCTACGTCCACACAACACGGCATTGGCAATCTTATTAATTCAAACAGGAGATTACATAATTCACACACCCACACACACTCTCCAAAACAAACGTATGGATACCTGTTATATAGCAGGAGAATCTAACAGCCTCATAAATCCTCTCAACTCAAATTTAGGATGCATTAACTCCCTCCCAACAAACTGGAGCTAATCTAGGAACTAATTCCTAATTTTTGTCACCTACTGAGATTTTTCCTATTTTATTTAGAACAGAAAATCTCAACAATTTCCTTATACTGGTGGTGTTGACTGCAGTCAACAATATCATTTAGCCATCACAACACTATGGCGTTGGATTCCAGCCAATCGCCAAGTGGAGCAAACCCACGAACTCAAAAAATCCAAAGATATTTTTCCGTCGGGTTTACATTGTCGTTGGGCAACCTTAAGAAGAATTAATATTACGGTCAACGTGCAACAATACATACAACATAACTCTCCATATTTATGAAAATGTTTCTCATATTCTACCAAACAGCGCAATATGTTTTCACCGACCCACCAAATCTCGAACAATGTGTTTTCCAATCCCTTGATAGGGTCCGCGCCCACAATGACTGCAGCTGATCCGCACCAATTTGATGTCCATTCAAGGCATCTTTCACCACAAATCAGCCTAAAAAAAATAGCGGCAACAACAAGGTCAAATGCAATATAGCATGACTAGCAACACCGGTGTTCCAATACATCTCCGCCAAGGACAAGGTTTTCCATTACAAGATCATGGACCTTATCAAGCGTGAGATATGCATCTTGAAGTTGATCAAGCATCCAAATGTGCACCCGAATACAAGATGATAAAATTCTAAAGGAACGATGGAGAATGACGGGTAGCGAAGGTGCAACAGAATAATATGAGGCTTATTCCGCCACAGAGGCAGTTGCTTGTTTAGATCACTGCTCTGCCAAATACTACCGATCAATGATTCAACGCACGAACAGACTGTGTCAAACTCCTCAATAAAAAAACATGAGCTTATCGGAATTCTCACTCGACTTTACCGCTCGACACCTCCACGAACAGGCACCTTCACTGCGGAGATCCACGTTGATCACGTTCCATGACTTTCCAAGAACCTCGATCGCACCTCCCTATACACGAACAGATTAGAAATTCGTGATACCAGACGGTGTATTCTCGGAGGTGTTTGAACAGTAACCTCCACAAATAAATGTACAGACAGAAGGCTACCACTCAAGACGTAGGTCACTGGTTGCTAACGAATCGATCCCACGAAGTGATGATTAAAAAAAAACAGATTGTGGGCGAGCTGATCTTCTCAAACGCCTCTGTGTGTAAGGATCCACAGCACGTCTCGAAGTTTATTCTTGACTCTGTACAAATGTGCGCGACGCTCACACTTCTTACTCGGCCTCCTGCGTGGATGCCTTACTACAGCAGATCGATACCGTGTCTCATCCACAGATAGAACGATGCCCGATCGAACTCTTCCCACTCTGCAATGAGCATGCACCACAGGCAGATCACACAAAAAAAACACGATCTCACTCAACAGATCCATCGCTTCCTTCCAACCTTCTGATCCGAGGCACCCTCACGCCGACCGTTGGATAGAGGCACGCTGTTGGGCAGATTTTTTTTTTTTTAAATATCGGAAATGTGGTATGTATACCAGTCTTTTAATTTATATAAAGGGGCTAGTATTAGATATATCTTTTACAAATATTGTAATGAGATAATAATAAAAATAGCATTGTTTATATGTGAGATTTTTTGAAAAGCTTTTTAGTTTATTATTTGATTTAATTTGTTTAGAATTTGGTAGAGATTTATTGAAATTTCAAGTTTGAGAAATTAACTCTTCACAACTGAAGTACCCTAGAAAATTTTCACGATACTAAATCCATATATACAATAAAAAAAACTAGTTTAAACAAGAGCAATCAAGAGTTGACCACAAATGTTTTGGCCAAATTGCAGCAAAAAATAGACCAAAAACTTCTAAATATCTAATATATAAACAACTCCAAAATAAATTATAAATATAAATAAATTCATATTGTTAATTTTTCAATAAATATTATAAAATAATATAAACTTAATAAATTATCAACTCTATCTAAGTTTTATGAATTAGATGAATTTGACCCAAACTCATACAACCAAATCATGAGGAAATTAACCCACACTCGTACAACCAAATCCTCCCACCCATCGGATTAGGAGATGGAGAGCAAACAACCATTTAGCCATAGGTTGGTTGGTCTATTATTTAGTCCATAAGTAATTAATTACACTCGTGATAGCCTCTCTCATACGTTCAATAGTATTATTATGTTATAGTATCTATTATTATATTATATTTTTAATCAATTAATTAATTATAAATTAATGCAATAGTTTCAATGTCACTTTCCTTTTCCCATTAAAATATTATCATTACTATATTTTTATATTATATAATTATGTCTCGAAGAATTTTCAAAATAACTTTCATCAAGATAATTTTAAAATGCTTAAGACTTGAGTTATGCAGTTAAATTTGCGAACGATTTCAAGAAAATACTAGTACGGTTGTTAGGGTTTCTAGGGTTTCATAGGTTACAGTAGCGTTTTTTGTCTGGGCGCGCCATGGCAGCTTCCTCGGGAGGAGAGCTGCCACCCTCCTACCGTAATGTGACGAGCGGGGATCAATCATTACGTCTGCCTCCATCTGCGACTGTTCAATCACGAACTGCTCCTATCTTAGGTGTAGAATGGCAAGCCAGAACGAAGGGGTAGTGCTTGTCACGAGCTGTCAAGAAACCAAGGTTCGTTATCCCGGCCTCTAAGTTGGATGAGTACAGAGGATACATGAAGAACCATGCTTTAATATGTAAGTTCATTCGAATTTGGCCTACAAAAAAGGATTTGTTAAAATGGATTCAAATAAAATGGCAGCCCAAGGGTCATATTGTTTACAGTTATTTTTACTAATTTACTTGATAAAGAACGTATTTTTGAGGGAGGGCCATATTTTTATAACACTGCAGGGCTTTTCCTCAGACAATGGGAAGAATGTTACAACCCAGAACAAGAGCAATTTTTGGCGGCACCTGTTTGGGTTCGCTTGTTCGGCCTTCCTAAGGATTTCTGGGATCCAGAAATCCTGGAAGAAATAGGAAATTCTTTAGGCAATTTTGTTAAAATAGTAGAATCCACTTCCTGTGGATGATATACATCTTTTTCATGCATTTGTGTTTATATGAATATATCTGAACCTCTACCTGAAATGATTTAACTGGATTATGAAGGGAAAATCTAGCTTCAGCTCCTAGATTATGAACATATCCCTTTTCGTTGTCGGCGTTGTCATGAATATGGGCATCTGTACAAATCCTGTCCTCTTAATGTCTCAGAGCCTCAACCATCTCGTGTGAATGGTTCAGAAGATCAGCCTCGCCAGAATGGCGATGGTTTTGTTATAGTTACAAATAGGAAGTGGCCTAATAGAATGGGGAATGCCATCTCTACCCCGACCCCCATGCCAATTCCATTCGGCCCAAGAACTACAGAAAACCGATATGAGGTCTGACAGGAAGAAGGTGAACCATCGGTGATTGAAGTGGTCGATGACGGTGTCGCCGAAGGCTCCACTGAGGTACCTCCGAAATCCTAGTCCTCAAAACAGAAGGCAGTTCAGGAAACGGTGACGGTTGAAGATAATACTCTGCAAGAACATGCCCCAATGGAGGTGGAGAAAAATAAAGAGGATTTGAGTGCGGAGGAGAAAATCTTAAAAATACTTTTGTTTGAATGGAGGAATTTGGATGACCATTTTATTCCGGCTGATTAGAAAAAATTATACAAGGAAAATTTTGAACATTACTTGACAACGCAAGCCCATAAAGAAGTACAAGAAATGGAGCAAGCAACCAACAAGAAGGAACCTCCTCAGTCAAAACCTACTAAAAAGCGTGGACAACGCACCCTGCAAGAATCCATCCACTTAGTTGGAGAAATGCTAGTTAATACAGGCAAGATCATACCATTAACAATGGTATTTCAACAACTACCCAAAAGTTCCTAATGAAGGTACTCTCCTGGAATATTAGAGGTCTTAATAGTAAGGGAAAGCAGCGCTATTTGAAGGATCGATTGAAGGTTGAGAAACCTCAGGTTATGTTAATACAGGAAAAAAAAGTATCTGGACAGAAGCTTCAATCCATTATTCAATATTTTAAAATGCAATATGAAGTTATGGCGATTGATTCCGTTGGTACGGTGGGTGGACTAGCTATTCTATGGAATTATACTGAAGTAATTGCAGATGGATGGATTGGCTTTCCCAGAATCTTAATTGGAAATTTTCGGCTACTCAGATCTGAGGAAAGAATTCTTATATCGACAGTCTATGGACCTCCAATTCCAGGAGAGCGAGCAGAGTTTTTACAAAATGTTAGAATACTTAGTACATTGCATCAGGAAAAGTATTGGCTCCTTGGTGGAGAATTTAATATGATTCTTAATATCTCTGAAAAGAAAGGAGGTATTAGACGATAAGAACTAGACATGGCTCTTTTTAGAGAGTTATTAACTGATTTACGCTTAGTAGACATACCGACGGTGAACAATCATTTTACTTGGAACAATAGAAGGGGATAAAGGCATCAAGTGGCATCTCATTTGGACCGTTTCCTTGCCTCAGAAGCATTGGTAAGCCTAGATATCTCTTATGAAGCAGCTATTCTTCCAACGATTGGTTTTGATCATTGGCCGATTCGACTAGAGATTGATGTTAAGGCAGGCCTTCCTAATCGACCTTTCAGGTTTGAACTTTTTTGGTTACGCGATCCTGGCTTTATAGAAAAAGGTTAAAAATTGGTGGAACTCCCATCCGGCCACAGGACAAAATAAGATGCACACGTTTCAGCTTTGCCTCAAGCACTTAAAAACTGAAATCAAGCGCTGGAACCGTCTTGAATTTGGAAATATTCATGAGGAACAAATAAGGTTGCAAGATCAAATGAAAGATATTCAGCAAAGAATTATTTTACATGGTCGAACTAATGAATTAGCCTTGCAAGAAGGTCATATCCTTAGTCAACAAGAAGAGCGTCGGAAGCAAGAAGAGATTTTATGGAAGCAGAAGCCTGGGATCAATTGGTTAAAGGAAGGCGACTGCAATACCAATTTTTTCCACAAAACAATGATACAGAGGCACCAACATAATAGTATTTTCTCTCTAAAAGTTGTCAATGGGGAGAGATTGACAAAGCATGCTGATATGGAAAATGAATTGACTAATCATTTCAAAGACCCACTTACAGAGCCTCTTCCCCAACGCTAAGCAGCTATCGATAGAATTACTGCTCATATCCCTAGAGTTGTTACCAGAGATAAAAATCTTGCACTGCTTCGGGAGATTAGTTTCCAGGAGGTCGAAGAAGTAGTCCTTAACTTGCCTAAGAATAAAGCTCCGGGTCCAGATGGCTTTACAGGTGAGTTTTTCAAGGCTGCATGGCATTTTATGAGTCAGGATATTTTAGAAGTTTTTGAAGAGTCACGTAGGAATAAGATGGTCTACCCAGCTTTAAATGCCACTTTTTTAACTCTCATCCCGAAACAGAAAAATGCGGACACTCTAGTTGGTTTTCGGCCCATTTCTATGTGTAATGTTATTTATAAAATTCTTTCGACCATTATGGTTAATCGGTTGAGACCCCTATTTCCCCGGCTGATTTCACCAAAACAGACTCGTTTTGTAAAAGGTCGACAAATCTTAGATGGCATAGTGGTAGCCCAAGAAGCAATTCATACTTTAAAATCGCAAAAGAGGAAAGGCTTTTCAATTAAATTAGATTTGTCTAAAGCCTATGATCATATTAGTTGGCAGTATTTGCCTGAGATATTGTGTGCGTTTGGGTTTGATGACCGATGGATTCAATGGTTGCGCTCCTTTATCTCATCCCCTCATTTTTCCATATTACTAAATGGTATCCCTTCAGCCCCATTCAACAGCTCTCGTGGTCTTCGTCAAGGAGATCCTTTATCTCCCTTTATTTTAATCATTTTTGCGGAAGGACTTGGTCGATTAATTAAGGCTCATCTTGCGGAAGGGAAGTTGTAGGGTTTAAAATTGTGGGGTCCTAACCTTCATTTGACTCATCAGCAATTTGTGGATGATATCCTTTTATTTTGTGTGGCGTCAGTGAAGGAATGCAGGGAAATTCTCCGGATATTAGACCTCTTTATGGAAGCTTCAGGTACTCAAATCAATAATGACAAATCTAATGTATATTTCTTTAATTGTAATCTGGCTATGCAGAACTTTCTTGCCAGAACTCTAGGATTTCAAATTGGTTCGTTTCCGATGAAATATTTGGGTATGATATTAAATTTGGGCCCAGTTAGAATGGTTGACTCGCAGGACACCATTCTTTGTGTGGAGAAAAGGTTTCAAAATTGGGCTTTTAGAGTCCTTAATGCTCCTGGGTTTCTAATTATGTTAAAATATGTCCTCCAATTCCTCCCTCTTTATCAGTTGTCGGGTTGAGCGTGTCCGAAAGGGATCTTTAATCGATTGGTCTGCTTGTTTAAAAAACAATTATGGGAGGGCGTGCAAAACAATAGGAAATGGGCCCTTCTCAACTGGGCTAAACTTTTCAAGCCAAAATCAACTGGGGGCTTAGGACTTCGAGATCTGTTTATTTTGAATAATGTTCTCGGAGCAAAACTTTGGTGGAGGTGGCTCCAAGGAGGATCTAATCTTTGGAAGAATATATGGTTGACCAAATATGATATGCCCTGAACAGTCACTCATCGATTGAAAGTAGATATTTTTCCCCGAGGCTCATCTATTTGGAATTTGGCGGCAAAAAACTGGCATTTAATCTGTTCACATAGCTTTTGGGAAATCAAGGAAGGATACACTGCTCTCTTTTGGGAAGATTCTTGGCAACAGCGGGAGAAATTTTTTAGTAGGATTGACTTGGGGGAGATATTTTTATTCACCAATACACCTAATAATAGACTGGTTCATCACTATTGGTGCCCAAATCAGAATAGTTTATGGCGAAAATGGAAAGATATAACCCATTGGCAGGATGCTATGGATACACATCAATGGGAAAATTTTGCTAAAGAAATCCAATCCAGGAAGATAAGGTATGTACAAGGTACCGATATTCTCAGGTGGGGATATCTACCCAAAGGACTGTTTACTATCAAAGAAGGCTATTACATTCAAGCTCATCATGCGTAGCTTGATGCCAGAACTTTCTGGAAGAAGATCGGGCTCTTGAAACATTGGCTAAAGGTGGAATACTTCTTATGGCTGGTTAGTCATCGCAAGATTTTGACCTGGGAAAATTTATAGAAACGTGGCATGTTTGGGCCCTCTTGATGCTACTTCTGTCAAGCAGAGATTGAAACAATTGAGCACCTGCTAAATTCTTGTCCAATGGTGCAGTAGTTATGGAGGAATTTGGAGCAACTGTTTCGGCAAACAGATAAAAATCATCACAGTATAAAGGACACAATCCATAACTAGCGACAATGAAGGTTTCATTGTCAAGTATTAAATAGAGCCTGGCACCTTTCATTTGGATTCCTTCTATGGAATATTTGGAAAGAACGGAATCAAAGGTTTTTCGTGCAATAGAACAACCCATGCATCATATCTGGTAGCGTTTGGTTGAAAATATTCGGGAAACGATCTTAGTAGAGAGCTGGTCAGAGGAGGATTGGCAGACTTAGGGTTTGGAAGCTCAGATGCTGGACTGTTTAAATCTAAAACCTCAATATATATATAAGAATTTATGGAAGTATTGGCCACCTTTTCAGTCAATAAAGGAGCAGTGGAAGCCCCCTCAGCAAGGCTTCCTCAAGCTCAATTATGATGGCGCGTCAAAAGGAAATCCCGAACAAGCAGAAGCAGGTGGGATTTTTCGCAATTCTCAGGGGGCAGTCTATCGGTGCTTTGCTTCCGATTTGGGATTTGCCACAAATAATGAGGCTGAACTTATGGCAGCTAAAAAAGGCCTTCTTATTGCTATCTATGAAAATTATCAAAGGCTGATAGTCGAAGGCGATTCTGTAATGGTGACAGGCGTCCTCCAAAAGTTACAGCATGGCACACTGTGGGATAAGATAACTCGAAGTTGGTGTAAAACTAGCCTTATCCAAGAATTTAGACTGCTAATTAAAAATATCTAGTATTTGATCCCGACTCATATTCGACGAAAAGGAAATGAGGCTGCTGATTATCTGGCTAACTAGGGTTGCAAAAATCCTGATCACTCCATGGAAGCTCGCCCTATTAATGCCATCTGGGATGTTGAACTCCATTCTCTACAAATTATTGTGAGCAAGGATCTACAAGACTATACACACCAACAACCCCCCGATCGGGGTGGGCACTTGGCAACGACGTCTTAAATGGCATTGACAGTTGGATGTGGTACACAGCTCATGTCATTATGCCATAATATGGCGCTGCTCATCGTATTGTTCGAGAGATGTATGATGGAACAAGGAGTAATGAATTCACATGCTTGCTAGCCTGGGATGTCAGAAAGGCTAAGGAAAGTATTGCAGTTAGAAAGCATGCTGCATTATACCATGCAAAGACATTCTGTAGTGCAGATGCGGAGGCAGCACCAAAGCCTCTTGGATGCTCTCTCAACCAAGCAAGCGTTTTTGTTGGGGTACGTATTCATCTATCTGAATACCGTCGTTGTTGATGTCTGTAAGGATATGGTAGCTCTGTCTTATATTATGTTTCTCCGACAGTTCTGGATGGCCTGTAGCTCGGTACCTTCGCTTTTGAGTCCTTTTGATCCCTGTTTTCGGGATCCTTGTTCCTTTTTCCTGGATTTTTTAGTCTTGTTATGGCCTAGGATAGTGTCAGCCTTTTATGGCACCTTGCAGATGCGCGGGTTCAAATTTGATGGTTGGTTGTGGGGTAGTTTCAGCTCCTTGTTCAGGGGCTCGCGGCATTGGGGGGTAGGTTTAGTTGTTGTTTTAAGTGGAAGCCGCTGGGTTAGCACTCCTAGGTGGTGCCAGCCTGATGTAAAATGGGGAAAATTGCGAAGGTTTCGCTTCAGGTCACTTCCATATTCTGTACCCAGTTTCAGTGAAAGCCGTTGGGGTTTTATTTTCATCTGTCTGTTGTTGTCTCGTGAATGGGTTTGGTTTTGTAATGCTTTGTCTCGCCTCACAGGGATACCATTTATGGAATCATTGCTAAATGCTTATGCTTGGGATGCAGTGATGTTTAATGTTCTTTTTATGCACTCTGTTATTAGCCCTGTTCCTGCCTATTCCATGTGATCTGTTACTATATTTAACATGCGCTCAGTTCTGCTTCATTTCCTACGGCCCATCTCTGATCAGGGTTTTCATTTTCGGAATTGGGTTCTGTGGTTAGTTTTCCTATGTTCATCTGGCAGACACAACATCTCTATTCACTGGGTGGCCACCGGTTATTTATATGATGTTACTCATTCCTTCATCATTTTCTCCTACCTGTCTTTGTTTCTGAATAGGCTTCTCTCCAACATGGGGAAGCGTCGTTCTTGCTCTCATTCTGCTAAAGGCAAACAGCAGGCCCAGTCTGAGCCTGCTCCTAAGAAGCGTGGTCAGAAATATAATCAAGAGATCCTTGAAAACCTCACTGCAAACTATTTTATAGGTAATTCATCCACTATTCGCCAGGAGATTCGTGGTTGGGAACGAGACATTCAAACTGACCCTGGCAATACCTGGGGTCGTCTCACTTTATTCCAGCAGACTATCCATACATACTGGATATTCAAGTGCCTTATAGCCAAGGCTATGTAGAGTTTCCCTCCTGTTCAAGCCAAGAATGAATCAAATAATATTGAACCTCACCTTCTGGACCTACTTCAGGACATGAAAAATCAGTTGCAACATATCAAGATCACTCAGTATGAGGCTACTGACCGCATTAGCTGACTAGATGATCGGGTAGGCCACATGGAGAAGCAACTTCAGCAACTGCAACAAGTTGATATGCCTGGGTCAACTGTGAAAGACCCAGCTCTGGTTTACTCATCTGATGGCTAGTTGTTTTCTTTTTATCATGATTTTTGATGCAATTATCGATTTTGTATGAACATCTTTCATTTTATCAGTATGTCGATATTTGTGTAATAGGACAGTTAGCTCATGAGGCTCATAGACAGATGAAACAGTTTCAATTTTGGTTTTCTTTTCATGCTTTAAGGTGGCCAACAGACCTAGTTTCCTATGGGGAGGTTTAGGCCACAAACTCGATTTCATATTTTTGTAACCTACATTACAATTATAAATAGAAAATAGTTAGGTCCTACCAAATTTACAAAAAAAAAAAAACTTTCATCATGATAATTTTAACTTGTAAATCTTTCATTTGGAAAGATGGCCTAAGACCACATTTTCCAAAGTGTCACTCAAGTTTTATGAAGGTTTCTCATTTTCGTATGTGAATTTGCAAAGGGTATACTAACATTTACACCAAAATTGTTGATGTAGCCAAAATGTCGCCTTTACCCACATACGCAGAACTTAAACAAGTTTTCCTAAAACCTGAGCATAGGTTCATAAAACAACTAAGAACCTTTATAATCCACTTTAATCTTAATAAAGTTCTTTTTTGCGTGGAAGCTTCTTTACAAAGTGGTTTCAGGTTTATAACTCATATAATAGAGTTTTAGCTTTATATGGTGGCCACCGCCATTACCTTATCCAATGCATACACGACATCGCTAATCCATATCGCATCTAAAATCCTTTTAATAGAACCTTATCACATACACTATGCACATTAACCCAAATATATCACAATTTCGCAAACTTATCAATTCCACAAATCGGAACATACTTCGGCACTTCGCACCTTTTACTCCAGCCACACTTCGGCTCTGCGCAAACTTAACTTTCCGCCTTTCACCACAACACTTATCGCTTATGATATGCGATATTTATCGCATATCATCACTTCGTAAATATTACACCCATCGAAATTCTCAACAATTAACGTTTCACACTTCGCATTGCTAAACCCTTTCCTTAGCGCTTCTTCGCAAATTGGCTCTTCACAAACTTAAGTCTATGTCGTTAAGTGTTAACCCATATCACATGCATCATGTGATATGCGAATGGTCCTCCACACGACACGTGTCCACGCATCGCATTGCAATTTAAATGATTTAACTTGCGAAATATTAATAAAAAGCACCAAAATCGCCGATGTGCGATATATATATGAATCCTCCTCCTGACACGTATTCTCAATGACCGTCGCTTCTTGCCGTCCGACTGCTTCCTTTGGAAAACTTCTAAGAGGTTTCTCTGAATAAATTTCTTCTGCTTGTTGATTTCCACTACTTCGGCAACTCTGTTTCCTTCACGCTATCCTTCCTCCTATGTTTTCTTTTAATTATTCACTCGTATCCCGAATAATCATACTCACGATATCATCTTGCACACCATTTCAATTTAATCTTTCTCAGTTTCATTTCAAATCACTATCTGTGGTTTCAACCGTTCCTCTGTTTAATTTCTGACATGCATAAAAGTTTATTTGCACTTATTCACTTCCATTAGCTCCATTCACAGCTATTTTAACAGAACTGGAATCACATGGTGATTCGACCCAGTTTCTTCAAAGTAATTCCTTTACTACTTTTAAATACTTATACACCATCAGAATTAATGCAACTGTAATCTATTACATAGAAATCAAATTAGCTGAATTACGAATCACTTAGCTCGTAAGAGAGACAAAAACACAGTCGCAATGAATTCAATTCCTCATTAATCAAATAAATTGTAAAAATACAAATAAAAACTTGTTTATAGTCTGGATTTGGCCTGATATGCCTTTACATGGCCCTCTTCTCTTCCTCTCTCTCTATGCCTGTAGGCTTACATATCAAATCTCCTATCTAAGGATAATGATCTCTATGCCTTTTAGGCTTTTACAATTATATACAAAAGGTTTTGTAACCAATTCTGGTTCAAATCCATAGGTTACTCAAAAAAATCCTAAAAATCCTCTAAGTCCTCAATTAATTCCTAAAATCTCTTCTTTATCCCTTGAGGATCTCAACATTCAACTAAATTCTAAGGATCCTCCATAAATCATGAACTACTTTCTAATCTATTATTTACAATATTTTATAATAGCTCAATCCACACCAATCACTCATCAATCACTCATGTTCTCCTACATTCAAGAACATTTACAAATATGCCTCTCAATAATTAACTAAAACCTATTCTAAATGTCTCACCTAAATCACTCAAATTATTTAAAATTACATTAATTAAATACTTAGGAAAACCAACTCTTTTGCAAAACACAAGACCCCCTAGATTTTACTAAATTTACAAATTTTTGGAACCATGATGCTCCTGCATGAAACTACCAAGGTAGAAAATAAGCATGATCTCTAGATCATTTTCTTCCATTCTTTGTCCTCTTGGATCCCATACTTTGTTTTTTAGTGATTTCCATGCTCATTTTAACTGTTGTCCATGTACTCTGCAGTCTTTCCTTGCTTTTCCTGGTTTCCATACCTTCGTTTGTAACACTCCATTGAATTTTCCTTCAACGTTTGTTACAGTCCAGTATTTCATATCCTTACTCTCTTCTTCATTATTTTCATTCATGACAATTTATTTGTCTTATTTCTTGAGCAATTCATCATGAGTATATATCCTTTGCTTTTCCAACTTTCTTCTTTGAAGGTCTAACTTTCTATACAATTTAATAATTTCAATTAGAGTATAATTTGGAAACTTTACACAGTTCTAAATACCTTCGCTTGTTGTTGACCCATCATCAAATGGTCCTTCTTCCTCTGCTAAATCTGAATCATCATGCTTAAAAATTCTACAGTCATTAGGCACAATAAATACCTTTTCTTCATCTTCATGTCTTAACTCATATCTGTTGTTCTAATATTCACTGTTACCAACTCCAATATTCAACTACATATTTCCATGAGACCTCTATCTCTCCTTTCTTTTATGAGATCTTGCTATCTCAGTCTTAATCTGAACAGACACTAGTACATTTGGTCAAAATTCCGACACTTTATTTCTGACACTTTTGACATAATGTTGGAAATTTCCCCAATTTTTCTCAATTTTTTAAATCCCGCCAACAATCATCGCTATAGAGACATTTAGGGACATTGTCGGTATTGCGTCATTTAGGAATGTCGTCAGAATACCAACGTTTCAGGACACAACGTCGGAAATGTGACGTTTCTAAGACATGAGTCGGTATTGCGACATGTGGAGACAAGCGTCGTTATTGTGACATTTAGAGACTTGTCAGAAGTGCAACGGTATTGGGGATAAACATCGGTATTGCGACGATTACATCCCGGGATTCTGTGTTTAACAACTATGATAATGTTTATATAACACTTTTAATGCTTCTCAACTATCGATCATGCATCGATCCAATGGTTTGGATGGACTTGAGGGTGGTTTGGGTGTTACCCCTACTCGAACCTGTTACACTAAAAATTTTCATCTTGACATTCTTCTATGTGTATGAGCTCATTATTACTCATACTTCTCCCTTTGCAAGTCTAACATATCAGTTCCTCATATCAAGCCTTGAAAATCAGAGAAAAGTTCCTAAAAATCTCCTAAACTTTGGTGTCGCACTTTCTCTCTATCTTGCCTGCGGTCCCGCACCTAATGTTCGCCTCTCTTGCATACCTTAACGTAATTTATTCTATGTTAAAGGTAACTTATGGCATCAAAAGGCGCAAGTAAACTCCAAAAAGCTCAATAAAAGTGAATTCTAGAAGCTTCCAGAAAATATCTTGTGGTGATAGAACTGCTCTTATGAGGTGCATGTATCCCTTACCTTATGGAGCTAACCCCTTGATGTGAGGAGCTTATCCCTTTGAAGGAGGATTCTATCCCTTCATAGTTGGAATAGAAAACCTCCTCTTTTCCACTATAAAAAGAGGCATTGGGTAGCCTCAAAGGGAGGTCAAGCTTAAGAATATTTGAGGTTAAGTGCTGTTGAGATTTAGACTCAGTTAACTAAGACTTTTGTGAGGAGAGATTACATACCTCTACCTGTCTTGGTTGGAGGATTGCAGAGCTTATCAAAGTAGAGGAAACTCCTGCTTCGGACCCCGAGAAGGCCTGTGCAACATCAAGGCTCAGGTTGTAAGGTTTTCCTTCTTTGGAAATTAATACAAATATACTCATTTTTCTCAATAAGCTATCTGTTCATGGTTTATTTCATAGATTCCTTGATCACTATGATAAGCATGGTTTATGATAATGTCTATACAGGTGCTATGTAATATTTTTCTTGTTTTTGACTGCAGGTTTACGAGGAAAACTCCTTCAAGTTCACGAGGGACAACAAGGACTTCAAACAAGTGCTGGACATACGATAAGTCTTTTACACCTCTATAGAGCTCTTTGTAAACCTTACATGCTTAGAGAAAGATTAGTCTATTTGGCTGTTTGTTGCTAGATACTTTTAGTACTAGGGAGATCGGTCTTGTCCGCAAGAACAATTTATCCGGCCAACAAATTGGCGACTCCACTAGGGAAAGAACTTGTTGTTTTTGGTTCTCTTTTATTTTGATTTGAGGAAAAATTTTTTCCTGGTTTTTGATTGATGGATATCTGCCTGGGTATCTTAGGTTTTATTTGTTTTTGAAAAATTTTAAATCTTTTAAGTTTTTCTTGAGCTTTTCTGGGGACCGCACTTTGTTCTTTTGCACAGTGCGGGAAGTTTCGTACTTTCCTTAAGTAAACAGTGCGGGACCACACCTGTTACTTCTGGGAGCCTGCGAACCCTGTTAAAATTTTGGAAAAACTCTAGATTTCTTCTTCCAGTTTAGTTTAGATTTGATTTAGGATTCTTAGCATCTACCCAGATCTATATTTTTCTGTCAAAAATCTCTTGTTTCTGAATTTCTTTCAGCAATTCTTCATCGCATAAATCTCCATTAAGTTAATTGGGTGTTTTGAGTCTCTTTTTTGAGAAATTCTTAATTTGATTTCCTTTATTCATTACTTGGAGGTTTGTCTCGTTATTTTCACAATTTTCCATCTTTTTACTTTTGTTTTTGCAAAAAAATTTCCCCCTCATTGTGTATTGCCTAAATTGTGTATGAGTGTTAATCGCCTTTGAGTGCTTTTTGATCTTTGGAACTCTCACCCGATTTTCTTGACTTACACTTGATTGGTTCTTAGATTACATTAGAATCATCTTGTGTTTGAGAATTCTCTTGCATAGATCACATTTGCATAATTAGAATTCTCATTTTCAGAATATGAATGAAAAATGTGCATAGATTACATTTTCATACTTTTCAAGTGAATTGTGCATAGATTACAACTGCATAGTTTACATTCTGAAAAATCAATCATAAATTTAGATTAGTTTTCTTTGATTTGAATTTAGATGTTTTTATGCTTGTTTTAAAAACATAAAAATATAAAAATTATTTTGGGATTGATTTGCATTAGTTTTTCTTGATGAAATTAGTGCATTAGAGAATTTTTTATATTTTCTCTTAGTGATCAATTTTTGCATTGTTGGAAGTGAATGGAAACTCTCTCCTTACTTTAGTTAGGATTCATCGAATTGAAAATATTACATTATCATATTCGATTGCATTCAGTTTTGGGTCGGGTCATAACACCATTGGTTTCATATCCATTTACCTTTTTGAGTAATAACAACCTAAATAACACAACGCTTAATAAAATTCATCTAGTATTTTTTACATTTCTAGGGCTCCTATCACCAACATAGCTTAGGCTAGTATCTTGGAGTAGGGAGTAATTAACTCTCCAAGATAGTAAAAACAAACAGTAGATAAATCTTGCGGTAGGAAATAAATCCAATTGTAATTGGTACAATCTGGGAAGCTTCTCTTAAAGGAGTTAATCACAAGATCATGTCCGAACCTTTGAGACAATCAATTCTGTTTCATTGGGAAAGATAGGATATTCTACGCGCATTAAAAATGGTAAACCTCATATTAACCATTGTCGAGGAGCCTGGGGTCACTTGTCGGTAAACCTCGGATTGACCATGTCGATGAGCCTTCAAGGGGATTGAGCTTTGTTACTCTGCCCTTGCGCGTGGGATCGGATCATAGAATGTTCCCCCAGTTGTATTTGTTACTGTTGGTAACCTTAGTGTCCATAAACTTAAGATTATTTCCTAAGGTGACAGTGAAGGAAAGATCTCACTGTACCTGGAGCAGATGTCGACTAGACTCACTTGGACTCTCTGGGGGGTTCTCTTCACACGAGATGGTTTTGTGAGGAAACTTGTGCCAATCTATTTCATTAAGCAGGTTGTCGGGGTAACTGTTCCAACTGCCCTTTCTGTATTAAATTCTACGATGTTGGATTTCATCACCAACTAGTGTTTTTAGTACGGGAAGTTATTGTTTGTGTGTGGTTTGACTCCTAGATTTGATAGCGCGTGTTAATTTGTTTGTTTTTACTTTTAGAGACCATAGGTGTGAATTGTGAATTTTAATTGTTAGGTGTGAATTGTGAATTGTTAATTTTAGTTTTAAATTGTTAATGAAATTCACTGAAGTTGAATATAATGGCAACTATTCCGGAATTTACCAACCAAGGAACCCCTCTTAACAAGAATCCTAGTACTTTTCCTTGTTTTGGAAATGTTGGTCCTCCTTATATGGCTACTTTGTCATTACCTGGATTTACAATAGGTTTACCAATATGGTTATTTTCAACTTCGTTGGCCCCGAATACTCCAATTGTTCCACCTTAGTCGGATGCTTCACCTCAATAGAGTTCACCATCTCAACATCACCAACCTTCTGTTGACCCTTTACCTTCTTTGCCTAATATTTCTTCCTTCATTTCTTCCTCTTCGCTTGGTAAAAGCCTTGATGCTAGTAACCAGGTGGCTAGGAACAAGAAGAAATGGAAGAAGAAGAAGAAGCAAGATAAGAAAGAAGTCAACCAACCAACCATGGCTGTAAGTGCTAGTTGTGTTGAGGAAACCTCCAACATGCATCGTAAACCCAAATACCCTTGCAGGCTTTGTAAGGGTGACCACTTCCTTATCAATTGTCCCGGTATTCCAAAGTTCTTGGAAGTATGGTCAGAAAAATCTCATAAACTTTTCGTTGATCCATCAACTAGTGATAGTCAGGTTCCTGGGAAAAACGGTAAAGTTAGGTTTCCTTGTAAGTTATGCAAAGGGAGTCATCAAACTCACATTTTCCCTCACATGGATGAAGCCTCAAAATTGTTGGAAAAACTTACTATTCCACAACAAGAATTTCCAACTGGTTACTGTAAACTTTCTCCCAACCTACCGTCAACTGACGGAGTGATTGATCTAATTTCAAGTATAGTCGATCCCACTCTTCCATTGGAGAGTGAAACTCATATCACTCAGGTTGATGATCCATTAGTTGATCAAGTGGTCGATTCGATTTCACATTCGGTCGATCCCATTCTCCTTGTAGAGAGTGAACTTCATACCGCTTTGGTTCTTCTTGTTACATCAGATTCTTCTACACTGGGGGGCATTTCACCTATTTCTACAGAACCCCCTCCAAGTACTGAGGTCTTTTTCTTTGATTGGAATAGACTGATAGAACCTCGTCTTCCTTCCTCCATCCCTTTCCAAATCATTGTGAAGGCTGATCGTAGGGATATATGCCGCACATATGTGGATGAAGGTGCTTCTGTTAGTATTTTATCCTCAACTGCTTGGAAAGCTTTGGGTTCCCCTCAGCTTGTGCCTATTACGCACAATCTGAAAGCTTTTAACAGAACCATTAGTGAAACTTTAGGGATCCTTCCTAAGTTTTCTATTACTTTGGAAGGTAAAACTGTCTGTATTGATCTTATGGTAGTTCGAGGTCCCTTGGATTTCAATTTACTCCTTGGGCGAGACTATGTTTATGAAATGAAAGCTCTCGTATCGACACTCTTTCGCGTGATGTCTTTCCCTCACAATGGTAATATTGTGACTGTAGACCAGATTTCGTTCCCTAGTCTTGTTTTGACTACCAATAATCTGACATCCCTGAATGTTCCTGATTCTAAAGTGGTATCTACCCTGCCACGGGTTAATTATGTGGCAACTGGTCCCATGTTTTCAGTTACCGATGTAAGTGAGCCTCTCACTATTTGATCGTCTTCCTTTGACTTAGATTCGGTAATTGACATGGAAAACTCTATGGGATTATTTTAATGTGATTTTCTTATCCCTTTTGAGTCCCTTGACATGTGTTCCTTCCAGAGAACTATTCTTCCTTCTGATGAAGACATCTTGGAAGCCATGATCAAGGTGTGTCCATTGACATGTGTTTCTTCCAGTTGGCAGCCATGATTAGTTAGTGCGAGGATAGTTACTTTTACTGTGTCAACCTCGTTAAAAAATGAATCAGTGAGTCCGAGGATAGTTCCTTTTACTGTGTCAACCTCGTTAAAAAATGAATCAGTGAGTTTGAGGATGGTTCCTGTTACTGAGTCAACCTCGTTAAAAAATGAATCAGTTGGTCTGAGGATAGTTCCTTTTACTGTGTCAACCTCGTTAAAAAATGAATCAGTTGCTCAGAGGATAGTTCCTCTTACTGTGTCAACCTCGTTAAAAAATGAATCAGTCGGCGATGAGGACATTTCTTTTCCTGTGTCAAACTCAATAAAAAATGAATCAGTAGGTAGATTGTAGAGAGTAGACTGATAGATTAAAAATAAGTAGTTTCTGAGGAAAGTTCCTTTTACTGTGTCAACCTCGTTAAAAAATGAATCAGTGAGTTTGAGGATAGTTCCTGTTACTATGTCAACCTCTTTAAAAAAATGAAACATGTCTTTGAGGATAGTTCCTTTTACTGTGTCAACCTCGTTAAAAGATGAATCAGTCGGAGATGAGGACAGTTCTTTTCCCGTGTCAACCTCATTAAAAAATGAATCAGTAGGTAGATTGATTGATTAGAAATAAGTAGTTTATGAGGATGGTTCTTGTTACTGAGTCAACCTCGTTAAAAAATGAATCAGGTATGAGGATAGTTCTTTTCCTGTGTCAACCTCATTAAAAAATGAATCAGTTGGTCAGAGGATAGTTCCTGTTACTGAGTCAACCTCGTTAAAAAATGAATTAGGTATGAGGATAGTTCTTTTCCTGTGTCAACCTCATTAAAAAATGAATCAGTAGGTTATATAGGTAGATTGTAGAGAGTAGATACGAGGATATTTCCTTTTACTGTGTCAACCTCGTTAAAAAATGAAACATTTAGAAGAGGAAAGTTCCTTTTACTATGTCAACCTCGTTAAAAAATGAAACACGTTGCCATGAGCATAGTTCTTTTCCTGTGCCAAGCTCATTAAAAAATGAAACAAATCCTCCCCTAATTGAGTCGAGTCTTTGACTAGATCCCGTAAATGTTAAGTTGTATATTTAGGTTAGTTATTTCAGTTTTTGCATAATTTTCTTACAGTTTTAGGTCGGGTCTTTCATATGATCTCATAAATGAACCTTAATTCCATCCAGCTATTAATTACCAGTAGTGTACTTAGTTGAATGAAATGAAGCTAGGGGGGCATGCGCTCTAGCAGTTACGCTTAGGGGGCATCAAGCATATTTTTTCCCTGTTTCAAGCTTTTATAAAAATGAAACCACTCTGAAGCATAGTTTTTCTCTGTTTCAAGCTTTTATAAAAATGAAACCTATCTTGAGTCAATTTCGGTTATTTTCAAGACTCGTTAAACTCATGAAAATCCCAAGATGATTTTGCTATCTTTCATTCTCGTAGAACACATGAAAATGCTGAGTTCTTTCTGTCTTTTCCTGCTCGTAAATTAAATTGAAAGTCGGCCACAGGGGTATATTTTTATCCCTTTTTCGAACTTGCTAAAACTTACGAAAAAGTGAAAACCATGAGTGCATTTTTATCCCTTTTTCGAACTCATTAAAATTTACACAAAAAGTGAAACTATTGAGTATACTTTTATCACTTTTTCGGACTCTTGAAAATTACGAAAAAGCGAAATCTTGAGTTCTCTTTTAAGCCCTTTTCAGACTCTCTAAAAATGAAAAGATTGCCGAGCACTTGATTATTCGAACTCGTTAAGATAAATGAATGATCGTCCCTTCAGTATAAGTTTGCCCCTTTTCCGGACTGAAATGGACTATTTACGAAAAAGGTATACGTTGACTGATTACAGTCAATAGAGTTCTCTCCCGCATAATTTTATCCTTTTTCGGGCTCGAGAGACTAAATTTACGAAAAAGTACACCCATGGAGTTTTCTTAAGTTTTTTCTTCTGACTCCCTAAAATTGAAAAACATCGAGTTTCTCCTATACTGGACTCGTTAAAATTTAACAGTAAAGGACCTGTTTAATTTTCAACAAGAACGGACCACTCCTTCTTAGGGTTTGAATCTTAAACTAAGTTGGACTCATTCGAAGGATGAGCTTATAAACAAGCAAATGTTATCCTCCTCAAGCTTCTCAAAAATAAAGAGGTACTTGCTAGAAATGGTGGGGGAAAAGAGAGAAAAATGGGCGTGTTTGTTGTATTTTGATTTTTCGGAAATTCAGTCAACCACTCTTGAACACGACACTTTCAATCACCTGGGTTGGGAAATCCTTTGCCTAACAGTTAATCGAACCTCATTTGAAAGTCTTTAGCCAGTTTCTGGGTATTAGCTTTGGGTCAACTGCTACCAAGCCATCTGCAGTGTCGTTATGTGTTCAAGAGGACAGTTCAAATAAACCATTCATCTGCGAAATATCTGTCATCCATTTTTGACCATCCCTGAGTCAGTCCTTGTCGATATATTTTCAAAACTTGATGTATGATTTCATGTTGTGGGCTTGCCTACGACGGATCACTTTCTATCGACGACAACTCATTATCTAGGAAGTTGATCTAGAAATCGTCAGTACCTTGAAATATGCATGCCTCAATGGCAGGTTTCTCGCCTTCGACGACAAGTTACATCATTGACCTTCGATCGAACGATTCTGTGACATGTTCGACTTCAACTCATTCATTCACATTTCATGGATTATACTGAGTACTTTGAGAGCCATTGACATTACTGGTGGTTACTCTCACACTTGTTAACAGTTTACATCATTGACTAGTAATCAAGTGGTTTCTACCATGTTCGACTTCAACACATTTAATCGCATGGATAGAATCGTACTAGTTCGAGATGCGGAAATCAAGACCCTGGATCTAGTTTCTACCATCCAGGCTGCGAGGAATTTTGTTATCATTGATACAGTAGACTATTCACAAACAGATGGATGCATCCATACTGTGTCTACACATTTCTATACTGTGATGTACTCAAAATCATTCCTGTATCAAAACAGTTTGAGTCAGTTTCTAGTTAGTTTTGATCTGAGTATGGGAATGCCTGCCTCAGCGATGATATGTTTATATATATATTTTGCATTGAATTTTTTTACAGGTTCCGACTGGGGTGTCCACAGGATGATCCTTGAAATGATAAAGTACTGCACTCTTCATATATGACAGACCTCAACATCATCTATTCTAGACTTTTCACTTTAGGGGGCAATTTGTTACACTAAAAATTGTCATCTTGACATTCTGCTATGTGTATGAGCTCATTATTACTCATACTTCTCCCTTTGCAAGTCTAACATATCAGTTCCTCATATCAAGCCTTGAAAATCAGAGAAAAGTTCCTAAAAATCTCCTAAACTTTGGTGTCGCACTTTCTCTCTATCTTGCCTGCGGTCCCGCACCTAATTTTCAGTTCTATTGCGTACCTGAATGCACTTTATCTATGTTAAAGGTGAAGACCCCTGTAAGATCAAAAAGGTGCAATTAAATTCCAAAAATCTCAATTAAAGTAAATTCTGGAAGCTTCTAGAATGGATCTTGCGGTGGCAGAACCGCTCTTGTGAGGTGCATGAATCCCTTACCTTATGGAGCTAACCCCTTGATGTGAGGAGCTTATCCCTTTGAAGGAGGATTCTATCCCTTCATACTTGGAATAGAAAACCTCCTCTTTTCCACTATAAAAAGAGGCATTGGGTAGCCTCAAAGGGAGGTCAAGCTTAAGAAGATTTGAGGTTAAGTGATGTTGAGATTTAGACTCAGTTGACTAAAACTTTTGTGAGGAGAGATTACATACCTATACTTGTCTTGGTTGGAGGAGTGCAAAGCTTATCAAAGTAGAGGAGACTCTTGCTTCGGACCCCGGGAAGGCCTATGCAACATCAAGGCTCAGGTTGTAAGGTTTTCCTTCTTTTGAAATTAATACAAATATACTCATTTTTCTCAATAAGCTGTCTGTTCATGGTTTATTTCATAGATTCCTTGATCACTATGATGAGCATGGTTTATGATAATGTCTATACAGGTGCTATGTAATATTTTGCTTGTTTGTGACTGCAGGTTTACGAGGAAAAATCCTTCAAGTGCACGAGGGACAACAACGACTTCGAACAAGCGCTGGACATACGATAAGTCTTTCACACCTCTATAGAGCTCTTTGTAAACCTTACATGCTTAGAGAAAGATTAGTCTATTTGGCTATTTGTTGCTAGATAATTTTAGTACTAGGGAGATCGGTCTTTTCCACAAGAACAATTTATCCAGCCAACAGAATCCTCAACATTCACTTCATTTGTTTCTGTCACAATTTCCCAAGCACTATGTTTTCTTTGGTGAATGCAATTCAGATTCGACTCTTTAGGTTTCACACTGTGTTTTTAGAAGGGCTCAGTTAGAACGCAAAGGGTTTTTTTTATGGCTCTCCTCCTTTGGCTACCCTTGGTTTGACGCATTTCACCGTGCTTCTCATGAATTTTCCTGCTTATTGTTCAGTGCGATAGTTGATCTGGTAAGTGGAAACCCTTTCTCTCACACAAAATTAATTCTTAAATGGTAACACCTTCGAGTTTACACTGAACCATTATCATTTTGGATTATAATTCTACAGGCTAGATATTTCTCTAGGGTTCGATGCCCATCAGGTATATCCTTACTATTATTTCAACTTCTATAACTTCTCTTTGGTCTTTTGAGTTTAATTTGTGTTTTCTAATTATTGGGGGTTGGCAGTGCAGGTAAAACATTCTTCACAAAGCTTGTGAAATGGGGTTTCAGTTATGACTACAAGGGTTTAATAGTGCTCATTTATCCAAGTAATTTTCTCTCATTTACTAAGTGGTTTCAACCCCATGGGTACTCATTCCAGTTGCTCGAGGCTTTTTCTGATGAAACCTTACCACCACAGGGTTGATCCGGCCATTACCATAGTCTTGTGACCATTCATTATTTGAATTTGCATGTCGAAAGTTTGAAAACCCTCAGGGGTTTCCGCAAACTCAGCTTTTTAATGTAATGGAGTTTAATCTGTTCACTCAAAACAATAGATTTCAGTCATAACCCAAATCAATATGGATATTGCGACATTTATTTTCCAAAATTTCTCTATAGGTTTTGTACACATATTGATGTCTTTTTTTATGAATAGAAACACCAAGCTTATCTTTAATTTCCCCAGTAAGAATTATGTTTAATGGATGTATTATTAGTGCTATGAGCGTGTTGTTCTCAGCCTCGTTCTAGCTATAGTTATACTTTCAACTTGTTTGATTCTGTGTATGGAAGAATTGCTCTAGTAAGCATTACTATTTTTATTTGTAATTTGGCAATTGATTTTGTGTATGGAAAAATTGCTCTAGTAAGCATTACTCCTTTTATTTGTAATCTCTAAAATATATATACTAGTTATGTTTCATTGTTTTTCCATACTCCTTGACGGTTCTACCATAGTATTTCCATGTCCTTCTATTATATGTAAAGTGTAACCTGATTTTTCTTGTATAACAAATTTGAGGGCCATACGTTTGTATATTACCATTTCAGTTTTACTCTCTCTTTATAGAATTTATTTGATAATTATATTTGTGGATCGACAGTGGCCATGCATATTTTAGTTAACATATTTTAATTATAAACCCTAGCTCTGCACACCCCAGATTCTGTTATATTTTCTACCGCGTTGTCTCTGAAATTAAAGGGTTATGGCTCCTCTTGTTTCAAGTGTGACTATGCATTCAACGGCCTATTTTACACATAAAACATTATGGATTTCGCAGAATGTGCTATGTTTTAGTCCTAGGGTTTAGTTTTCCTTTTGTTAGTAAATTATAAAGCTCTTGACACTAAAAACGTTGAATCTTCCATTCTAAGGATCAAATTTCCTCCTCCACCTAGGCCTGGAATGCTCCCTCCTCCACCCGGCGGTGGTTCCCCTCCTATGTACGGTGATCCTCCTCATATGCAGTCGAGACCTAACATTCCACCTCTGCCACCTAGTCAACAACAGTAGCAACAAAAACCACCTCCTGGGCATTAGTAGCAGCAGTTATCAATTTAATTAGGTATTTTGTTAATTTCCCTGCATATTTTTGGTATATGAGAACGTCTTTTTATGCTTTCCAGCAAGATTGAAAAACTAATTTCACCATTTTAGGTCATGAGTATTTGAATATTTATCATTCTAATGATAAAATGACTTAGCATCTCCTGTTGGGGAAAGCCCAAATCATCGCAAACATTGAACTTGATAATCCTCCTCCAACTTATGTTAGGTGAAGTTAATTTCATGGCAGAAATTAATAGGCAAAGATTTTGTAGAATTTTTAGTTAGTTGAGCTACTACACTTTTCCTTTACTTTGATTAAGCTGATAGTACTGATCATTTTTTTTAAAATTAGGGACCTTTTGCAAGATTCATTTTTATTTGTATAGAACTTTCACAAAAGCATCTTATTCTAGCCTTATAGACCTTATTGTATTTGCTATTAGGTGTATTCCTTATTAATCACCATATTCCATGCTGAAATACTAAAAAATGTTGCCTTGATTGAATATTTGTACATATACATTTTCTTCTGTTTAGGAAATAATAGCGTTTAAAACCATTTCACTACGCGGTTACCATATTATATACATTTTTTGGCATTAAATTTTTTCTTTAATTATTAATATAACATTAATGTACAGACAAGGCATTGTTTTACAAAAGTAGGGTGTTGTGTGGCGCTCACCACAAGCTTAGGTATACCATGCGAAAGATGCCTTAATAACTGCTGTTATTGCCTAAATCTACCTCAGGCTGAAGGAAGGCAGAGTTCAGGGTAACATCAAACCACGCTCAGTCTGGTAGCTAGCCTTACCAGAATAGGAGAGGGCTCTCTCCGGATCAATCTCAGAAAAAATAATCAATAGGGCTTGAGATGACTTGAAATAAAAGCTAATTTTAGGCTAGGTATATAAGTAAAGGATTTTGATTGTGTTTTTGGGGATTTTTGTTGGATCAAAGGGAAAGGCAATTTTGGGTGCGGGGATTAGGCCTAGTTTTTTGCAGAGTTCTGATTGGGGCAAGGAACGGAATTGTTTTGATGCTTTAGATTGAATGAATGGATGGATAAGACCAGTGAGGAGATAAAGAGGGCAATAAGGTCTCAAGATTCCTCCTCAAACAGATGAAAACATGGAAAATTAAACAAACTGAAGGCAGAGAAAAGCAAGATAATGAATTCCACCTTTAACACTGATTTGTTTAATTTAAGAAGAAAAGAGAAGGGAAAATGATACACATAAAAATCAGTGAACTTACAATTACATAGAGAAAAACACCATCAAAACACAAAGCAACATGGATCCCAAAGAGTGCTGCAAACCCTGGTCTATTCCTTTGCCAAAAGTGCAGAGATGAAATGCACAATGAGGTGCCAAGCAATCCCAAGTGTCCAACCCTTGAAAATGACTGAAGAAATACATGAAATAGACAAGCCTAACTCATTCCCATGCCTCTAGGGGTCGATCTCATCATTCTAGGAGCTGTTTCAACCATATCTAAACTAGGAACTAGAAAATAGGCAATGAAACAACTTGCCTCTATATGCTAGGAAACTGATCCATTCACTTACATTTCACCTTTTGGTGATTGAATCTTCTAGAATGAGTAAAAATGTGCCAAAATTACATCATGGTCATGAAATTAAATCAAGGTACATCAAGAGTTACATGGAAAAGTCAAACTGGCCAAAACTAGGCGAAATTCTGAGCTGCTGAGTGAAAAATAGGCCAAATTCCTCTATGCGCCACGCATGGAATCTCTATGCGTAGCACAAGTTTGGAGCTGATTTTGAGGCCCTTCCCGAAGTCCAAATTGAGCACAGGATAGCA
Source organism: Pinus albicaulis (assembly GCA_034641835.2). Classification (NCBI taxonomy): domain Eukaryota; kingdom Viridiplantae; phylum Streptophyta; class Pinopsida; order Pinales; family Pinaceae; genus Pinus; species Pinus albicaulis. The sequence continues at coordinate 27,277 of JAXQQM020072274.1, forward strand.
CGTTGGAAAGCCCTACCTATCTACTCTCCAACCCAAGTGGAATTTCTGGATTTGGTTGCCATTTGCCCCTCCAAAAGTTCTATCTCCCAACACTGCTTCCTGTGTGTGAAAAAAGTGGCAGAAAGGCCATCTTTAGGGTGTTTTTGACCCTTTAGGCAACCCAGAACTTGATGAAATCCTTAGGTAATCCATAGGCATGCATAATTTTATTGAAAAATCCAAAAATGCAAATTTTTCCTCCTGAAGAGCTTCCAATTATAAGCGCGCGCCAAGTGGCGCTACGCGTCGGGCAGGAAAATCTGTGTTTAGGCTCAAAATTCGAAATTGACAAAATTTTTCCTAAATTTATTGAAATTTGGGCCAAAGGTCCCTCATCAAGCACTATGCTCAGCCAAAGAAGCTTCGGCCAAAATTTGGCGTCTATCATGCCCTTTGAAACGCTTTAATGCCTCCTTGGTGCATGCAATTGAGTTGTAGAGTCACTGTCTTGGTCATAAGAGGAATCTGTCTCCATGTTTCCCAAGGTTGATGCAAGGTCGATGTTGTCTTCTATGAAAACTTCGGTGTTTTGATTTTATTGCCAAATATATGGTGATAAGAGAGGGACTGTGGAGAAATAGGGCAATGGGGAAAATAGCTTTAATCAAGTGATAATTTTCCCCTTGAAAACTTTCTGATTTGACAAATGTGGAGACAATAGGACAGTCACTTCAATTTTTGAGATTTTGGGAAATTTGGGGTTTGGGAAATTTTTACAAATGAAATGAGAAATAGGAATGATAGGGAATGAAGTGACTTAGGGATAGGAAAATGGAACTTAGGAATAAGTGATTTAGGATGTAAGGGGATAGGGAAATAGACTGTAGTAATGAGATCATAGTGAGAGAAGGGAAAAATAAGGTGGGAAATGAGAAATTTGGCACACAATTGTTTTTATAACACCAACTTCAAAAACCTAAAGAACACTTCAACAAGATGATAGGTTTTTTTTTTTGTTTGGCCTTCAAACTCTCATACTCCATCATATAACCACGCCAATCACGAGTTCAAGGGCACTAAAAGGATCACATGAACTTACTTGGGTAGAAAAACCAAGTCGATTGAATTTTTTGGAAGTAATAACCCAAAATCTGTGTGTCTGCCCTGTGCACCGCGTGCACAACCCAGTGCGCCGCGCCTGGTGTATGCACTGCGCAGGTTCATAATTGCAATGTGGTGAGCGGCCTTGTGCGTCGCGCTCGACCAGTGCGCCGCGCAGGTTGTCTTCATCACAGTTCGGCCTTCCAACACAGTTTTCGCTCTTCCACATTTTGTCTTGGCTTCACTGATGTCTTTGGTGTGTAAATGGATTGTTGAAACAATGAAAATATATTATATGCCCAATGACTTTGATTTTTAATTTGAAAAATCCACTTTTGTAAGGTTGGAAACTTCGACACTTTTCACATAAAATCTGTTTTTTTTCCCTTTTGATTTTTGAGCTGATGATGAATCTCTTTGTCTATTTCTTGCAGGGATAGCTGGCATGGAATTTGGCAAAGGTGACCAGGGCTGTGCCTGAAGAACTTCACAACTGAAAAAATTTGAAACTTAGATGGCATTTATTGCAAAAGATGAAATTGACGACTTTTCTTCAAAACATAGTTTTGAAGAAGAATCATGATCAAGCATATTGATGATGAAATTTTGCAATGAAAACTTATTTGAACCTCCCTCATGTGCCTGCTGGAATTATTGGACACTTTGAAGACTAAATTTGCGAAACCCTAGACCTAGTGGCACTAAAAACCCTAAAAAGACTCTTTTGAAAACAAGAGACCAAACATGATTGTAAATGACTTGAAAATGATTTCGATGAACTTTGATGAACAGACCTGAGCCAGCAGGTACAAGACATGAGGAACATAAGTAAAAATCTCCCTACCGTTAGAAAATCCATGCCCCTAACGGAATGCAGATGACTGAACTGAATGAGACACCTAAAATGAAATGCAACAAAAGAGATTTTGATCTCTGACGGAGGAATGAAAAGACCGACTCTAACATTGGCTCCAATGGGGATGGTAGCTCCTCGGGAGGTGCCAAGAACTGCTAACATCTTTGGAGAGAAGACAAGGCCTTCATCCATTGGGCAATGGAGTCAAAACACGAAAACTAACATTATGCAGACTGAATCTGACTCAAGGCTAAAACTGAAAACCATAATAAAATCAAACATGACTAAAACATAACTAACAAACTGGAAAGATGCTCATAATTGAGCTTATTCATCAAACCTACTCTAATTGTTCTTTTCACCACCCGATCAAGTGAAATGGAACATCCAATGCAACCATGTAAGCATCCTGGATGCTATTTGATTTCTTCCCAAATGCTTTCTGATGCGCAGGAAAAGGGAAGAATCAAAAGGCAACTCCCATGGAAACTTGGAATCAAGTTGACTGCTGATAAACTTGCAAAGCATGAATTTACTGGATGACTTCAAGAATACTGCGAAAGGATCTTCATAAACATAGCTATTGATTTCCATTAATACATTACTGCTCTAGTCCAGGTAATATTCATAGCTGGATATTAAGATTTTCCTCACATCTGTGCTGTCTTTCTTTGGTGACAGCAGCAGGCTGTCAAAAGGATCCTGAATTTCATGAATAACCAAACTCTGTTGCTGATTCCAAATAGAACAAAAGTCTCCTTTATCAATCTCCTCATATGACTGCAAACCTTGGTATGGGCTTTGTAATGAAAATTTTTTTAAACAAGACAATGAAGGCGACTTTTGAATAAGATTATTATCAACATTCTTTTTTGGCACATGGTTAGCTAATGGAGAAGAACTTTTACAGCAAACATCATCCAACACACGAGCAATAGGATCATCAAAAACTTGAGAAGACTGCTGCGATATATCCATTGAAAATGTATGACATCCTACTAGTTGTTCATCTTTTTCTTTAGAGATATGACGAAGATTTCGCTTTATAAACTGAAATGCTTCGAAACAAAAGGGTACATAATCCTCTTGCATCATTAAATCATGTATTTCGGCTTCCACGCCTTCATATGTAATTTGACCTTAAATTGCGTTTGGTGGCTGCAAATCTGGTGCTAGGGAGGGTTTTGTATCCAAAATGATTTCATCAGTCGTTTCAGGGGAAGATTTCTCATTAACAACTTGCTCAAGAATTTCGCTATCTGTCTCATCCTCAACATTAAAACTGAGAGATTGTTGATTTCCTACAGGCTGCTCATTTGAAGATTTACTATGCAATTTACCCTTCAAAAACTGGAATGATTCAAAACAAAATGATACAGAGTCATCTTGTATCATTTGATCATATGTGCTAGCTTCCAAGTCCTCATCTGCAACTTGACAATCAATGGCATTCGGGGGCTACAAATCTGGATATGAGAAGTCTTGAACAAGGTTTTCATTGCCCTCAAGATGGTCCAAATCAATACTTGTTGATAGTTGATTTCTGATTGCATGGAAGTTATCTCTGATGAACTGAAAAGAATCAAAACAAAAAGGCAAAGATCCTTCACTTACTTCAAAATTTGCTTCACTTTCCTTGTCATTTCCATAGCTGATATGTGATGGCTGAAAATTGTATTCAAACTGCTAAAAGTGAACTTCCTCCTTCCACAAACTAGCTGCTGATTTGTCTGCAAGAATAGCTTTTGTTTGGAGAACATAATCGTCATCATACTGATCAAACTGAGGCAAATCATCAGTATAAAACACATCATCAAGCATACATGTCAAATCAACAGATCTCTCTTCTCCAAGATGATCTACAAAACAATCATTATCAGATCTATGACAACTGGGATAAGAAACAAAATGTTTTGGATCAACAACTTGTTCTTCTTCAATCAGCGAGCCATGGGCTTGAACATTATACTCATTCCTTATGGTGATATTTTGCATCATCTCTTCCACTGCACTTACCAACATGTCAAGCTTTACCTCTAGAGATGTCGATTTCTCCAGATCTATGTTTTTCATCTCTTCTTCCTTCAACTTTGCCCTTCGGATTAGCAAATGAGCCTCTGCATCTACTGCACTATTATGCATCTCTTCAAGTGTTGAAAGATTGCTTTCTCTCAGCTGAAACTCCATTTCCAGATCAAAGGCACCCGGGTAGTGCAAGAGAGAAGATCCAGGAGGAGGTCTTATATTAACTGGCATCGAATAATAAACTTGGTTAAATCTAGCAGAAAACTGTTGTACTGTCTCCCCTGGCTGTCTTTTTAGCTGGTTATACTCTTCTATAATCAAGAAAGGGTTCTGTCTGATCACCCAACTATCGAGGAAAACTTTGATGAACTAATGGAAATCTGAGATGCTCGCATCAGGCAGGGTTTTGAACTAACTCTTGACTTTTCCTTGCAAAGAAAGAGAAAAAATCCTAATACTGACATCCTCTTCATCAACTTCAAAAAGGTCAAGAAAAGACTCAAAATTCAGAACATGTCTCTCAGCAGTGATGTTGTCGCGTTCACCATCAAATCTTGGTAGATATAGGTCATGATTTTTAGGGAAAGCATGGGATATAGGAGGTAAAATCAGAGGCTTGTATCGATCTAGAATTTTACAAGGTATAGGGGTATGTAAAAATGCTGCAGAATCAGTCTTGGTCTCTTGAGGTTCATCAGTTTGAAGATGGTCATCACAAGATTTGGAAGAAAGGTCTTGATCAAGCTAAAAGGCATGCAAATATTTGGCATTCACAATCTTCAAAGGGAAGGAATAAAATGCAGGCTGAGGATATTTTCTCAAATACAATATACTTTGTAAAGCCTTCTTGACATTCTTGGGAAAAGAGAAGAAATAATTTATGACAAAGAACAAAATGTCTTGGATGAAATTCCAACTTGAATACCTGATCTTTCCATATTGCCCTTTCATGTTTTTGCTGGTCAGGTTCATCCTCCAGTGGAGTCCTTGGATCTGATCTCGAAACTGATTTAGAATCGCCAGGTGAATGATTTCAGCCTTGTGGTGTCTGATCATTGTCCACCATCAACAATCAAATCTGAAATTGATTAGATCTTACTGAGGAAACTAGATGTTCAGTTCATAAACTAGACCGGAGATTGACTAAAGCAGCATTCATCTACTTTCGCTAATGCAAAGCAAGAGCGTTTCGAAGGCTACCTGGTTAACTTCAGGCTCCGTCTGTAGTTTATAAAGCAAACAATAAACTTTTCTTTTCCCCAGTATGTTCGCCACTATGTTATTGCCTAAATATACCTCGGGCTGAAGGAAGGTAAAGTTCAGGGTAACATCAAACCACGCTCAGTCTGGTAGCTAGCCCTACCAGAACAGGAGAGGGCTCTCTCCGAGTCAATCTCAGCAAAAATAATCAATAGGGCTTGAGATGACTTGAAATAAAATATAATTTTAGGCTAGGTATATAAGTAAAGGACTTTGATTGTGTTTTTGGGGGTTTTTGTTGGATCAAAGGGAAAGGCAGTTTTGGGTGCGGGGATAAGGCCTATTTTTTGCAGAATTCTGATTGGGGCAAGGAAGGAAATTGTTTTGATGCTTTAGATTGAATGAATGGATGGATAAGACCGGTGAGGAGCTGAAAAGGGCAAGAGGGTCTCAAGATTCCTCCTCAAACAGATGAAAACATGAAAAATTAAACAAAACTAAAGGCAGAGCAGAGAAATCCAATGAATTCCACCTTTAACACTGATTTGTTTAATCTAAGAAGAAAGGAGAAGGGAAATGATACACATAAACATCAGTGAAATTACAATTACATAGAGAAAAACACCATCAAAACACAGAGCCACATGGATCCCAAAGAGTGCTGCAAACCCTGGTCTATTCCTTTGCCAAAAGTGCAGAGATGAAATGTACAATGAAGTGCCAAGAAATCCCAAGTGTCCAACCCTGAAAATGACTGAGAAAATACATCATATAGACAAGCCTAACCCATTCCCATGCCTCTAGGGGTCGAGCTCATCATTCTAGGAGTTGTTTCAACCATATCTAAACTAGGAACTAGAAAATAGGCCATGAAACAACTTGCCTCTATATGCTAGGAAACTGATCCATTCACTTACATTTCACCTTTTGGTGAATGAATCTTCTATAATGAGTAAAAATGTGCCAAAATTACATCATGGACATGAAATTACATCAAGGTACATCAAAAATTACATGAAAAGGTGAAACTGGCCAAAACTAGGCGAAATTCTGAGCTGCTAAGTGAAAAATAGGCCAAAATTCTCTATGCGCCACGCCTAAAATCTCTATGCGTAGCACAAGTTTGGAGCTGATTTTGAGGCCCTTCCCAAAGTCCAAATTGAGCGCAGGATAGCTCGTTGGAAAGCCCTACCTATCTACCTTCCAACCCAAGTGAAATTTCTGTATTTGGTTTCCATTCGCCCCTCCAAAAGTTCAATATCCCAACATTTCTTCATGTGTGTGCAAAAAGAGGCAGAAAGGCCATTTTTAGGGTGTTTTTTACCCTTTAGGCAACCCAGAACTTGATGAAATCCTTAGGTAATCCATGAGCATGCATAAATTTTAATAAAAAATCCAAAAATGCAAATTTTTCCTCCATAAGAGCTACCAATTATAAGTGTGCGCCAAGTGGCGCTACGCGTCGGGCAGAAAAACCTGTTTTGTGACCAAAAAATTCAAAATTGAAAAAAAAAATCCCAAATTTCTTGAAATTTGGGTTGAAGGTCCCTGATCAAATGCTATGCTTAGCCAAAGAAGCTTCTACCAAGATAATGTATTTTACGACGCTTTAGTGCCCTTTTGGTGCATGCAGTTCAGTGGTGGAATCACTGTCTCTGTCATATTCGGTGTCCGTCTCCATAATGTCCATGCAAGGTGTATGTTTAGCTTGTTGAAAATGAGAAATGAGAACTTGGTTGTTTTGTATTAGTTTCCAAATATTTTCAAATAGGAAGGGAGTGTGGGAAATAAGGCAATGAGAATGATGGAGTTTTTTCAAGTGAATTTAAAGTGTGAGGACAGTCACTTGACTGTGTTTCGGAATTTGGGATTTTGGGAATATATTTTTTTATAAGTGATATGAGAGAGGGAGAGTGATAGGGAATGGTAGGGTTTAGGAATAGGGATAATAGAACTTAGGAGTGAATGACCTTGGGAATGTAAGGGAAATGAAAAATGGATTACAATGATAATATAACACTGATGGGAAAGAAACAACAGATAGGGAAATAGAGTTGGAGTATTTTGGCACCAAAATCAAATTTTAAACCTCCATTTCAAACCCTAAGGAGCAGTTTTTGACAAAAGGATAAGGTTTATATTTTCAACATTCAAACTCTCATATTCTCCCTTCAAACCACATTAAACACTGTTTGATAGCAATTGCAAGGGCTCACAAACTTACTTGAATGATAAGAGGTTGAGTCAATTCGAAATTTGTGGAGTAGTGGCAAAAATTTGGTGTTCCGGCCCTGTGCGTCGCGGACACAACCCAGTGCGCCGCGCTCACTGTATGCACCATGCACATTTAAAAATGCACTGTGTGGAACGGATCTATGCGCCGTGCACTTTATATGCGCTGCGACCTTCACCCAATGCGCCGCGCCTACACTTTCACCACAGTCTCGGCTTCAAACACAAGCTTTCGCTCCTCCAAACTTGACTTGGCTTCTCTCTTATCTTTAGTGTGAAAATGAAATTTGAATGTGGAAAATATCTTATATATCAATGCATTTTGATTTTTCATTTTGACCAACCCACTTTTATTATGTTGCATAACTTTGGCACTTTCACATTTTAATGTAAATTCTGTTTTTCTCTTCCACTTTGATTTTTTGAGCTGAATGACGAAACTTTTTGTCAAGTTTTTGCAGGGATAGCTAACATGGCATTTGGCAAAGGTGACCAGGGCTGCGCCTGAAGAATTTCACAACTGAAGAATTGAAAATTTACATGGCATTTATTACAAAAGACAAAATTGACGATTTTTCTTCAAAACAGAGTTTTGAAGAAGAATCATGATCAAATATTGCGATGATGAAAATTTTGCAGTGAAAATTTATTTTGAACCTCCCTCATGTGCCTGCTGACATTATTAAGCATTTTTAAGACCAAATTAACGAAACCCTAGACCTAATGAAACCTACAACCCTAAAATGACTCTTTGTCAAGCAAGAGACCAAACATGATTGTAAATGACTTGAAAATGATTTTGATGAATAGAATTGGACCAGCAGGTACAAGACATGAGGAACATGAGTAAAAAACTCCCTGCCGTCAGAAAATCCATGCCCCTAACTGAATGTAGATGACTGAACTGAATGAGACACCTAAAATGAAATGCAACAAAATAGATTTTGATCTCTGACGGAGGGATGAAAAGACCAACTCTAACATAGTGTATCCCTATGTTGCTTCGTACCCTGGGGGGATGGGGTATCCTTGTTAGTCAGTCCCATCATTCACGGTACTAGCTGCAACTCGACGATATCAGCTCTCATAGTTATCTACATCAGTTGCACACCCTCTTGCATGGCTGCTTCCGAGCCCGTCCGGTTGGGGCCTGCGATCATCCCAGGGTTGGGCAAGGTGTTAACTTCCATCATATGGCTTTGACACCAGTCTACGCAAGGTTCAAAGTCAATTTTCCCTTCAGGGAGCCAAATGGTAATGATCTTATCAATCTCAGTGTCCCTAGACCCTCACAACATAATGTCTGCAGGCTCTAGACTAGTAGGTGCTAATGCGTCCATGGGGTTAGGGGCTTCCATAGCAATGTAAGAAGGTGATCCGGAATTCAGAGGCTTGCAGATAGCGAAAGTAGGCTTATTGGATATGAACAAAACACTGAAGGTCCAGAAAATCAAGCAGTAGAGTAATATATGCAGATTACAGAGATAATGTGGAGCCTTGATTGAAGTTATCCTTTCTACCTTATAGTGCCCGAGGCTATCCAATGGTAGAGTGAATCTAACTTGGGACTTACCATCAATAAAATGGTAAAAACTCACCATAAATTGCTGCATTAATTGCCATCTTCCTGTTTTCCATAACAGTAATACTCCCTTATGTTACTAGACTCTCCAAAGTAGTGTAGTTCTCTTACCTCGGAGGAGATGCAGCGGAATTTCCTCGTGACCTGAAGACATCGCAGCACCGAAACCTCATACAACCGACCTTTCCAATTCTCTAGTTCCCCATCGGAGTTGGAGAAGCATTCACTATCCTTTTCTAAATAGAGTACTCCTTCCACCGTGGGATTAGTCCAATCTTCATCCTACATAGTGAACTTGTAAATGTGATCCACTTCCTCCTCATCTCACGCTGGCTCCGTATACCATGTGCCTTCTGTGGGATCCAACGGGACTATTACTCGTGTGTCATTATTTTCAAACACCATGCTGCGCTTTTTGAGATTGATAACACCCCCCATATCTATAGCCAAATCCAGTCCTACGAGTGCAAGTTACGGGTCCGCATCTTCTATGATTTCTATTACCTCAAAGTTAGCTTAGACTTTTACTCCTACGATATCTACCATGATTTTCGGCAGCCTCCCTAGAGGGATGATCTTCTGTTGATTTGCCATGCACAACTGGATGGTGGACCATTCTAGCTTAGGTTCTCCCATTCATTGCCATGTTTGTTTAGGTAACGCGTTCGCATCTGATCCAAGGTCCAAAATAACCTGATCCATCTCGTAGTCACCAATCTGCACAATTAGCCGCATTTCTCTTCCAGTGCGTTTTTTATATCTGTATAGTTTGTATACATCCTTGGTCCCTGGGGTCAGATCGGGCCATGTTGTGTAGCTATTTATTAATGCCTAAAGATTCTCTACAGCCTTTGAGTTACGTAGCAACTTCATACATTCCTTCAGAAAGGGCTTAACCCCCTCATCTGTCTTCGGGTGTGTTGGTGCCTGCGCAGTAGCTGCTACTTTATGAGAGAAGCCCTGGTCAACTACGACCATTGTCTCTTGTAAATTTTTCATGTTCGATCCTTCTTGACAAGTCATAGGATCCCTGCCAGCCTCTTCTTGTGGTCCCCAGGTGACCAACCCACTACGTGCTATGACTTTCACACTTGGGTCTATGTTCCTTAGCTCGGCTTTAACTCTTTTCACATTCTGCGTGGGGTTGGGCTGTTTCTCTTACATTTTGGCTATGAAGATTGGGAAATATTCGATCACATGGTCCAGCTATCTACAATATTTGAAAGATTTCCTTGTAGGGCTTGGGCATTCCCTCGCAAAGTGTCCTACTTCCCCGCAGTTATAACAGATTAACTGCCCGTGTCCTCAACTTGCGCTTCCTCCCTAACCTCCCCTACCCCTTGCTAGAGAGCCACCAAAGCCCGCAGGAGATCTAGGTAATGCAGGGTTGGACTGTACCTTGTACAAGTTTCCTTGATCTATCATCATATCATAAGTTCGACAGTTCTGCTCATCGTGTCCTACCGACCGGCAGAACCTGCACCATTGTTTCTTCAGTTCTGGGACATACGCACCTAGCTGGGGGAAATGGTTCGTATCATGCAGCTTGCTACACGGAATTCATCGCACCGCAACGCAGATCTGCTTAAGCTTGGATGCAATAGGATGGGTTCCCAAATTTCTCCTAAGCGAACCAGAATAGGTCCCCCTTCCTGCTTGTAATCTGCCAGTAGAGGGCACTGATCCTTTGTGTGGCCAAATACCCAACATCGTGTGCACCATAGATCTATGTTGGCCCCCTTTCCTTGTTTCTTTCACAGGTTCTAAATTTCCATGTGCATAGCTCCGAGATGCTCCTGAATTTGCTGTACTCCTAAAAAATTATCTTCTCTGGGCGTAGCTTCTAGTTTCATAACGACTTCCACAGCTTTTTCCTACGATTCAAAGGTTTGGTGACTCATTGGTGTACGCAGGTGGGGCAACAACATAGCGATGAACCATTTTGTATGTTTTCTATCATCGTACTCAAACCCTTCTTCCTTGATTGCTCTCTTCAGTCGCTGATCAGCCTCCCATATAGATTCACACGCACCTTGCTTGAAGTCCTTCACATATGCTACCAACTGAGAGTAAGATTTTTTCTTTCAGATTTGTTTCTTCAAAGCATCCTTAATATCTTGAATATATGCATTCTCGTTCTGAGATATGTATCGCATATACCAGTCCAGCGCTCTTTATTCGAATGCTAGGGACAGTTGTGCCCTCTTCACCGTATCATTTGTCACATTTTGCACAGTCCATACAGAATCTTGAACAAACCAAAATTGGTCCATATCCTCATCCCCTACCCCCTTGAAGGTAGGTAGTTTCAAGTGTGCAACCATATCACTATCTAGTGGAGGTGGTGGTATGGACGAGTTCTTTACCTTTGCGCAGCCTGGATGGCGGTGTAGTCAGGGGGCTTTGCACAACCATTTATCGCAGAGTGTTATAGACAGATCTTCCCCCTTCAAGGTTGGTTCTATAGTAGTTACCACTGCATGTCACGCTCTCGTCTGGATCTAAGGTCATTCACTCGGTATGACTACACAGAATAATCTTTTCGCATAGTAGTATCTTGATCAGCAAAGGTAATGTCTTCAAAAACTTGCCTTGGAACCCTTTAAAGAATATCCGCTCGGCCTCAGAGTAGGAGACGAACTGATCAATGGAAAATTATGTCACAAACCCTCCTAGCACACTGTCCACCAAGTGGTCCACCGTGCAAGTAATGGTATTATTGGTCCTTTCCAGCTGTTGGATCAGCTCCGGAGTCCACTGAGTGACTCGTTTGTCCTTCCAACACTTCTGGAATTCTACAAGCCTAGCCAGCCACTCTTGAAGCTCAATTGCAAATGTCACAAAGAAAATTTCATAGCTTTCTGTAAGGACATACCTATTTTTAAACTTTTCCGTCATTAATCTCATGCTGTGATTCTCTTTTATCGTAAATTCCTGAATCTTCTTTCCGAACCACTCTTCAATTTCCTTCCTTTCAGGTTTCCAGTACTCTCTTGTCATTACCCGATCCCTTTCTCAAAATGCTCCCGGTCCCGGCAACAGAACCATTTGTTGGCTCAAGGGGTCCTGACCCAGGTTCAGAGGATAAGGTTTGCCAACAAACCCCTATACTACGGGCCATTTCATTAGTGACCTACTTGCGCAGGTCAAAGTCTCACTCGAAGTAGTATGGGTGGGTGCTGGAACCAGGTTTCCGCACCCTGAGAAAGGATAGGTAAGGCAAGTAGAGCTTCGTTCGGCTTAATAATGACCAGATAACCTATTTCAGAGTCAGATCTATAGGCCTTATTCACATCTACGTGCGCAAGGTCATCTATGCTACTGTGCTCAACAAATTATATACTTATGAGACAGTAGTGCAGTATTGCATAAAACATAACAAACAGACCCAGATGTAGTAAAACACTTACACAGTATTATCACAGCTTAACATAGAATACGCATAACACAGCAGTTACCACAGATTCGCATAAACAATGCACATATATTTAGTACTCAAAACAACCCTTCTTATTCATCAACCCGTCTATTCCCTCTTACAATACCCAAGCCCGACCTGCGCACACAGCAGCAGGGTCCACACACAGCAGGACTTGGGATCTTCGCGCACACAACCAGCTGGAGTCCCTTCCCAAAATCCCAAACAGATCTATCAAGAGCTCCTTATCTTCCTTCCTTACAATTCAAAATGTTCCTCTATTTATAACAATCTAGCCTAATCTTTCCTATGGTCTGCAAATCGTGGTTTGCAGATTTCAGATCTACCCTTTAACCCATTACAATGCTTTCGGGGCTTTGTCCCACCCCAAAACCCTGTGCTAGACTAAATATAATCAAAATTATACAAAATCGGACCAGTTTCACAGCGTGTAGGAGACCCTGTTCCAATAGTTGCTATGAATCATAAAGGTATAGGTTGAGACATGCTCTTTGAGGCACCTCAGTCCTCCTATTTGTTATAGCTTTGATGTTTTTCTATGTTTGGTCATCTTAAGGAATTCTTGATTGCTCCTTAGGTCCACCTAAACTTTTTTTTGTTTCATATATGGATTAGTATGCTAGTTCACAAGTATGATTCACGGTATGCCCTACTTACTTGAAGTTGTCCAAACTCTGTCTTGAAACCTCTCTTTGGAATATTGTTTTCTAGGTTAAGTCAAAGAGGTCTCGTTCGATCTTGCCCTTTTTCCATGCTTATCAACTTGTTTCGGATTTCTTTATAGCTTGATATATGATGTTTACGAGTTCCCTCTTCATATATTGAGTTACTTGTGTTATCTTATATGTTTTCCCAAATTCTGAAAGTGAATTTACTAAATTTAGAAGCTCTTATGCTTTCTATGTTTCATTGGAATGTTTACCTTGGATATTTATTAGTGTATGTATTGTTCATTGAGCTTAATGGTTTGCCCTACCTCATGAGTTGTAGCTTTTAACTATATGTATTTAAGACCCCCTAGTTTTTCCCAAACTTGATGTTCACTCCACCTCACACATTACCTTAAGGATCCATTAACCTTACTAAATTGGCCCTGCAACATACTCTAATTCATCGTTAAGAAACTCATGACTTTCATTGACACCATAACCCAATGATTCAAAGACCTATCACTTCACCTATTCCACTTGACCATCTTACCCAACCACAACAATCAACAAACCCTACACTTAATAACTAGCCTAAAATAAAAACCCTAAAGAAAAAGGAACACATCCTTTACACCCAATAGAGAGATCCCTCTCTGAGTCAAGGAAGGCTAGGTCCTATGACTCCAAAGACTGGTTCCATGTTACCCTATCATTTGGTATACCAATCTGCCAAATCACGGAACCCTAACACATAAAAACGTACATGTTGGCCCCCAAGCATAACCAAGAGAGAGACCCATCTCTAGATCCCCCCGGAAGTCCATCACTACATAGGGGAATGTCAGAAACATTTGGGGGTTGACCTCAAACCAGGCCTCCGTCGTGGTGTTCTAGTAATGCCCCACCATACCCCCACCCCCTTGCGGAATCACAGAAGCCCGCCTCCTCATGCAAGGCTCCCATGGCCCCCCAGGAAGCACCGCCATCACTAGTCTCAACAACACTACCCTCTCGTACATAATGCTGCATAGAATACTGGTGTACGCACATAGCTTGGATCCATTCCTAACCGTGTTAAGTTGCGTCACCATCCCGTCATAGTAGAAGCGGGAAAAATCAAAGACGTGCCCGGACCTCAACCGGCGGAACTCTCTAACCTGCGGGCGAGATGCTCGATGTGGAGCTGATGACCTTGCAAGTCACACAATATCTTCCAGAGTGCACCACTCAACCAATTTTTTCATCGACGCAATGATGACGCACCCCTCCGTAAGGGGTGCCACACCACAATGACGTGCCCAGAACCTCTCCAAGTCCACCTTCCCAGAAGGGAGTGGATACCACAACACCTCACCATGAGGTAGTAGCCTGGTCACAAAGTATACATCCATCTCAAGACGGAAGGCAAGGTTAGTCCCATGCAACACAAACATGTTGCGCCTGCTGTGCCAATGTTGGATCAAGTAATGTAGCATTCTGTCCTCAGACCGAAGAAGCTCGTTCTCCACGAACTTCAGAAGCCCACATTGCGCCAACTATTGGCATGCTTGACCATAGGCAGCTAATGTAGTAAAAATCTCGGGAAAATCTCACTCCCTCCACAACACTTCTAATAGGACTGTCTTAGTCCAGATGTCCTTTTCCTTTTTACGCAGCCACTTCAAGAGTCCTAATGTGATTTCAATAAGGAAAGACAATGATCCTGGAATTGTTGCAAGTCTTGTTATGTAAATTTGTTATAAAAACACTTGGGAAACCGAGAGCTAGGCTAGATTTTGTTCCAGATTTTGCTTAGATTTTGTGCTACATTTCTGAAGACGCAGATTGCTCTGTTCAAGTTATTTCTCCTTTAATGAAGCAGACAGTATTGTTTTGAAAGCGTTGATTTGATTTGGAGTTAGATTCCGTCTGGTGGTAGAGGGCCCCTGCCTCCTGCACGGATTTATTTGCGCAATTTAGATAAGTATCTTAGCTGCCTTTACGTTTTTGAAGTTGAATTTGTAGTTGTTTTCATTAGCTACTATAGTTATACTCATTCTAAAAACTCTTCCAAAAGAAGAAGCTCTTCCAAAAGATTATGATCATGAATGGGAAATGGCTATAGTATTGTAGGATTTAATTGCAATCTCTTTTGTTCACCATCACAGTTATACATATGCTAAGTACTCTTCCAAAAGAAGAAACTCTTCCAAAAAATCCTTATAATGTCTTAAGCATGATTGTGATCTTGAACGTTTCAGTTGTGTGTTTGCACTAAGTACCATAGCTGTTCTTGCTCTTAAAACGTTTTTCCAAAATATCATAATGATGGGTAGGAGATAGCTATGATATCTTAGTTTTTAATTGCTTTCAGTCTTTATGTTTGCATTTTCACTGAATTGTACAGTTAGGATTGTTCTAAGAAACTCTTCCAAAATACCAATCATGATGGACAAACAGACTGTATAATTCCATAGAATAATGCATGATAGCCTATTTAGGATACTCCAGAGTTTAATTGCACTTAATTCATGCTCAGTTATTTTGTTTTAAGTTTGATAATGACTTGGTAGTTCCGCACTATTTTAGATTAGTGACATCTTAAGTTCAGTTTTAGCTTAACTCATTGCATTTGCACTCCACATTCAGTTGTCATTCACTGCATATTAGATTACTTCAGTTGTTAAACTTAACAAAACAACCTTCATTATTTACAAACCTCTTCTTGTTCTAAAATCTATAATTGATTCATAACCATATGAACAGAAGACAATATCATTTTAAGGCCTGAAGTACTTCTGCAACTTCCTTATCATCTTACAAACAAACATTTCCTCAAAAGACTCTTTTAAAAATCTATAACCTTTGAGTGAAGTGTAGTGTTATCAAACTAAGTTGCAGAATAGAGTTAGGAACTAGTCTTAAAGTAGAGATCTTATGATGGTATCAATGTTTTACTCCAAATATGCTTCAACAAATCTCTAATCATGGATAAAATGTTGCATCATTATAAGTTAGTTGTTTAACTATTTAGTTAGGAGAATTTGCATGCTTAGCTGACCATGTCTCAAGCTCTCTCTCAAAATACCTTTGATGAAAGAATTTGACAAGTTGAGTTTATGTTTTGAATCATTTGCTTAAAATTCATTATCAAGCTTTGTTTCTGTTTAGTCATAGTTTGGATTTGATTTTGTTTCAGTAGTTTCCTTTGCATTCACCACTTGTCATCAACCAATCAGGTTTCACTCTGTTTTAATCATTAGCTTCTTTCCACTAGCTTTCTAGTCATTTTCCTTGTGAACATAAAACTACCAAAAAGACCAAAAACATCATAAATCATCACAAAAGACCAAAAACATCATAAAATACTAAACACAACGCATTAAGAGACAAAAACCTAGGCACATACGGTGCACTTCACTTCAGCAGTTTACCAACCCTGGTTGACAATTAAATGAACTCAATTTAGGAGACTAGGTTGAGACCAAACATTTTGGCGCCGTTGCCGGGGAAGTGAAAACTAGGTAACCTTTGTTTCTTAGCATCCAAAAACAATTATATGCGTAGAGAGAGAGATTCAAGGGGAATATTTATAAGCAGCAGAAGCAGAAGTTTGATTTCTAGAACACCACTTGTTTCATCTAGATCCAGAGCTAGTACACCTTCAACTCAGACCCACATTCCATCCTTTACTGATCCTAGACTTCTAGAAGATCTAAGGTCAACTATTCCATTAGAGAAACCTTCCACTTCATCCACTGAACCTGCCATAGAAGAAGATCTAAAAACTCCTGTTAGGGACACAAATCTTTCCACTTCCACAGGAGAGTCAACCATGGCAGAAGAAGGAGGAGGAGGAGTTTTTAATGGAGAACACACACTATTTGGAGGTAGAGGTAGAGGTAGAGGAGAAGGAGGTAGAGGAGAAGGAGGTAGAGGTGTAGATGGAGGAAGAGGTAGAATAGGAAGCTCTTTTGGGTTCCCTATAATTGATGAAGAAACCAATACAACCATGAAAAACATTTCACCCTCTGTCCTTCCAAACTTCTATGGACTTAAAACTGAAGATCCTGAAACTTTCTTATTCGAATTTGAAGTGCTGTGTAGGAATTATGACTACTTACAAGATGCTCAAAAACTGAAATTATTTCCTTCAACTTTGAAGGGAGCAGCATTGAAGTGGTTTATGAGTTTAAACAGTAGTTCTATTAGAACATGGGAAGACATGAAACAAGCATTTCTAGAGAGATACTTGGATTATTGTATGCCGGTTAATCATAAGGAAGAAGTCTTCAAGATGTTACAAAAAGAAGATGAAAACTTAGAAGATTTGTTGGAAAGATTTAAATACAACATAAAAAGGGCACAAATGGAAAACCTAGATCAAGACACTTTAAAAGCTCTTTTGTTGAAAACAATTAGGGATGAATGGTTGGATATCCTCAACATGATGGGAAAAGGGGATATATCACAACTCACATTACCTGAAATATCTGAGTTATGTATCAACCTTTCAAGAGGGAAATCTAAAATTGTCAAAGGTCCAAGAGATCCTGCTCTTGCAAGGGCAAGTAAGTCTGCTTCTGGGACAGTAAGTAGATCAGAAATAGGACACATGCTTGATGATTTTAAATCCGACATCTTAGGGAGTCTTAGTGAACAAATAGACACCCTTAAGATACAAAACAAGCAGAAGGCTGAATCTGATGCCTTGGAAATCTTTTGTCCCAAATGTAGAAAGAAACATGCCTTGAGAGAGTGTCCTTTGGATGTAAAAGTTGTAGAAACCTGTGTCATTTGTTCTAAAAAACATGAGACCAAGAATTTTCCTTCTCTTCCTGGTCTCAAGGCTGTCTTTCAGGAGGAAACTCTTACAGATTCCACAGAGTCTCTCAACTTTGTATCTAGAAGGCCTTGGCAAGGACCTCAAACACAAGGATTCCATGATCAAATGTATAATCAACCTCCACCTTGGAATTCTTGGCAGCAACCTTGGCCCCAATTTCAAAATCAATCTCAATCTTGGGCAAAAGGAACACACAGTCCCTATGGAAGATAATCTCCATACTATCAGTATCCACCATCCTATCCACCATACCCACATTTTTATCCTCAAAATCCTCAACAAAATTTTCCTCAAAATCTTCAACAAAATTTTCAACAAAGTCCTCAACAACATCATCAGAACCAACCACATCAAAATCAACCACTCCCATTACCATTTCCTCAAAAATCAAATCAATTGCCTACTCAACCCATACCAAACCCCAATAATAAAAATCCTCAGAACACATACATGATAGAAGGCGAACAGTTTCCAACTTATTTAATTACTCCTCTAGACCTTAGTGATGTTCAACTTAGGTCTGGAAGAATACTTGAAAAGAGGAAACCTTCTGTGATTATACAAGAACAAGATAACTCTGAGGAAGACTCTCTATGGGTGAATAAAAGTCTTGAGGAAGACACATCCTTTCAAGACCCAAACACTGAAAAATTAAAGCAAAAAGATCCAATAAATTCAACTCCTGTATTAGAGAAACCATCTACATCTACTTCTATACCTCCCTTTCCGGAAAGATTACAAATTGATAGAGGTGTAGAAAAACAAATCATGGTGCCTAATTATGATTTCCTAGATGAGCCGAGAAATGTTTGCATTAAAATTCCATTATTACAAGCCATCAAGGAAATTCCAATTTTAGCCAAAACAATAAAGGAGTTGAGTATGAAGACAACAAGAAAAAGAATAAGAGAAACAAAGAAAATACAACTGGCAGGACAAAT
The DNA here is from genome assembly GCA_034641835.2 of Pinus albicaulis. Classification (NCBI taxonomy): domain Eukaryota; kingdom Viridiplantae; phylum Streptophyta; class Pinopsida; order Pinales; family Pinaceae; genus Pinus; species Pinus albicaulis. The sequence continues at coordinate 46,107 of JAXQQM020072274.1, forward strand.
AGCAGACATTATGATGGGCAAGATTTCTATTCCAAAGTATCTTGACCCAGGAAATCCAGTTGTCAAAATTCACATCAATGGAATTGAAATCTAGAACACACTCATTGATTTAGGAGCAGCAATCAATATCATGAGTAGACAAATCATGGATAAACTGAAACTTCCTAATCTTCTCTTTACACCCACACTATTACAACTAGCAGACAGATCTGTGATCAAACTAGATGGGGTAATAGAAGATATTCCAGTGTCCCTAGATTCTTGGGAGTACCCTGTGGATTTCATGATCCTAACTCCTAAGAATAATCTAGGAGGACATCCTGTTATATTAGGAAGACCTTGGTTGGCTACAGCTGATGCTTTTATTAGTTGTAGGTCCGGTGATATGTATATTTCTTATGGTAGTTCAACTAAGAAATTCACTTTATATCCTCCAGCTAGGACAATTACAGATCTAGATGACACTCAATGGATAGAGGATGAAGAATATTTACAACCACTCTTCACAATTTCAAAAATTAGTGAAGATAATCAAATTCTGAATACTCTAGAAAACTTTGAATCCTCTCCAGAACATAAACATGAATCATTTCAAGAGGGATCCAATATTGAGTTCTTGTCATCTAGGCAGATGTCTCTTCATTCTATGGACAAATTTGGCAGCTCTACAAGTGAAATTTTTCCAGGCAAAACTTTGAACATAAACAAAAACCTAGAAAATCTCAACAAGAAGAGTTAGTCAAAGTATTACAGAGACATTCTTCTGCATATGCATGGGAATACACTGACATGAAAGGGATAAGCCCCAAGAATTGCACTCATCACATCTATATAGAGGAAAATTGCAAACCAATCAGACAACCTCAAAGACAGATGAATCCAAATCTTAGGGAAATTGTTAAAGAAGAATTGCAAAAATTGTTAAATGTCAATTTCATCTATCCCATTTCAGATAGTCAGTGGGTTTCTCCTTTGGTAATTGTGCCAAAGAAAAATGGTAAATGGAGGGTATGTGGAGACTACCGAGAACTAAACAAAGCTACTCTTAAAGACCATTTTCCCTTACCTTTCATAGATCAAGTGTTAGATACATTAGCTGGCAAAAAGTACTTCTCATTCTTAGATGGGTTTAGTGGTTACAACCAAATCCAAGTAGCACTTGAAGATAAAGACAAAAACACATTTACCTGTCCTTGGGGTACTTATGCTTACTGAGTATTGCCATTTGGATTATGCAATGCACCTGCAACATTCCAAAGGGCAGTATTAGGAATTTTTTCAGATCTAATACATGATTGTGTAGAGGTGTACATGGATGATTTCACAATTTATGGAAACTCATTTGAAGAAGCTTTAGAAAACTTGGAAAAAGTTTTAAAGAGATGTCAGGAAGCAAATCTTTCACTTAGTCATGAAAAATGTTTTATGATGTTTACTGAAGGTATTGTTTTAGGGCATCACATTTCAGGGGATGGGATTAGAGTTGATGAGTCAAAAGTTGAAGTCATATCTAACTTATCTATTCCAAGTTGTCAAAGAGATGTTAGAAGTTTTCTAGGATTTACAGGATATTATCGGAGATTTATAGAAAACTTCACCAAAATATCATCTCCACTCTTCAAATTACTCACCAAAGATTGTGAATTCAAATGGACTTCTGATTGCCAGTTAGCTTTTGAAACCCTGAAAACCAAAATTTCTGAAGCACCTATATTAAGGGGACCTAACTAGAAGTTACCTTTTCATATCTCGACAGATGCTTCCGATACAGCTCTAGGAGCAGTATTGGGACAAAAATATTTGATTCCATATGCCATCTATTACACCAGTAAAAATTTGACTCCTGCAGAGTTAAACTATACTGTAACTGAAAAAGAGTTTTTAGCTGTTGTTCATGCCATAAACAAATTTAGACACTATATAATAGGCTATGAAACTTTTGTTCACACTGATCATTCTGCAATTAGATACTTAATGAACAAATCAATTACTAATGGCAGAGTTATAAGATGGTTATTGCTATTACAAGAATTCAACATTACCATTCTAGATAGGCCTGGAAAACAAAACACAGTAGCTGATTTCCTATCTAGACTCCAAAATATCAAAGATGACACTCCAGTTGAAGATCAATTTCCCGATGAATATCTTTTTGCAATTTCTACTCAAACTCCATGGTTTGCTGATATTGCTAATTATTTAGTTTTAGGAAAATTTCCTTCAATAATGAATGCAAGGGATAAAAGAAAAATCATTCATGATAGTGCAAAATATTCATGGGTTGCTAATGAGTTGTACAAGACAGGTCCAGATTTAATCATTAGAAGGTGTGTTCGTGAAGATGAGATGCCTGAGATTCTCAAAGCATGTCATGATGAACCTTGTGGTGGACACTTTGCTGATAAGAGGACAGCCTATAAGATCCTTAATTTAGGATATTATTGGCCATCTTTGTTTAAAGATGCTAAAGAGTATGTTAAAAGGTGTGACAGTTGCCAAAGGGTAGGGAAACCTTCTCCTTCAGGTGAGATGCCATTACAACCTCAGGTACACATTGAACCTTTTGAAAAATGGGCTTTGGATTTTGCAGGACCTATTAGTCCTCCATCAAGACAAAAGAAATACATATTAGTTTGCACTGATTATGTTACTAAGTGGGTAGAAGCTAAACCATTACTTGTTGCTAATGAATCATCTGTAGTTACTTTTCTTTTTGAGGATATTTTTACTCGTTTTGGTGTCCCAAAGGAAATTGTTACAGATCAAGGAGCTCAATTTACATCAAGGCTAGTGGAGCAAATGATGGAGAAGTACAAAATCAGACATAGAAAATCTACTCCTTATCATCCACAAGCAAATGGTCAAGTGGAATCTACTAATAAGGTCATTGAAGGAATCCTAACAAAGATTGTCCATTTACATAGAAGAGATTGGGTAGATAGGCTTCCTGAAGCCTTGTGGGCCTATAGAACTACATGGAGAAACACAACAGGCCATACTCCTTATGAGCTTGTTTATGGAAAGCAAGTTTTGTTTCCCATAGAGTTCCAAATTCAAACCTTAAAAATGGCAATTCAGTTAGGACTTGATTTGACGGAGGCACAGAAGCATAGATTGGAGCAAATTAATGAATTGGATGAGATCAGACAAGATGCAGTTCAGAAAACAAGTCTAGTCCAACAACAAAGGGCTAGATGGCATGACAAGTACATCAAAGAGAATAAATTCAAAGAAGGTGACTGGGCTCTCTTGTTTGATTCAAAATTCAAGGATTTTCAAGGTAAATTTCAGACACATTGGCTTGGGCCATATGAAATTGTTGAAATTTTTGATAATGGGGCTGGGGCAGTAAAAATCAGAACTATAGATGAAGAAGAGGTCACTTTTCTTGTGAATGGTCATAGATTGAAGTTGTATCACAAACCACTCTCAAGAGAAGAATTTGTCTAGAAGTTCCAAGAAAGCAGTGATGTGAAGTTAATGAAAAATAATCTTTCTTCTTCATCAACTTGATTGAATTTTCTGAAGCATTTCTTTTGGAAAAAAAAATTTAAATAAATAAAAGTATAAACATGAAAACCAATCACTGATTTCCATGTTTATACAGAAAAGATAGGGTGAAAATCAGAGTCTCTCTGACACTCTAACTTTTCCATTTTGTTTTTGCAAGCAGTTGTTACAAAATCATAAGTTCAGATCCATAGTGCTTATGATCCATCTCATTTCATTTCACTCCATTCACTTATCCATCCATATTCCATTTCATTCATTCATTCATACTCTACTTCATTCCATATTTCATTCATCCCATTCCATACTTCATTCACCTCATTTTCATGTCAAAATTTAAAGTCTGATGTCTTACTGCAAATGAATAATAAATGTCATGGATTACAGGGCAGTTCTTATGTTCTTCCACTCCATTTCATAAACTGAATCCATTCCATTTCATCATCCACTTCATACATATCATGTCTCATCATCCATCTTCATTCATACCATATAACATTTCACCTATATTCCAAAAACACTCCATTCCATGATCAAAATGCTCTACAGGTACATTCTGCAGCTTAATAGACATTCTGTAGCTGATCAGCCTTTCCGCAGCTAGCCAGACATTCCGCAGCTACAAATCCTGAAGGCATTAGTCAACAGACATTAGAATTGCAACAAAATGATCCAGTGTATCCATGAATAAGAAGAATCAAGAAGGATTATGAAGACTCTTCCAAAGGAGAACAAAGAAGACAAAGACTACAAAAAATCAAATGAAAAGCAGAGGTAACAAGTTTAGATTATAATGGCATTTCATAAAAGTTTAGCATAGTTTTAGTTATGAATTATTCGAAAAAGTTGTTTTAATTATTTTTATTGATCATGACCAAAATACCCTCCACAAACTTTGGATTAAAATCTCTCATTTCAAATTCTATACCCGACATCATTTAAGCGGTTAAAATGGCTGAAGTGTTTGAATTCCTCACGTCACCCAACCAAATCATTCAATGATGATTTTCTTTTCCGTTGTAAAAATCTCCGTCGTCTTTTCAATCATTAATTCGTTTCCTCCACCTCACTCCATTTACTCATTCCGTAACTACTTCCATCACTCCATTCTGTAGCCAGCACTTCATTCCACAAAATAGAGATATTCCTATCACCGTGAGCAGAGCAAAGGGTATATCAGTTTGAATATCAAAGCCCTATCACCGTGAACAGAGATTAAGCATTATCACTGTAAACGCAGAGGTATAGCAGTGTGGAATTTGAAGTCATTTGTCACCGGGAGACAGAGGTATAGCAGTGAAGAATTTGAAGCCATTTGTTACCAGGAGACAGAGGTATAGCAGTGTGGAATTTGAAACCATTATCACCAAGAGACAGAGATATATCAGTGAGGAGTTTGAAGCCATTGTCACTGTCAACCAGAGGCATATCAGTCCAAAGTTTGAAGCCATTGTCACTATAACGCAGAGGTATATCATTCCGAAGTTTGAAGCCATTGTCATTAAGAACCTGAGGCATATCAATTCGAAGGTGAAAGTTATTGTTTCAGTGGGTAGAAAGAGTATTAATTTGAACATTGAAGAAGCAATTATGGGTTTCATTGTAAGAACTGAACCAGTGGGTACAAAATACCTAGAAGGCTACCCTCAATGTAAAGAAATGTTGCAACAGATAGGATGGCTACAATTTCTTGAGAAGTTTAATGGCTTCCACAAAGAAGTCACTAAAACATTTGCAAGGTCATTTCAAGGAGCTGAGGTTGAAGTGGGAGATGTCAAATTCACTGTCACTAAAGTTTTCATTGCAGAAGCTACAAGATTGCTTAGAAATGGAGAGAGATGGTTCAAAAACAGAGAATTCCATAATGAAACCTGGAAGCAAATTCTAAAATCACCAGGTATGGATGTCACTGTGTTTAAGAAAGGAATTCCAAGTTCTACCTTGAAAAATAAATGGAGAAACATACTGCTTATTCTGCAAAAATTTATTACATGTGAGGGTAGATATGGCACATTTTATGTTTACCACATTAGACTGATAATGCATTTTCTGGGGGAAGACTTAAACCTACCCTATTTCTTGCTTCAATTTTGAAAAAGATGGCTTCTTGTGTTCAAAGAAGGGTTCAATTTTTAGAGACAACTCTATATCATCATGGCTTGGTTAAAATTTTGATTGAACACCATTTAGCCAAAACAAATGATACTTGGGACAATTTCTTGATAAGAAATCATTTTGAAGAGCCAAAAGAGCCCTCACCTGAACAACAGCCTACAAGGAGAAGCAGGAAATGGAGAGCTTCAAAAATTGAAATTGACAAAACAGTCCAGGAAAGTAGTGAGGAAATCATCTTAGAGAAGTTGACTCAAATCAAGAGACAACTTAAGAAAGAGAAGGTAATCAGGAAATCTGCCATAGAGAAAGGAGAGGGATCTTCCAAGCCAAGAAGAAGCCATAGACTAAAGGGGAAACTAAGGAAAACTCAAATCAAACAAACAGGGGTGATAAATATAGAAGATGAGGAAACATCTATTGAAGAAGATGTTGAAGAGGATTTTAATGAAGGAACCCCTGAAATTGACCCTGCTCAGCAAGAATTTTATGACTATGTTGAAACTTTGGAAAGGAAAGCTTCAGAGAGTAGAGAGAGAACCCCTAGTCCTCCACTGTCCGAAATAGATGTATTAAGAAGGGATAGGTATGAGCTGGAAATACTTAATAGACACATCAAAAATGAGAATGATATTTTGAGGGAACAAGTCAAGCTAAAAACCGATATGAACTCAACCTTATCTCTACATATAGACAAAGTGGAAAAGACTAATGAGAAGTTGAAGAAGAGGAAAAAGAAGCTAATCAGGGCACTTATCAACTTAAGGTTCAAACTTGTCATCAGAAAACCCAGAAGATCTTTAGCTTCCAGGAAAAGGAGAAGGAGAGGATTAGATGTTCTTGTAGAAGCCTCTGAGTTTATAGGATAAGTTGCATGAGGAAATGCAAGAAGTCAGCAGTGGGGGTATGTTGAGCCTCAAGATTATGCTTTCTTTCATCTTACTTTACCTCATTTTCCTTTGTCCATTGTTATCCTAGACCCAATTGATCAATGAATTTAGTTAAAATTACTTTTAGAATGATTAACATGACCGACTTGCTAAGTTTTGTGATTTTTGTCATTGTAATGCATTTTGACCGGAACTAGCTGCAGAATGTAGACATTCCGTAGCTAACCGGCAATTCTGCAGCTGTCTTCACGTTTGGGTATGTTCCAGGTGGCCTCTCAAGAAAAACCGCATATGGGTATATTCCACGTCATGTCTACATTGTTCGTTGCTCACCATGAAGGAAGAAACGAATTTTGGATATGGTTTTGGTACGTGGGAACACATTTAAGAAGGCAGACTTCTAATAGGACTGTCTTAGTCCAGATGTCCTTTTCCTTTTTACGCAGCCACTTCAAGAGTCCTAATGTGATTTCGATAAGGAAAGAAAATGATCCTGGAATTGTTGCAAGTCTTGTTATGTAAATTTGTTATAAAAACACTTGGGAAACCGAGAGCTAGGCTAGATTTTGTTCCAGATTTTGCTTAGATTTTGTGCTACATTTCTGAAGATGCAGATTGCTCTGTTCAAGTTATTTCTCCTTTAATGAAGCAGACAGTATTGTTTTGAAAGCGTTGATTTGATTTGGAGTTAGATTCCGTCTGGTGGTAGAGGGCCCCTGCCCCCTGTACGGATTTATTTGCGTAATTTAGATAAGTATCCTAGCTGCCTTTACGTTTTTGAAGTTGAATTCGTAGTTGTTTTCATTAGCTACTATAGTTATACTCGTTCTAAAAACTCTTCCAAAAGATTATGATCATGAATGGGAAATGGCTATAGTATTGTAGGATTTAATTGCAATCTCTTTTGTTCACCATCACAGTTATACTTATGCTAAGTACTCTTCCAAAAAATCCTTATAATGTCTTAAGCATGATTGTGATCTTGAACGTTTCAGTTGTGTGTTTGCACTAAGTACCATAGCTGTTCTTGCTCTTAAAATGCTCTTCCAAAATATCATAATGATGGGTAGGAGATAGCTATGATATCTTAGTTTTTAATTGCTTTCAGTCTTTATGTTTGCATTTGCACTGAATTGTATAGTTAGGATTGTTCTAAGAAACTCTTCCAAAATACCAATCATGATGGACAAACAGACTGTATAATTCCATAGAATAATGCATGATAGCTTAGTTAGGATACTCCGGAGTCTAATTGCATTTAACTCATGCTCAGTTATTTTGTTTTAAGTTTGATAATGACTTGTTAGTTCAGCACTGTTTTAGATTAGTGACATCTTAAGTTCAGTTTTAGCTTAACTCATTGCATTTTCACTCCACATTCAGTTGTCATTCACTGCATATTAGATTACTTCAGTTGTTAAACTTAACAAAATAGCCTTCATTATTTACAAACCTCTTCTTGTTCTAAAATCTATAATTGATTCATAACCATATGAACAGAAGACAATATCATTTTAAGGCCTGAAGTACTTCTGCAACTTCCTTATCATCTCACAAACAAACATTTCCTCAAAATACTATTTCAAAAATCTATAACCTTTGAGTGAAGTGTAGTGCTATCAAACTAAGTTGCAGAATAGAGTTAGGAACTAGTCTTAAAGTAGAGATCTTATGATGGTATCAATGTTTTACTCCAAATATGCTTCAACAAATCTCTAATCATGGATAACATGTTGCATCATTATAAGTTAGTTGTTTAACTATTTAGTTAGGAGAATTTGCATGCTTAGCTGACCATGTCTCAAGCTCTCTCTCAAAATACCTTTGATGAAAGAATTTGACAAGTTGAGTTTATGTTTTGAATCATTTTCTTAAAAGTCATTATCAAGCTTTGTTTCTGTTTAGTCATAGTTTGGATTTTATTTTGTTTCAGTAGTTTCCTTTGCATTCACCACTTGTCATCAACCAATCAAGTTTCACTCTGTTTTAATCATTAGCTTCTTTCCACTAGCTTTCTAGTCATTTTTCCTTGTGAACATAAAACTACCAAAAAGACCAAAAACATCATAAAACACTAAACACAACGCATTAAGAGACAAAACACCTAGGCACATACGGTGCAGTTCACTTCAGCAGTTTACCAACCCTGGTTGACAATTAAATGAACTCAATTTAGGAGACTAGATTGAGACCAAACAACAATCTGTCATCCAAATAGGAACCCATCAGCATTAGAAAAAACATCAAAAAATAGGAAAAAAATTCAAAAAAAATTCCTCGACCTTTTGTGTGCCTGTCCGTTAGACATGCGTGCTCAAGGTGCACTTGTATTTCCCATAGGCACACGTAAGGCGTGCCCAAGGAGGGGAACAGAGTGCTTAAAGCACATGAAACCCAAAAAAATGCGCACATAGGGCACACTCTTACCCTGATCGCCCATGCAATCTATGCCAAACAATTACCCAGAATCCATACAAACCAATTTTGTACGGATCCCAGCACCCTCAAACTGAAAAAATTAAAGTGTAAGACGTCATGTAGGTTACATGGGCATGATATCGCTAATCCCTGGTGCTCAGGCTGACCGCAATGGCAAGAACTACTCTGCAGAAGCCTCTGACCTCTCAAAAACTCAACAAGTACAAATGAATTTAATTTAGGGCCATATTCACTTATATATCTCCATTTTCAAAAATGTAATATTCCCAAATGGGAAAAGCAGGAATATAGGAAAAATTATGGAATATCTATGTAAAACATCATGTTAAAGGAAGAGGCCAATATGGAGACCTTTCATTCATTATAACAACAGAAACATATAGATAATAAATGGGCCATAATATGTACAATAAGAAATAACAAGCCTCCAATGGACAAAATCCCTCAAAAGAGGTTTAGCCATGAAATGCCTCTGCAAATTCTCCAAGTGGTTCATCCCACAAGAAGAGACAAGTAGCAATGTGGCAATCATGGTATGCCCATGGTATCTCCTACAAGATAAAACATATACAATGGGGAGAATCATGCTCCCAATGGGCTGTACATAAAAGACTCTCCAAATAATTCTCCTCATGAGTGTACAACATCAGAAATACAAGGAGAAATACACAATAAAAGCAAGTTGTCAAATGACAACCAGAGAGTGGTTCATAGTTCCACTCATGGAACCTGCGCAGTGCCTTTTGGCCTGCCTCAAAATCTCAAATAACAATTTCTATACTAGCCACTTTTTTTCTACCACAACATCTCCTCATAAGATGAAACATGAAAATACAAATTGGTGCCAATGGTGCACACCAAGAATCATGTGGCTTCCCCCACAACCATCACAAAATTAGCCAAAATCAAGGCTACAAGTAGTTGCAAGTGCATCCTCATGAAAAGTGCAAGAAGGAACAAGCCTCCTTGATACATCATGCTCCTCAATCAATGAAAATAAGTACAATACAAAATATGAAATTACACCTCCTCCATCATGCACTAGAGCTCTTGAGCTGAAATGGCTCATCTGAATGCTCTCCCTCTCCTCCAATGAGTAAGGGAATGGTTGTGCCAACCTCTCCATTAATCAATCGGGCTATGCATATTTCTATATGCTGATGAATATCATGATGAATACCCTCCAAAGGGAACTCCTCTAGCAAGGAAAAGTATGCATCCAAGTGCATAGCTAGGAAGTCCTCACATGCTACATGAAAATAATTTCTCCTTGAGACTAGAAACTCTAGCCAAGAAAAGTCTTCCATGATGATAGATTATCATATCATCTACTAAGTATCTTCCATCTCCATCAAGGCCATCCAAGAATCATGCATGCACCAAGATCCTCGGGAATACTCAACCAAGCTGAGTCCTCCATCCTGGATCAATCCTCCACATAGACAGCGCTGGTGTTCTGCAATATGGTGCTCCATCACGCTGTTGCCTGCTACCTTGACATCCCCTCATGTCAAATTCATCCCCCAAGTTGTTGCCATGCCATCATGCAACTACTCATGCTCAAATAGAAATGATGCTCTCTGAAAATGAGCCTCCCAAGAGAGACTATCACCTCCAAAGAATCTCCTGATCTTGGGCAATGTAAGCATGAGTGGCCTCCATCTACTCCAAATCATGAAAGAGTTCTTCCCCAAAGGAAGTAACCTCTCTCTCACCAAATCCATGGAGCAGCCATCCTGCATCATGAAGATGCTATCCTCCATCCATACAGCAACTCTATCTGCGCGGTGAAACTGATGAGAATGGGTGGTACTGAAAATGAGAGAGTGTATCCCTCCTCCATGAGCTTATTCCCAAACTCTCTGCGCTGTGATGGATTCCTCCAATGTCTCCACCTCTCTGGAATCTAATAGTGGTGAACCAAATGACATGATGCCTCTCATCATATCTAGATCATGTGGCCTCCCAAGTGGAAAACCTCTAAAAGTGACACATCAAGATAGGAAGTGGATTGAATATATGAAAGGAATGATAGGTCATCTCTCTCTCTGTGCAGTGTAGTCCCTCTCCTAAGTGAAGTGAAATAGATAAGGGTGAATGTCCATCATCCCTTCATGTTGATCCTTCTGCTCTTCTTCTTCTTCTTCCAATTGTGCAGCACTGTAGGTTCTTCATGCACCTCCTCTCTACCAACATGTGAGTGTGTCTCCTCCTCAATGAGAGGCCTTGGCCTTCCTTAGAGAGAAATATCTCCACACCCTCACAAATGGAAGAGTACCCTTCATATAATGGGGGTCTTGCCTCTAGCAATTCATTCTCCTGATTTCTCCCCCTCTAGAAAGATGGACTGATCTTTGTTTCATGGTCCCCCTCCATGCATGAAAAGTTTTTGAATTTTTTTCACACCAAGTTTCACATTGGTTTTCATCAAACCCCTTTGCAAAACTCTTTGTGAATTCAACATATGATCTCTCATTTGCATGATAACATGAAATATAACTCTGAAATCAATCATCATGAGCCATACCTTTGAGTAGCAGCGCTGCTCCTCCAAAGGCCTCAGCTTTTTCCTCCATCTTTCTTGTAGTAGCTATGGGCAATGCATTGCGCTGTGGATCTACATGTGTGGCTGAATTCTCACACCCTTCATGAAGTAGCTGGGATTTGTCTCATCAACAAACCCTTCTTAGAAAATTTCTTCAAATCTCCCTTTCATCAAGATCTTCAATAATCTCCTGGAAAAGAAGAAGGGAAACCTCCTCTTCCATCATTCCTCTTTCCTTGTTTCCTTTTTCAATCTCCTCTCCTTGGAGAGAAGCTCCTCTTGCTGATAGTAATAGATCTTGGGCACAAGCTGAGCCAAGATCATGCTCTGATACCACTGTAATATTCCTTTTTCAGGAAATTCTGCTCCATCGGCAATATCCTAAGATATTCCAATTCCTTCTTCAGTGAGCTATCATAAGTCTATTTTAGAGATTGACTGTTGGGGAATTTACAGGATATGACTCCTTCCAAATAAGGGAGAAATCCTGAGGCTAACTCACCCTTCACAAACTCTGTCTATGGATATGCAATATTCCACCTCGGTAATTTTTGCTATAGGGTCATTGAGGATGTTGTATAAGGAATTTGCTACAAAAATAAGAAAAACCACTGTTGGGATGCCTTAGAAAATTCATCCTGCAACTCCTATGCAGAATATGAGCTCAAAGAAATAACTCTAGATGGGTTATTCAGATCTCCCCAATCTAGGTCTCTAAAATAATGCTCAATGAGAGAGCTTACAGCAACATAAGAACATAAAAACTGAACTTTGCAAATATGAACATGCCATGAGAGGGAAATTTATGCAGCCATCATTATATGATTATATCAGCAAAAATATACAAGAAATAGTTGACAGACAAGCCACTCAAACTTTAAGAGCAAACCTCCAATGAATGAACATTGAAATACATGAGTTGCTGCAACTCCACAAAATGCCAGAGAGCAGTGACTGCGTAGTGTAAATGAAGGTATAAGCTGCTGAACATAAATAAATACATATGTGGCTGAAGGAATACAAGAAATAGCCCAATAACAGAGAAATGGGCTGAAATACAAGATTTCTAGCCAATCTATGAAGATTTCTAGAAATGTCAGAGAAACCCAAAATGTGACAACAGAGTTGTCACTGCAACTGATAAAAAATATGAATGAGGCTATGGCTGATCTGAAATATTATTTCCCTCCTCTGATCATGTCTCCAATACAAAGGGTTGATCCCTTTGTCTCAAAAACATCCTCCTAATGAGCTCATGAAACCCTCTCTCACTGCCTCCTCTAAAATAACACAGTTTCCTCCATGGACTGCGTAGTGGGAGATGATGGAAGGTTGGCCCATGTCAACAGATCTGATATTAAGCCTAGGAATCCTCCTTGTAGCCCCTCCAATGAATAGATCCCTCCACCACTGAATAAAACAAGCTAAGATGACTCCATGAGTTCCTCCTTTGCTGCCCCCAGCAACACAACGTCCTCTCTGCTGCAGAAATAACGATGTAGCTGATGGTAGTAGCTCTGGAAAATGTCAGATTGAAGAAATGTAGCTCAATACTCATCCTTCCTTGAGGAAGAGGTAGGGATTCCCGACATGGAACACCCTAGTGCCCGAGGGCACCATCACCCTACTAAACAGCCTGGGGATGCAAGCTTGCAGACCCAAGTCTGAAACTCTAAACCATAACATGTATCCAAATGGGCTGCCATCTCCTCCTTATAAATAAATGAACCTCTTCTCCACCATGGTCCCACCAATTAGGGTTTCCACCCTCACATGAGTGTCTTCCCTCCAAAATTGCGCTGCTTCTCTAGGAAGCCTCTTCCTCCTTGGGCAGCGTTGTTGACTTTAGTCAAAGATGACTAATCAAGTGAGCTGGGTTCCATTCACACCCTTGGTGTTTATTTCAGCTGCTTTATTCACCTCCCTTTCACATTAGGAGTGTTATTTCTTCATCTAAAAGGGGCTAAGGTATCTCTTTCCCCATTTTATTAAACAAAAATAAAATGTGCAGCTATAATGTTTCATTTTAGCTTGAGGCTAAAATTAGGAACATTACAATAACATCATATAAAAGCAAGAGGCCAATATGGAGATCTTCTATTCATTATAACAACAGCAAAATATGCATAACAAATGGGCCATAAAATGTACAACAAAATAGAACAAGCCTCCAAAGGACAAAACGCTCAAAATAGGTGATGCTACTATATATCAAAATGTTGGAAGACTGCTACAGCATAGTCATAAAGTGCACTACTATAGCAGATGAAAATACAAATATCTATGGCTGTTGTATGCCTCAAAAGATTGATCTAATGTAGATCTAGGCACTGTACAACCTCCAATGAAGAACCCCACAAGGGTTTTCAGAAATACATTAATGTACAAGATAGGAATCAAAACCCTAGGCATGAAGATTCACTACAACATATATATCTAAAAAGTGTGGCTGATATGATATAAAAAATAGTGCAGCCTTCTCTAATGGATCTCCTAGATGAAAGGCTGATCCCTTCTCTAGAAAACCTCCTTCCCAAATGGTGTGCTGAAATCACCCTACAACTCCTCCCTCAAAATAATGCAGATCTGGAATGAAACTGCGTTGTAGGGGCAAATAGATATGTGGCATGATGCCAAGATCTAAAAATATGCTCAAGGGCCTTATTTAATGTCCTCCCAAGGGAAATGAACCCTTCTCCACTGAAAATGAGCATTGAAGTGACCCAAAGATGGTCTCCACAGTTGCAACCTGCAAAACAACTCAACCCTCAACAAGATATGCACTGTAGGTGTGAGATGAAGCTTTGGCCAAATGCCTGATAGTGGAAGTGAAGTACAAGACTCTTCCAAGAGCTACTCAATGAAAGAGGTGGGATTCCCGAGCAGGAACACCCAGTGCTAAACAGCACTTGCAATATTAGCTAAACAACCAAAGAAATTTATATGTCTCAATAGACCATATATTTAGAAATATCATATACATCAACATAATGAATATGGCTGCCATCCTCTTCCTTTTATAAGATATGAGCTTCCAAACCCTAAGCCCCATTCATTTATGACCCTAATTGCATGCAAGGTGTCTCCATCTAAAACTGCATTGTCACTCATTGATTGCCACTCCTCCTTGAAAACGTTATTGATTTGGTCAAAGTTGACCCAGTCAAGATGTTCCAGCCCCTTTTTACACCTAAGGGTGCTCAATTAAGCTACCAAGATGTTTTCATTTTACATTAGCATTGATTTATTCATTATTAAGGAGACTCATGGACCTCCATTATCCTTTTATTCATAAAAAAAGACAGCAAAAAAAATTTAATATTCCAACTTGCTCATGGCTAAATGGGAATATTACATAAAAACCCTAGACCTAGTCTCCATACTGTCATTCATATCCAGCATAGAAACACCAAAAAAAAAAAATCCTTTTTACTGAGCTTACATACCTAGCCTAAGATCAATAGATATTCATTCATTCCATTGATTGCAAAGTGACAACGAGAGAGCCCTCTCTGGTCCTGGTAGGGTTAGCTACCCGACCTAAAGCCTAGTATGTGTTTACCTTCCTTCAATCTCACTCTCAACCTTGGGAAGTTGGGGGAAGTGATAATTTTTTTGGTGTCGTTGTTGGGGAGTGAAGGTTAAATATTTCCTGGGAAATAACGACAAAGATTATCTCCAATTTCTGATGGTGAATAGTGGTCAGGCACAAGAAGGTTGTGTATATTTCACCTAGTGACGCCAGTGTCGAAGAATCCAAAGGTTCAGAGTTTTCATGGCAACTCCACTATTCAAAATCGGTATCTTCAAGAACTATTGGTGACTTCATTGTTTTCAAGATGGATTCAACTGAAAGAAGGAATGCTAGGTATGCTCCTATGTATTATTCTCATATCCCTGGCTTTCTAAATCGTATGCCTCTGGTAGATTGGAAAACATACTTGCCAACATTCAAAGATGGAAAAGGTAATGATTCTACACTTCATTTAATAAGATTTCATAGGCATGTGCGTAAGTTGAAGATTAGTTTTCATGAAGATTGTTTAATGAAGATGTTCATGATTACATTACAAGAAAAATCACGGTTTTGGTATGAAATCTTGCCTATTGCTTGTATTTATTCTCTCAAGTATTTTCACTGAGCTTTTTTTGAGAAGTATAGAGAAACCTATCCTTCTTTGCTTTTTATTGAGGATTGTTGTGATCATTTTGAGAATTGTATTCAAGATCTGGAAAGTTCTTGTGGCGATGAAGAGTTTATGGATGATGAACCCTTGGATGCTTTGAATGAAAACATTTTTACCGCCATGAGAAGATCATGGATTCTACCTTAGATGATAGTGAACTTGAGAAGAATTCTTCAAAGGATGATATTTATCTTCCATCTTTCAAAGTTGATGATAATTTGCAGCAGTCTTTCCAATATTCAAGTGATCAAGTTATATATGAAGATGTTTTGTCCAGCTACTCTTCATCCCTTTCCTCTTATGATTTTTAATTCAGGAAGAAATACGTGCAGATCAAAAATTTGAGTTTTCTTGTATAGAAACTCAAAAGATTCATGCTTTATCTGTTGAGGTCAATAACAATGTACAACAGGTTTGTTGTCTTGATTTTGATGAACATGTTCAATAGCCTTCAAATGATCAAGATATCTAAATTTTTCAAAGCCAAGACATTTCTCTTTCTAATATACATGAAAAGCCACTTGTATATATTTGTGTTGATGTTGATTTGGCTACCTCAATTGAAGATCTACAAGAACATACAAACCTTGTCTTTGATCTCAATGATATGGAAGATAACATTATTGCATTTTTATTTAAGAAGTATCAACCAAATGAAGAAGAAAAATCTTCCATCTCCCTTTTTTTTTTTTATCAACACGAGGTAATCTTTCATGATTTTCAAGACCCCTTGGGCAGTATTTTGCAAGCATCTGAAAAGGTGGAGTTTGTTTTATTCACCAACACAGGTTTCGGGCTCAGATTTCATTTTGAGTTTCCATTTACTCAATATTTCTTTATGCCTGGTGGAGCTAAATACAAGCATCAGTTGGGTATTCATTTACTTGATTGGTTACATTAGACCTTCGAATTCACTTGATTAAGTGATTTATGGATCAGTTAGAGTAGGTAAGGTATAATTAATAAGCTCAACATTCTGAGCATATTTTCAGTGTCAGTTTCTAATAGATTTTGTAGTTGATGATGTACAGTTCAAATTTTAGTTTCATTTTATTCAGTTTTAGGATTGTAGATGCAGTGACTCCATTCCCAATGTATGAGGATACTTGGTCTATGGTGTTCTTGACACCTCCTGAAGGACATGCCATCCCCAAATGGAGCCAATGTTAGTGTCAATATGTCACTAATCAAACATACTCTTTCAGTTAATTTTCTACTAGTCATAGGTCAAAATTTTTGGTCTTTTTAAACATGTTTTCAAAATAAATTTTGGTCACTGAAGGAGTCTAGGTCAGAAATGTTGCTCCCCTCATCTAATCCATAGCACACCATCACCATCACTGTCAGCACAACTAATGGAGGTTGGCTCTTCCAGCATGTAAACTCATATTTCAAATACTCCTGGGGTTATTGAGGTCACTCACACCTATGAGAAGGGAAAGAGACAGGTCTTTGCACCCAAATCTATCCAAATTGTACCTACACTTGACACTATTGTTGAGCAAAGTGAAATAGAGGAGAAACCTCTCATGCATCAAGATGAAACACCTTTGCGCCAACATAGTGAACCAACGCCAATGGAGGTTGAGGTGGCAGAGAAGGTTGAGTTCAATCAATTGATGATGTCATTAAAGAGAAATATGAAGATATTACAAAGCTTAAGTTCAAAGTATCCAAGACTAATTCCATGGCAGCCCTACTACAGCAAGAGAATTGGAAATTGAAAGTGAAGCAGCTGATACAAAGAAAACCTAAGCTAGACCTATAGGCAGATAAAGGTTAAGGAAATAAAATAATATATGTTAATCAAATGCAGGTCCACATGGAGGCTAAAACACATCCAATAAGGCCCAAGACAAGAGGCCTTAAGATGGCATTGGAGCTAGAAAGGCAGTTAGCTCATCCACTTGGACAGTTGACTTTTGATGAGCTTATAGCAATGGAGATCAACCAAGACAAAGAGTACTAGTTGGGAAGGGTAAATGAACATTTGTAGAAGCTCTTGAAGAGAGCCAAGAGAGACAATATCCTCCAAAGACACATGGAAAATCACTATTGTGTCGGGAAAAAAAATTTCACAAATAAGGCTAAAACAGCTGAAGAAAAGGCTGAAAGAAACTCAAATGAAGCTTAAAGAGAATGATATCTTAGATTCGTTGGTTGAAGCTTCCTTGGTTGTTTATCCCATCACTCACATGTGCTACAAAACTAATTTTGAGAAGTTTTGAAGAATTTTGGTATTTTTTGTGATTTTTGCACAAATATGGAAATTATCTCCTCACAGATGCGTAACAAGAATTTGTTACGCTTGTTTTAGGGGCATCCAAATGATGAATGGCTTATATGGTTGGATGAATTTTGATGAATATATCAAATATCAAGAACATTTTTTGCATGACAAGCTCTAATTTTGCATAGAATGCCAAAAAATCACCCATTTTCTATGCTTCTGCCACTTTTTTGGAGGCCTTGTTACGCATCGAGAGTAATCTTGGGGAATGAGCTTTTGGAGGCCTTTGTTATAGCATCATTTTTCACCCTCATGTGATTCATGATTGTCTCTATGGCCTTGGGCACCCATTCCCACAGACTTGAACAAAATTCATTAAAAAACAGTGTTAAAAATTCCCATACGCGGTTATGCCCAGACTTTTCCGCGTGTATACGCGAGTCCACATGTACTTTTCTGCGTATGCCATTAAAATCATTAAAAAATATATAAAAATTCCCTATTTTCGGGCTGGGTTGATGGTTACTCCAGTAGTTCAACCACCCCAGCACGTGGCCAACTGTTTCCAACTAATTGAAACTACTTTGAGGGAGTATAAAAGCCCCTCATGTGCATGGCCTAAGGGAGAGAGAAATTCTATAGATATTATACTCTGTTGGAATCAATTCAAGTTTGAATTCCCGTGCCTCCTGCACTTTCCCAGATTTTTACAGGAAACCCTTGTTTCCTGGAGATGTTCATTCATTTATATGCCATATCGAGTGCACAAGTCTTGAAAGTATCTTAGTAAGGCAAGGGCGGGACGAATCCGGACGACGGTCTGTTCGAAGATCGTGGAAGGATTCAGGTGATCTCTCCACTTTTTATTTCTGTACATGTTGTTCGCAATAATGAAGAACCATCTTGTTCCTGAACTTATGTGTTAATATCTATTTGCATATGTGAAAAGATTGATTATTAAGCATTTATTATGGTTTATATAATGTTTCACATGGATTACACTAACATTTAGGAGCAATATATGTTGTACAACTAGGTTTCTTTGCATGTTCTTTCTTGTTTTCCAGGTTGAAGAGGAAGAAGGGTTGCTGGGGGTTTGGACCCCGCGGGATCTACGTCGAACGTAGGACTACGGGTGAGTTCTACTATCGTTGTTATCTAGTTTTTAGCATTTAAGTGTGGTTGTGTGTGAGTCCTTCTAAATAGCATGCCCTGATTAGTGGAGGTTTTGACCCAACAAACCTCTAGGGTGTTTTTCCCTGAAACAGCCTTCCCGTGCTTTGTTTTTCAAAATTCAAGATATTCTAGAAACTAGACACAGAGGAATAGTTGACCTATCTTCCAGAATTGGATTTGGACTCCTAAAAGTGCCTCAAAATTGGCTACAAACTTCTGTTATGCATTTGTTAAAGTTTGTTACGCATCTGTCAGAAAGTGTTACGCATCTGCATAAGATTCCTCAGGACACTTGTCAAGCTCAAAAAATATCAGAATTTCAAGGTTTTGTTGTCCTATGAGTTGGCATTAGAGTAATTGAGTTGGTTTTTGCCTCTTATCATGAGGGAACATGTAATTTAATGTGGGGGACACACACTCCTAGTTCATAGCTAAATTTTAGGGAATGGTTTCTAACCTCCGTAGAATCTAGGAAGTGACACATCTCATGTAATTATGATCCATTTTGGATGGAATTTCAACCCTATGAGGTGTAATTCATCATATTTTCTATAATTATACCCTCTTTAGTATTTTTTTGGGTTGGATAGTATTATTTTGCAGTGGAGCTATTGTACAGCCTTTTGGAATGAAATCAAAGACAGCCTTGTAGAACTTGTGTTGAGAATATCGTTGTATGCATTGGAGCATTTGTTCCTTCTCTATATGTTTATCTAATCATGTTGAATGATATGTTTTCCTCTTTCATATACATGCTTCCATGTGTTTATCTTGTAATTTTATAAGCAGAAATCATGTATTTTCATGCTCTGGCTTAAACAAGGTTTACATGATATGTGTATGTTCTTCTAAAGTAATGAATTCACCTCAGTGCTCATTCAGAATTTCTATCACTTAATCCTATACTCAATGAGCAGTTAAACATTATTTCAAGCTGCCTACCTGGCCTCACACATTCTTTGCCAATTGACCTTGAAATTCAAACCTAAAAACCCTAGACCTAGTCTCCTTACTATCACTCCTATCCAGCACAGAAACACTGGCAAACAAAAATCCTATTTATTGAGCTTACATACCTAGCCTAAGATCAATAGATATTCAGTCATTCCATTGACTACAAATTGACAAAGAGAGAGCCCTCTCTTGTCCTGGTAGGGCCTACCTGACCTAAAGCCTGGTATGTGGCTACCTTCCTTCAATCAAAATCTCAGCCTTGGGAAGTTGGGGGGAGTGATAACACGCCCAAAAAAATAGTCAAGCACTACCACTGGTGCATACCTATCTATCACACACCGCGCACAGTGCGAACAAAAAAACTTTACGCCCCGCCAAAACAACAAATTTCACTTCAATAATTATTTTTGTGCGGTGTGTTGACCAAACAATCCACCCATGGGCGGTTGTTATAGTGCAATGCACCACCAGCTGGCAATATGTTACCACTAGCGATGGCACTGTGTTCCCGTAATATGGGTGCACCGAGCCGTTATGTCTATTTTACATAATGCCCAATGTTTTCCGCTAAACAACCGCACTGTCGTATATAGAGTGCTATTTTTAAAAATTTTAATTATCGGTGTGGCTAGCAACTGACACGGACCACACTATTTTATTGTTAAAGTGGAGCGCTTTTTCTTGGTACTGCACCAGGTTGTCACATTTACCACCTGGTGTGGTTTCCATTAACACCGTTCACAGTGCAATCTGTAAATTTACAGGGAGCACCGAGAACTGTACGTGCTGAAGGGCTTGAACGCACCACGCAGAAAAAAATAATAAATAAATAAAAGTAATATATATATATATATATATATATATATATATATATATATATATTAATAAATAAATAAATAATAAATTAAAATTAAAATTAAAATTAAAAATTAAAAAATGGTGAATTATAATTCAATTTAAGAAATCAATCTGCTAAAAGCTTAAGTTGGTGAGAAACAAGTATATTACCTGCACATTTGCGCGTCGAGGAGGCATCTTTGCAACAGAATACAGAAAATCAAGTTTTCCCATTGTTTTGCAAAATTCAAAGTCCACACAATGAGCAATGGATGGAAGCAATGATTGCAATGGGAGCACCGATGGTAGGGCACCTTAGAGAAGGAAAACTCACACCAGTGCTTGAGAGCTCTACAGCACTGTAACAAGTAAAAATGTTTTTTTACCACCGGTAATTTTTTTAAATTAACCCTTTTTCACTGCACTTGATTATGAGATGCACCATGCGATTGTATCAATGGTGCATCGCACTTCTTTACGGTGCATTGGATTACTAAAACGCATTGGGCCATTTTGTACAAAGAGCACTGTGTCTCAATGTGCCTTTGATAGTATGCATCGGTGTGCTTTAAATAAAATGCACCGGTGCATTATATGTATGAAGTGCACTGTTGTTTTTGTAGTACTTAAAAATAAATCTGCAAAGCTTCTTTAGCCTCTACTATTCACCGGTGTGTTACATATATATCAAGTTCACAAGTGCGTGTTATGATTAGAAACGCACTGCAAAAACCTCCACCCGCCAACCTCCTCTAGTGACCTCCGCTACAAATGGATATCTGGGCTATTTTTTATAAGGGCTTCCTCAAAAAATTCCACTAGAGGGTCTCTTCCTTGCAGTGTGTGCAAAATAGAGGACTAAGAGAGAGAGAGCGAGACAAATGTCCATCCCTTGGGATATAGCTACTCCCTTTTTAGACTTTTACACAACAAGGTTAAATTGTGGTAGATTCGACAAGTATTGGACATACTTCTTGCCTTTTCTATTTGGTTGTGTTTATAAGATAATAACTTTGTCTATTTACTTTACATAAAGTAATTGTGCATTTTTATTTTCTTATGGATTATGGTTCTAACCTGGTTTCTACACTAACAGTCATCTTGTTGCATGTTACCATCCAACAAAGTGATTATTTCATCTTTCTGTACAGGCTTGGAGGAAATAATCACCAACGCTTACTCTTCAAGAAAAATGCTCAACTATAGCTAGAAAAATCTTTAGTGACATTCAAAACACACCTTTCACTTTCCAGTGATCATTTATTTAAGGCACATAAGTCACTAACTATAAGTTCCATTCAGTCTTTGCTCTCCATTCCTTCCCTATTTCAAATGTAGCCTTTTATTTCTTCCCAAGCACATTCCCTTCACATATACCATCAGGGGGAACAACCCTAGGTAGTCCAACAAAATTTTTATTCTTTGATTTTGGTTTCATACTTGAGAAATTCAAATTTCCAAGTTTTGCATGTGAAATTTTACTCTAATATTGCATTTTTTTTATGGAAATAATAGGTCCTAGATATTTTATGAGAAATTCAAAAAACTTATCCCATTTGTTCTAAGGATCAAGAAGATTATGAACAAAACAAATGAAAATAGTATGCATATATTTTACAAGAAATAAATTTGGTCAAAATTCAACCTTCTTTCTGTTCTAGGTTAGTCTAGGACTAAATAAAAAATTAACACTCAAAATTTATATATGATACACATCAATTATCACACCATTTATAGATCTAATTTTATGACAACTAATAGTAGAAAGAGTATAATCATTAGCCACAAATTAAAAAAAAATAGCATTTCTTAGTGAGAAAAGGGAGAAGCATCTTTATAGTAAAGTTAAATATTTAGGGAGCATGCAAGGATTGAGAAACACTAATAAAAAACGTCTAGTTATCTACATTTCCTTCTTCAAGTTGGTGATGTAATTTAATCAACCATTTAGATGGCACATCTCCTTTAAGTTTTTTGACTTTGTCTTCAATATCTTTAGTATTATATCCCTAAAAATTCTCCATGTATCCGAATTTCCTACAATAAATATAGGTCTTTGTCTTCCTACCTGTCTTAGTTGAAGCCTAATCATCATGCTTCTTCTTAATAATTTGGGTAAACAACCATGAATTTTCCTGATTGCTTATTTGACCTCTTTCTCTATAGTTATTTTGACATTTTCCCTTAAATGGTGGGCATATTTCTTAACTTCAAGTTTCCCTTCATTAAGAAATTTTACATGATACCTAATTAGAAAACCACATAAAGAATCAAGGGAAAAATCCTTATCATCTTCTTTTCTAGAAGCACAACTAACACTAGATGTCAAACATAATATTGATAGGGCATCTTCAAGTTCATCAAGTTTATGAGTCACTATGTTTCTTCATAAAACATGTTTAAAATTCGCCCAATTTCAATTGTGTGTCCTTCATGTAAGTTCTTTCAAAGGAGAGAGGATCAATAGATATAACCTCTTTCTCAATTTTCATAACATGATTTGGTCTTATCATATAAAGTCTTCAAGTTCTTCTAAACTTCATTTGGAAATTCAATCCCACTCATCTGAAATTGAATGTAACACCCTCTACCCACATCTACCCAAGTAACCGGTTGACCAGGGTAAACATGTGATGAGAGGATACTAATACAATATTCAACCTCCTAGATGACCTTAAGGAATTGGAACCGACAGAAACACTAAAAACACACCTTACACTACATCACTAACATCCTCAGGAGATAAACCAACCTTCCAAGGCCATGTTCCCTGAGGGGGAACTGAGTTTTAGCCACCTTGAGGTTGAGCCATTGGCTTGTAAGTACAAGGTAGTGGCTATAAACCCTATAGTCGCGGGCTAGCCTGGTCAAGGTAGCAGATAAGGTCCAAACAATGAATTTTCTTCCTATAGCTCTAGGATCTGTTCCACATTTTCAGCTCCTGAGCCAAAGTCATTGCCCACAACTTCTTGTAACTTCAGGAGAGGATAAATAACATTAAAACAAACATATGGAAGCAATCACATCAACTATAAACTCATCCGACCCCACCCATCCATGACAGGAATTTCGTCAAACATGTCACAAACATAGAATCTACAGGTATAAACAGTGGATTTAAAAAAAGGGGTCTCTTCCTTATCTGAAAATGGCTAAGAAGCATTTCTCCCCTACATTATAAGCTACCATTTTATCAATTTAACCATAGATATGTTGTATATTCATTTACAAGTAAAAACATGGAGAGAGACATACCTCATCACTATCACAATACATGCTCATAACCAGCATAATACCAACATCAATACAATGGATACATCAAAAATATAAACCATTACATATACACATCAAATACCAAGATATTGAAACTTTCATTAATGAATGTAAAAACCAACCTAGAATGGGACTTCCACGTTCCAACCGACCATAGACATGGTTGAGCCAAATCTCACTTCATCCAGTCACCCTTGTGCCATCCAGGCATGAATGTGGGACTTTATCAAACACATCAATCAACACAAAACCAAGGCTCCAAAGAACAAACTGTCTCAAACCAAACCATTGATTCCACCTCATAGTTGAACATCACTAACCGTCATAGATTGGTCTCCATCCAAGTTTCTCTAGGGCTCCAAAGTGTTTGTTCCAACCAAGGCTCCGGGACTAGTAACTCAACCCCAGTTGTTCCCGGGCTCCAGAGCATTTTTTCAACCAAGGCTCTAGGACTAGTAACTCAACCCACTTAGGGCTCCATAGAGCTTTTCCAACCAAGGCTCAAGGACTAGTAAATCAACCCAATAGATATTTGTTGGGCTCTAGAGAATTTTTCCAACCAAGGCTCCAGGAACTAATAACTAAACCCAACAGCTAAAGGAATCATGAGAGCCAACCAGAAAAAAATCAATGGAAATAAACCCACAATACTATAGTTTTCCAAGAAATGGCAAGGCTAGGACAATCCACTGTCAATCACAGCCATCCTCCATGCCAATGATAGCTCATAATCAAGAAATCACATGCAATACCATGCATGCCAAAACTAGTGAGGAAATCATACATGCAACTCAGTACCTGCACTCAGAACCTATTATAGATATTGATCTTGATGTCCTGTGAGCTTTCCTGCTCTTCCTTTTCTTTCTTAATCCAAAACTAAAAATATGATACACTCTCCAATAGTGCTCCAAGAATACTCTAAGTGTTGAAGAGTATGAGAGAGAGAGAGAGAGAGAATAATGAAAGCTCCAAAACTGAACTAACCAAGCCTTTCCCACTAATCCTCAGAAGCCTTTTTATTATGAGGCCTCTAATTTCTTCAGTCTCCATTATTTTCCTTCAATTTACTCCTCACATGCAACTTGTGACCTTTCACCTTCCTTCTCTCCTAATTTCCATTATTTTCATAAATAAAATGTCAATTAATGTCTCGTGCCTTTCCAAGCCTTTGACTTTGCCTTTGAAAATTTCATTTAGCCATAATAACTTAGATGAACACCCACTAGGATGTTTTTCCCACCATTCAACTTGGAATATGTGTCTCATCACCATGGTCTTATATATTTTTTACATTTATTTTTACCAGGGTTGTTATAGAAACCTCCCACTTGGGGGAACAATGTCCTCGGTGCTCAATGACACTTACAAACTAGTAAACTGCTAAAAAAAAACATAATTCCTATGGATATTTATAACACATATCGTTGCAGTATTTGAAATTAATAACCTCCTCAAAATAAAAACCATCATGACAACCATACCATGTATTGGAGCTTTATAACGTGGCTCATTACGATATTTACAATAATATACAGATATACACATATACACATTTTCTCAACTAGCAAATAGAAGGATATGATGCTTGTATCAGTAACAAGGGAATCCATAGGCTTACACCTCCACCCTGAAAGTAATACTAGGATTAACCTCCTTCCCATGAAATCTAGAATCCACTGCCAAATTCAAAGCTGCATCCAATGTGCAGCACTACAATATCATGCTATGGTACTCTTAGTGAACTGTTACAGGCTCATTTTTCTAGGGCACACTCCCAATAAGCATCTGATCCAATATGGAAATGATAATGACCAAAAAAAATCCATCCCTAGCCTTCCCTTCTCTGTTATACAGTCCCTCAAGTGATCCTGTCACACCCTTCCGTGCAGTCACTCACCTTCCAAGTTTCGTTGGAGCCCCCGTCTCAGGAATTCCATCCTTTGGAAAGGATTCCTCGCATAAGAAGATCAAACAACCAAGGCATATACCTACCTCAAAACCATCATACCGGTCATATAATTCTCATGGAAATAAATGGACACTATTGGGTACTAGTGTCCCATAATGGCCCTGCTCCTGAAGTGCTTTACCAACACACTACTGCATGTTCCAATTCCTTTTTCTACTACTGCTAGTCCTTGTAGTTAGTTTCAACCACCCAACCAGGCATTCCGTGCTTCTTGTACTAGGCACATAATTTCCATTAGATTCAAAATAAATTTAAATAACTCCAAATCATACCTCATTTCTAGCTCGTCAATAAGGTACACTTGCAATATTGTTTACTTCCTGTCACAACAAATCAAACCAGTTGTTTGATCAAATCATCATGCATAAACATATCACATCTGGTTAGCTCAAAATGCAACCATCATAAATTAAAATCATGAATTGCATGAAATCACCATAAACCATAATTATAAATCACATGTAACCATCATAAGTCATAATCACATATCACATGCATAATAGAACTGAAGTAAAATATCGATACTCATCCTTCATCAGTCCTTACTTCTGCCTTTTTTTCTTTCTGTACACATGCCAGATTAGTTTCCACGCCCAACAAGCACCCAATGCATTCTCCTCAACCATGTACAACTGTTGTAGCATAATTTTACTCAGCAAAAAGCTCGGAGAAGCTCTGGGAAATTTAAGGTTGCTGAGGAAAAATTATCGAAGTAGAACAAGTTCAAGGAGATAAAGCATTTGAAACACTATTCCTAAGAAATCTGTTATTGAGTGATTTAATCACATTGCAGGGGTAAGACTAATTCTTGCATTTTGGAAGCTCATGAAAGTGTTTTCAGTTATTGGAAAGCTGAGCAGGTTGTATTGGAGTTTATTTGGTGCAAATTTGGAGCAGTCATTTCATAAATCATAACTTTTACGCTAATAATGATTGCAATCTGAACTTACGAGTTCCGGAATTCTGGCTTTCTTATTTCTAACAAGATTACATGATAATCTAAGGCAAAGTTCAAACATAGATTGTTGTGTAAAATGTATGTTCTTTCGAGGGATCTTGCACAGTATACTAACATAAACAGCGCCTCCTTAAACACATATACACACGAGGTCATATCTGTGGGTTTATGGATGTTAGGCCTGGATGCAAAATATATTGATGAGAGACGTCCCTGTTGTAGCAGCATGGTGGAATTAAATGCAATCGATCGTTTATCTCCTCAAGCTTGGTGTGCTTTGGGTAATTGTTATAGTTTGCAAAAGGATCATGAGACTGCCCTGAAAACTTTTCAACGGGCCATACAGCTTGATTCACATTTTACTTATGCTCATACACTCTGTGGTCACGAATATGTTGCAATGGAGGAGTTTGAGAATGGCATTACTTGTTATCGAAGTGCACTGCGAATTGACCCTCGCCATTACAATGCCTGGTATGGTTTTGGAATGATATATCTCTGGTAGGAAAAGTATGATTTTGCGGAGCATCATTTTCGAATGGTTTTCCTTATAAATCCTCAGTCGTCTGTTCTAATGTGTACCTTGGGATGGCTCTACATGCTCTAAAGAGAAACGAAGAAGTCCCTGAAATGCTGGATCAAGCAATCTTAGCTGATGCAAAGAATCCATTACCTATTTATCAGAAGGCAAACGTTTGAAGGGTGAAAAATACTTACACAAAAACGCAGACCCTCCTAGGTCACGATTTTCGTTTTCAAATTGTGGGCAAACGGAGGAAAATTTCAAAAAACCGCGACGTGGGTTTTTTGCAGAATATGCCCAATTGACTTCAGCGAGGAAATTGCTCAGAAATCCAAGTCTGTTTAAGAGATTTTAATGATTCTTCAAATGTCTGTTTTTCCAGAAAACGTTTTTCAAAATTGGGTTTGAATCATTCGACTGAAATTCGGTTTGTGTTTGACATTTTTGTCCACATAAGAGATTGCGGATTCACAAGGAACAGATCCAGTGAAATAACATAACTGCTCATCGACTTCAACTTGACTTTCTCCTTGATCGCTTTCAGATTCAATCAAACATCGCAAGAACAATTTGCAGAATCGTATGCTGAGATTTTATCCGCTCAAAGACCACATTTACCAAGCTCTATTGGGTTCGTTTACTGATTGAACCAGAGTAGCATGGTTCTGAAATAACGTGACTGAGCTTTACTTCTTTTATATATATATATATATTTTTGACTGCGGATCAAGCGGAGTTTTCTCAATTTGAAGCAGTCTCACAATGGCGCAGGGAAGCAACCACATATAACATTGCAGTTAAATCAACGATTTCTGGCTCAGATCCAACGGTGTGTGGCATCACAAACAGAACGAATTTTAGGAGAGATGGCACCCCCGCAGTTGACTTGTTGACCGTGAGGCAAATGAAGATTGACGGTGAGGATGTATTGCGGGGGGGGCAACCCAAGATTTGTCACCGTACCACAGCAGCCCCCGCAATGACGTCATGTGAAGCATTAGACAGTTGTACATATCAATTCTGGCATTTGATGTGTGTTTGCACAAGCGGTTATTGGTTTTCAAAAACCATTGGTGATTTTGTTGTTGATACGTACAGGTGAAATGGTGGACCCAAAATGCACCATTTGCTTTTTAAACTTCCCTTTTTATTTTTGGGTTTTATATTATATATTTTATATATAATATTAAAACAAGTCTTTTGTAATTGTAATTAATGCCAGAATTTTCAAGAATCAGTTTTAAAACTGATCATAATAGTTAGATAGAGGAAACAGCAGAGATAAAAGCAGAACAAGGGAGAGGGGAAAGGGTTCCGGTTTTTTTCAGATCTCCAGGCAGTAATTTTTGTACTGAGATTTCAAGTGATTTATGAAGGAAAAGCAAGATCCTAGTATTTGTTGATCTTGACACGTCTTCTAGTTTTCATAATGTATTTTCAGTGCTTGAATAAAATGAAGTAAAGAAGCAGCAGGTCTCTTTTTGCATGTGTAAATAAGAGTTAAAACCCTTAATAGGCGCTCCTTCATTTTAGCTATTCTTCTCTTTTAATTCTTCTAAAGTCTGAGATAATAGATTCTGTATAGCAGCATATTGTTTTGGGCTTTTTCCTTTCATTCCTCTTCTGAAAATTTCATTCTATATCAACAAATAATATCATTGTGGATTGTTTATAGCATTTGATTTTTAAAATGCAATGATTGAACTCTGGAGGTGATTGAACATGGATCCATATCTCTGTGACATAGTTATTTGAATGTCTTGAGCACGGATTCCTTTACACAGCAAGGAATTTTTTCTCAAGGTACAACATACACATAAACACAATGCAAAACACATACATCCACCTGATCGTACAACACCATACCAATACATACACCCACACCAGAGTGTACAATACAAGAGAATATATACACCTATACCTAGTGTACAACACAATACATGTACATACACATACATCCAAAGTACAATACAACACAACACATATGTCTACACCGACATACAACACATACACCTACACCTAGTGTTAACTCCCTTCAGTTTCCCAAGGCTGAGAAAAGAAACTAAAGGGGTAACCACAGACCAACTTTAGACTTGGTATCTAACCCTACCAAGTCAGATAGGGCTCTCT
The DNA here is from genome assembly GCA_034641835.2 of Pinus albicaulis. Taxonomy (NCBI): domain Eukaryota; kingdom Viridiplantae; phylum Streptophyta; class Pinopsida; order Pinales; family Pinaceae; genus Pinus; species Pinus albicaulis. The sequence goes on from JAXQQM020072274.1 coordinate 75,843, forward strand.
CAAAATTAATCTCACGACTAATGGAAATGATTGGATAATATGAATATTTAGGCTAGTTATAAGCTCAGTAAAGTTTGATTAGGCTTTTTTTAATTTAATTTTGTTGCATAAGAAGTACCAGTGTAGGAACTAGGTCCAGTATTTTACAAGGTGAGTTGTAGACACATAGGATTAGGAATAGTGTAGTGAGGAAAACGTCATGTAGAAAGAGTAAAATGACCATTCAAGTATGAATTCATTTACTTATAAGATAAAAACATTTACATGAAAGTCTCATATAAAACAGAGCATATGAAGCAATGTATTATGCTTAAAACTTATGATATTACCACTAGAAGAACATAGATGGCTGTCAGAATTACTTAATCATAAAATACATGAGGAAAAATGAATAAAAACACTGTCACTAACCATATCACAAGAATATCATAACAACAGTTTCAACTGCCTCTAAATTACTTCTGCAAATAATCAAGTACACTAGTGCCAAAGCGTGACAGCTTCACATATCCAACCCTCTAAATAACTTATTTTTTAGTACATATAGAAAATAAAAGAATATTCCAACTCTAGGGGTATAATCCTGATCCAAAGCAACTAATTAATGCACCAAATGACTCATAGCCTAATTCTAGGGGAATTAAAAACAACTTCCCCATTTTTTGCTAACAATTTGAGTTTTTGTCTCAAGTCATTAAACATAAGATCCTTTAACAAAGATGACCATAAATAGACCTATTAACCATCAAACAACTCATGAGGAAAATTTCATATCGACCATTTTGAATTTGACCTCCACATGTCAAGAAAATTTGTAAACACAGAAACACAGTGAAAAATTACAGAAGCGCAGCGTCTGGCAGCAGAAGAGTAGCGAACTTTGGACAGTTGTTTTGATGACTTTGAGGGATATTTGAACTTTCATGAAGGCTGTTATATGTAGTTCAATATGTATACTATACCTTTGAAGCTTCAAGTCACCAAAAATACATCTCTAAGATACCTCAAAACCACTTTGAACACAACTACTCCAGAAGCACAGCGAGTGACTTAAAATAGTGGCAGAAGGGTGGAAAATAGGTGGTTTTTGACCTTTTTTCTGAAAATCCATGAACTAAAAAGTAACCCCAAGTATATTTTTGGAATGTAATAACCAAAATAAACCTCCACATGATTTTCAATCTTAATTTGGAGTGTTTGGGAAAAAGTGCAGCGAGCACACGATGTGTTTATGTGCACTAGCTTTTCCTGTGTGACAAAAAACCCAAAAAAATTCAAAAAAAATCCAAAATTTCTATCCTTTTCCATTTTTTTGTCATGCCTTCAAGAAACTAAGGATGCATTAGCAAAATATCAAGGCTATCATTCTTCTTGAGCTTTCTTAGGGTCTTCTTAAGCTTTTTCTTCATGTTCTTAACCCTAAGCTTGCAAATCAATTCTTTTGTGTAATAGTGCCTTTCTGTGTGCCTATACACGGAAATGCCTCTGTTTTCCTTCTTCAGTAGCTTCTCTAGGTGTTCATTTACTACCTGAATCCCGAAAGTTATGATGTCATTGATGTCTTTGTGGGCTTGAGGAGGAGATGGATCTTTTTTAATTTTTTCTCTTCTTACTTTTGCTCTAGTTTTAGGCCTTCTTGGTTGTGCCTGAACGTATTTATCTTCTAATTTCTCCTCATCAATTATGGCTTTGCCCTTGTATTTTTCTACCACAACATCTACCTTGTTGGATGATGGATGTTCCTGATCCAGGTGGATATTGGTGGCCACCCACCTATTCCACTTGGGCCCCCACCATTGTCTCTTTCAGTTTTTCAGTTTCGGCATAACTTACTATTTTTAGCCGTTTTTCGGGTCCTGAACTTCCGGAGCCGTTTTGAGGCTCTAAATGACATTTTTTGGGCATCGCGCCTGCAGTGAATATCATTGAATTCCAGAATGATATTCATGGCGAAAGTTTTATTCCTTGGATAGAGCTTTCTAATGATGTATCATGTGCGTCAAATGGAGATAGTATGCCAAAGTTACGTCCCTGGGAAGTTGAAACACCAATTTACCGAAACGGGGCCCATAGTTTTGGCGCTTCATCTCCTAGGGTTAGGTTTTTGGATGTTTAGGATTCTCCATTGTTTCTCAATAATAAATAGGCCCTCAAGCCTCATTGTAACTCAGTTCAGAGGCCTGTAGCCGCCACATATCTTCTCAGAGATAGATACCAGCGCCCTAGCTAATTTTATTTCCATTGTCTGTAAGCAAATTTCAGTTCTTTGATATTAATGAAATGAAGTGTTATTTCCGCTGCATCTCTGTATTTATGGTTATATGTTTATTCTATTGCGTTCCTGCATAAATCTGGATCAGTGGTATCAGAGCGGTCTTCTTTTTCTCGATCCTTCTTTGCATGTCCCCAACGAGGTCGGGGTATAAGGAGCTAGGGCTTGATCTGGTGGAACCTTTGCAAGATCAGCCTCGCAAACCTCGACGGACGCCCATGGGGGACGAAAAGAAAGATGAGGGAGCAGGAGATCCTATCAAAATATTGCTCGAGAGGCCCTCGAAAAACAAAGGAATGCGATGATGGATAACTTTGTTCAGATCCTTCAACGGCTGCCCACTGGCGGCGCATCTGCATCCAGTAGCCACTCTGGAGTTGCGACTCCCTTTAAGGTACAAGTAAATTTTGACATTCCCATATTTGAGGGTCAAATAGACGCAGATGCCGTAGATAGATGGTTGAATCTATTAGAAGGATATTTCTCTATTCATGACTTTTCAGACCGAGAGAAGATTATTTTTGCACTCCTCAAAGCTACCCCCCATGTTAAGGACTGGTGGGAAACCTACTGTGAGAACAAGGACCAGATAGAACCCTCTCTATTCTCGGCTGTACCAACTTGGAATTCTTTCCGAGACGCCGTCAAGGAACAGTACTATCCCGTGGGGAGCTATGAGGACAAGTACATACAATGGACCACGATGCGACAACAAAGGGATCAAGATGTGCATGAGCTGACGAATCTGTTCCATACCCTGCGCACAAAGTTGGGTATCAAAGATTCAGAGAAACATCTGGTGCTAAAGTATCGCAGCTGTCTGCACAAATACATTCAGAAGGAAATGGAGTTCCTTGACATCTCCTCGCTTGGTACGGCATACCGGTATGCTGCCAAGATTGAGCAGAAATTCAAGCAGAAGAAGCGAGACTTTGGATCTGCGAATCAAAAGCAAGGGAAAGGTGCTTCCAAACCGCAGAACAAAGGACCGAGCCAAGGCATGGCGGCTAAAGACAACTCATTGAAGCCACAAGAGAAGAATAGCACCTCAAAGCCAAAGAAGGACACGGGAAAGTGGTGTGAGTTCCATAAGAGCTCCACTCACAACACAAGTGAGTGTCGGGCCAAGCAGTCGCTAGTGGCCGAGATGAGGGCTTCTGAGTCAGATGCATGCTCCGACTCCGAATCAGAACCTGAAAAGGGGAATGAAAAGGGGAAACAGATTATTGATGCGGAGCCCAATGCCACTGTTGCCACTACAAAGGTCCAGAAGGAGGAACCGGAAGATCCAGAGGAGGAGGAACGTCTCTTCCACTCCCAGATGTGGGTAAAGGGCTCCCCTGTACAGTTCATTGTCGACTATGGGAGCCAAAAGAACCTCATTTCAGCAGACGCCGTGAAGCGGTTGGGCTTGCCGACCACAGCTCACCCACATCCATACACCATCGGGTGGCTTCACCAAGGACGAGATCTCCGCGTCAGCCAGCGGTGTCGCCTTCCCTATAGCATCAAGCCCTTCACGGATGAGGTATTATGTGACGTTGCTCCTATTGATGTTTCTGATGTATTATTAGGACAACCATACTTGTGGAAGCGTCATGCTGTGTATGAGTCTCGACCTCATGTTGTTATTGTTACTTTGGGAAATAAGTTGTACAGGATACCAGAGGTACCACCTCCTGCCGCTATCTCTTTGGTTACTGCAAAACAATGTAGTAAGCTCATTTCCCAAACCAGGAAATTCGTTTTCCTGATGATCCGCCCCCAGGGCAAGAAGAAGACTGTGGCCACGACCTCCAGACAGGGCTCCTCTGCACAACAACAGCAAATGGATAAGGTTGTGGAGGAGTACGGGGACATATTCACCTCACCCACAGGGGTTCCTCTGCACTGTCAGGTCAAGCACCCGATTGATCTGACCCCCGATGCGCCGCTACCTAATGGACCGATATATCGGCGCTCTATTCTAGAGAATGATGAAATCAAGAGGCAGATTCAGGAGCTGTTGCAGAAAGGTCACATCAGACCAAGTTCATCGCCCTGTGGGAGCCCGATCGTGTTGGTACAGAAGAAGGATGGGACGTGGAGACTCTGTATTGACTATCGGGTGTTGAACAAGATCACTGTCTAGAATAGGTACCCAATCCCACAGATTGATGACCTTCTGGACCAACTCAAAGGTGAAAAATATTTCAGCAAGATTGACCTGAAGTTTGGGTATCACCAGGTACCAATTGAACCCTCTGATGTGTGGAAGACTGCCTTCAAAGCCAAGGAAGGCCTTTTTGAATGGCTAGTCATGCCTTTCGGGTTGACGAATGCTCCCGCAACCTTCATGAGGATGATGGACAACATCTTGCGGCCATTCACCAACTCATTTGTAGTGGTGTACTTGGATGACATTCTGATCTTTAGCCAGACTTGGGAATATCACCTTCACCACATCCGACAAGTCCTCCAAACACTGCGGCAACACAAGTTGTGTGCCAATTTGGAGAAGTGCACATTTGGCATGACCCAGGTTCAATATCTGGGATACATTATTGATGAAAAGGGGGTGCATATGGATCCAGCCAAGATCCAATTCATTCGGGATTGGCCAGCCCCGACTACTATAACAGAGCTTCGCAGCTTTCTGGGTCTTGCTAATTTCTACCGTAGATTCGTGTTGGGATTCTCTCATATCACTTGGCCCTTGAGTCAAGTCACCAAAGGAGAAGCGAGAGAAAAATTCTTTTGGTCGGAACCTCAACAGAAGGCGTTCAAAGAATTGAAAAATTGCCTATGTTCTGCCCCAGTGCTCACCTTACCAGACTTGCAGCAGCCGTTTGAGATCGAGACAGATGCCTCTGACTATGCTATTGGGGCAGTTCTTACTCAACAGGGACATCTAGTGGCATATCACAGTGAGACATTGTCTGAGACAGTTTGCAAGTATCCCACCTATGACAAAGAAATGTATTCCATTGTGCAAGCCTGTCGACAATGGAAGCATTACATTTTGGGGAAGGAAACAATCATCCACACAGACCACTAGCCCCTGTAGTTCATACAGACACAAGGGAAGTTGTAGAATGATCACCATCAGAAGTGGTCCACATATCTGCAACAGTTTCATTTGAACATCAAGTACAAGAAGGGTAGCACTAATAATGTTGCAGACTGCCTCAGCCGACCACCGATCGTGGCGCTCACCACCGTGCTCAACTCTTGTGGGCACGAGACTTCTGATTGGCCGCTTCTCTATGAGAGTGACCCGGAATTCGGCCACACTTACAAGGCACTCTTGGGGGGCATGCAAGTTCCAAATTTTCACCTCCAAGATGCACTTTTATGTCACCTGGGACACCTTTGTGTTCCTTCAAGCAAGCGTGCCAAGATGATATGGGAAGCACACTACAGTCGAGTCGCTGGGCATTTCGGGGTCGAGAAAACAGTAGCAATACTACAGAAGTATTTCTATTGGCCGAACCTTCGAAAGGATGTTGAGAAGCACATCAGATCTTGCACTGCTTGTGCCATTGCCAAACCGACCATCAAGAAGCAAGGCCTATATACTCCTCTACCTACCCCTAGTCGACCTTGGGAATCCATCTCCATGGATTACATGTCGGGCCTGCCTTCTACTAAGAAGGGAAATGACTGTGTTTTTGTGGTCGTTGACAGATTCTCGAAGATGGCCATTATGGCGGCCTGCAAGAAGAATATCACAGCAGAAGCCACTGCTAAACTCTTCTTTGAACGAGTGTGGGTGCACTTTGGGATCCCACAGTCTATCATATCAGATCGAGATAGTAGGTTCCTCAACACATTTTGGTCCAGCCTCTGGTCAATGTTGGACACAAAGCTCACCAAGTCCACAGCTTTCCATCCCCAAACAGATGGCCAGACAGAGGTCGTCAACAGAATGATTGTACACATTCTGCGCATGTACAAATCAAAGCATCCACGCACATGGGACGAGAGCCTCCCCTATGTACAACACAGTTATAACCGGGCTCTCCACAGTTCAATTGGCCATAGCCCCTTTCAGGTGGGCTTGGGATTCCAGCCACTATGTCCCATTGACATAGCCATGCCGTTTGCAGCTGCTCAGGCCGATTCAGCTCATGTCCAGTCTGAAGTTGACAAAGCAAGTAGCTTCATCGAGCGCATTCAACACATCCGCCAACAGGTTCATGATATATTGAACAGAGCCAATGCGAAGTACAAGCAGCGCCATGATCAACACCGGGTGCCACACAACTTCCAGGTGGGCGACAAAGTATGGCTACATTTGCAGAAGGAGCGCCTCACTGGACCCCACTGCAAGCTTCGCCCGCTCCGATACGGGCTGTACACCGTCACCAAGGCTGTAGGGAACAATGCCTTCAAGCTTAGTATTCCTCCATTCCTTGGTCTGCACCCAGTATTCAATGTGGATCGCCTTCGTCCTTACTTCCCACCTCTACTGGACACCTCGGACATTGCAAAACAACTCACACCAACTGAGTTAAATCCAGACTGCATGGAACAGGCCACCACAGATTGCATCATGGACATGCAAATCGAGAACACTCGCCAGCAGAAGATCCAACTATATCGGGTTGTCAAAGCTGGCCAACTCCTGCACCAAGGAAAGTGGTTCACCAGGGACCAAGTTCAGCAGAAATTTCCTCATCTCATGGAGGAACTTAACGCAATGGGGACCATTGCTTCCTAAGGGGGGAGGAATGATCCAGGTGGATATTGGTGGCCACCCGCCTATTTCACTTGGGCCCCCACCATTGTCTCTTTCAGTTTTTCAGTTTTGGCATAACTTACTATTTTTAGCAGTTTTTCGGGTCCTGAACTTCCGGAGCCGTTTTGAGGCCCTAAACGACGTTTTTTGGGTATTAAATTTTAATTTTTTGCGATTTTGATCATCAAAATCGTCACAAAAGTTGTATTCCTCGGATAGAGCTTTCTAATGATGTATCATGTGCGTCAAACGGAGATAGTATGCCAAAGTTATGTCCCTGGGAAGTTGAAACACCAATTTACCCAAACGGGGCCCATAGTTTTGGCGCTTCATCTCCTAGGGTTAGGTTTTTGGATGTTTAGGATTCTCCATTGTTTCTCAATAATAAATAGGCCCTCAAGCCTCATTGTAACTCAGTTCAAAGGCCTGTAGCCACCACATCTCTTCTCAGAGATAGCTACCAGCGCCCTAGCTATTTTTATTTTCCATTCTATCTGTAAGCAAATTTTAGTTCTTTGATATTAATGAAATGAAGTGTTATTTCCGCTGCATCTCTGTATTTATGGTTATATGTTTATTCTGTTGCGTTCCTGCATAAATCCGGATCAGTTCCCCTTGTGGTTTTCTTTGCAATGGTAGGTTTAGTTTGAGTTTCCTATTCTCTTATTGAAAAAAGGCACCATGAAATTTGCTTTGGCAAGATGATATTTGAGCTCTCTTATATGTACCTATTTTTCTTTGAGTGTGTCTTCAGCTGCCTTATCTTCATGGTGTTCTGGTAGGTCAGCCATCTCTATTGCAGGAGGCACCTCATCATGATGTTGGAAAGGTGAATTATCTCTATCTCTAGGTGATTCCATCATGGCTTCAATATGCACTTCTTTATCACTCACAGATTACTTATGTAGTTTGTTAGCATGAAACCTAGTTCTAGGTCTAGGTGTAGGCATCTCCTTTTAAATCTCAGGGGAAAAAACTAACCTCTTAACTCTGTTGTAGGTCTCTAAAAACTTTGCTCTAGGTTGATTTTTTGTCACTGATGGCTTGCTTGATGACCCAAACTCCCATGGTCTAGCTTATGAAGGAACAATTGGGCTCTTTGGCTGACTTGAGGCAAGTATAAGAGCATCTGCCTCCAAAAATGTCTCCCATGGCATGTTCATTTGTGTGAGCTGGTGGAGAACTATGATTTTGATCAAAGCATGATGAAACAAGCTAGTTAAGTGATCCTTTCCCTTTGACTACTCCTTCTTTGTCATTTTAACTAAAATTATGAATAAGTAATTGGGTAGATTTAGTGGTTTGATGGAAGTGGAGTGCATCAAAAATATTATGTGATACTGATACAACCTGCTAAACATGCCTTCATAAGTGAAATATTTCATAAACATCTTCATCAATGGAGTATATTTATCCAGTAATTACCTGTAAGGGAAAATATGAGAGGGAGCTTCCTTATACTATGGTTTCAAAAAAACTTTATAATTTATATGTCCAAATCCATCCCCTTAAACCAAATTTCTCCTTAGTTATGGATACCAGTGGCTGAAGCTATGACCTCTGCTAATACCAAGAATTCCATCCTGGCTATGGTGGTGTTGTTCCTCTTAAAATTGGTGGCAGATAGACTAGTCAGCTTACAATGGTTTCCCACCTCTTTTACTTTCTCACAAAACCCTAGGCAACCTACTTGTCCAAATGACCTATTGATGAACTCTGAAGCATTGATCTCCTGCATATGAGTTGGCTCATATCTTGAGACTAGTACCCCCTTGTTGTATTTCTTCTTTTCACTAGCCATGATGTTGCTTTTGCTTAACTAAAAACTCTAGTTTGATAGGGGAAATGGTAGGTGTTTAGGGCTGCAAAACATGGAAAACAGAGCATCTAGTTTAGGGAGGGAAATGGAGGGGATAGGAGTTAGGGAAAATTATAGGAACAATATGGTGGGTAAGGGTAGATGTTAGGAATACATGGGTAGTGAAATTTCTTATAATGGGTGAGGGAAGGGTGGGGGGGGAGTGGAAAACACAGGGAAAACCTAGAAATGCAACAAAAGCATAGCAGATGTATAGCAAAAACACAATGAGCTGATGGGGAAGGCGTTTGGTGATGAAATTCGATGCTTTGATGGCTAAGATGAGGCACAATGGTGGAGAAGAGATATTGGAGGATGAAATTAAGTTCTTGAGTGATCAGATTATCTTTTATTAGCTTGAAACTCGATTTTTTTTCTTTGGTGATGGTGTAACATCATATGTACTTTTGAGAAATGACTTGATGAGGTGATTGTACTACAGCATAATTTCTTGGAAAGGAAATGCTACCTTTTTACATCATTCCATAATTTTCTAACTCCCATGATGGTGACCCAAATGATGGACATGACTCCCTTTTTTATTTTTATGACTGTCATTATGATTACAATCAAATGAAAATTCTAGACCATGACCTATCTCATGACACATTAACTCTTTTGATGACCTAGGACACCTAAATGATGACATTACCATAATGAGTGATGATGACCATGAGAAACTGAGGGGAGTAGCACTGACCTCAACAATAACCAATTACCATATAACAACAAAGAGATGTCAAACATATTTGAATTTTTTTTTTTTAATATAATCATTTGACCCTGAGATCTTGTAATATTCCAAATCTGGAACAGCTAGCAAGGCATGACTAGAAAACGCATTTTTGAGGAATGGCTGCTACAATATTTGAAAACAAGACCTGGACCCCTTAGAAAAATGTGTCTAAGTGCTAAATCCAAGAGGAGGCTCCAAATAAATCCTTCTAAGTGGGTTAAACAGATCTCCCACACTTAGATGTCCTCAAAAAGTGCCCGATGAGGGGAGTGCAGCAATACATGAACATGAAATGGAGCAACAGTGTTATTTCATGAAGTCTACACATATAAAGAAGTAGATATCCAACCAACGTATAATATAGTAGCAAACGTGTAAAATGATTTGAGGAATCAATCACTCAAGCTAGGTAATGAAAGCCTCAATGATACATGTACAATACAATATAGCAATTAGGTGTATGAATAATTTTTCTGACCTGCTTGGCCTGGCCGATGGCCAGGCCAAGCAGGTCAGGAAAAAGAGAGGAAAAGAAATAACTATTTTGAACGAAATGAGCAATACAATTGACTAGATTGTTCTTTATCCAACTGAATAATTGCAATATTCATTATATTGCCGATACAATCCGTACATACTATGGCATACACCTTTACTCCACCATTCATTTTGTTACACATGAACTCTTCCATCTTGGAGAGATGGCTGAGCGGACCAAAGCGGCGGATTGCTAATCCGTAGTACGGATCATCCGTACCGAGGGTTCGAATCCCTCTCTCCGTTCGTACACTATTGGTCCTGAAAACGAATAACCCCGAATCTTTCTACGGAACGGAAAAGACCCATTAACCTAGAGACTGACTTCCTATTTTGACCCTTTGAAGAAGGATAAAAATGGCCAAAAAGGTCAAAACAGAAGTTATACTTTTTTTCATTGCATAACACAAAATGATAAAGTTCACATTTTGACTGAGCATTTTAACTATGCTCAGTATTTTCTTTTTTCCGCCGT
>JAXQQM020062875.1:0-54063 GCA_034641835.2 Pinus albicaulis
AATCAAATCGGCCCTACGGCAGCTTTACATCATCACCTCATAAGCTTCCTTGACCTGTTTGACCCCATAGCCCAATTTATCTACATCTTGTTATCCAGTTTATGTATTTGATCAGTTTCATTCCTCACAAACTTAAAAAAACCAAAAAACTAAAAACATACTTCATAACTAGCCTAATATCAAAACACCGCAAGTAAACACACCGACATCTTTTGCACTTATAGAGAGAGCCCTCTCTGAGTCCAGGAAGGCTAGGTCCTTGGGCTCCAAAGCTTGGTTTGATGTTACATCGTCATTTGGCTAGCCAATCGACCAAATCACGGGACCCTAACACAGAGTAGAAAGATAAAACCTTAAGTTTTGGAGTTCTGTCACTTGCAGTTTTAATTCATTCATTGCTCTGACTAATTCATCAAAACTCTTATCAGAAGTATTCACCTGTGTTAGCTCTGCTTGTTGACCTGTGATTGGTGTACCTATTCCTGTGGCTGCATGTGCTGTAGTTGCTGGAATAATGGACTCTTTATCTTTTAACGCTTGCTCAAGTTCTTTCTCTGTATCAGCAAGTCGTGCATTCATTTTTAAAAGTAAGTCCATCACCTCTTCTTCCGAATTTTCCTTCATTATTTCTTCAGTCTGAGGGTGCCTCGAAGCTGGTAGTTTCAATTGCTTCCTCAATGCAGCAATGTCATCATCCTTCTTTTTAATCAGTGCTTCAATGCCTTTTATATCTTTGGGATTATGACCCAAACTGATGATTATTTCCTCCAAAGATTTTATTCTGTTATCTTTTTCTTGAGAAGAAGCTTTCTCAATCTGCAACTGGGTGTTTGTTTTATTCAAAGAATCCTGTAATTCATGAGCTGCCATAGCTTTTCTAGTAAGTGTAGAATATATCATTTCTCCGGCTTGCTTGTGTAACTCTATCTGGTCCAATGGATGAATATCTTTTGCTAGGACCTCAAAATTGGTCCTGATGTAATCAACTGCTGTCTGTGGCTTTGGCACTTTAGATTTGAAATGTCTCATTAACATTTTCCCTTGCTGAATGTCAAAAGCTGACATTAATCTTTCTTGATTTTGTGGAGCCATTTTAAGATACTGATTATACACCTGCATCCTCAATGGATCATTCTTTGCTTTTATACTGATAAATGTCTTTTTTATGTCTCCTGCATCTGTCTTTGGCTTTTTGAATGAAGACACTTCAATACTTAACTGTCTTTGTATTTCCTTTCCTTTATGACTTGTATATGCTTCACTAATTGAACCAGTGAGCTGACTATCCTCCCTTTCTTCATCACAGATTTCATCAACAGATTCCACTTCTGGAAGTGGATTCAGTTTCTGCCTTTTAGCTTGAGGTTGTTGTGAAGATTCCTTAGGAGGAGTAGGATCTTTAACTTGTCTTTTCTTGCCTTGTTCCACATTAGATGGAGTTTGCAAATTTGAAACTTCAGGGTGATTAAATTGAATAGGAGACACCTGTGCTTGATCTTGTGCCTTGGAAGTTTGAGGTTTTTCTGTCATGGTGAATGTTCCAATGACTTGTGATTTTGGTTCTTTCTCTTTTCCTTCGGATTCGACTGCAATTGATGGAATGTTTTCCTATAAATTCTGCTGAATAATACCAACTGAAGAAGTACCAATCTCTGGTCTCTGTACCTGTGTAAAAGAATCCAAGTCAAGTATTTTTGCAAGATCTTTCATAATATTATTTATATCAACCTGCTCACTATCCTGCTCTATCAAAGTTCCTTCTAGCCACTCATCTGTATTAGCATACTTTTCAATTTCAGGGATTCTTCAATGCATGTAGGGTGCTGATTTGTTTTTCATCCTTTTGTCACAAGTAAAGTTGAATGGGTCATAGGGCACCCAATGGAAACTTTTCTGCAATCTGTAATGATCTTCTAATATCTTTTGAGCTTCTTCCCCTCCATCTCTAGAATTGCAGATGAATGGACCTAGTTGGCTCTTTATCCCGAGTTGAGCCTTTTTCTTGGCATTACAGAAGTGTATTATATCTGAATTGTTCATTTGTCTGAAGTACTCAAGTGCACAAAGTCTCATTGGAACATATCCGGGTAACTTGAAAGGGCTCAATTCACATCCATAAATTCTAATTTCAGTATGATTCTGATAGAAGTACCAGTCACCTATCTTGTAATGTTTTGAAAGCTGAAGGATTTTCCTGATTTCATTGCTGAGTCTTGGAGGGGCAAATCCTGTAAAAAAGGTAGTTGCAGGATGTATGAAAAGGTCAATGAACTCATTATAAGAATAGGGGGAATCTATGGAACAATGAGTAATGGCTGACCAAAAGATAACCGATCTTGGATTCCCTTGGGTATCAAGTTTTCTGATATGGAAAGGGAAAGTTTCAGACTGGTAATAAAGCATGAGATGGTAAATGACAGTAGAATATTTGAATACTTTCTCGTTCTCCAATCTCATGAATTGGTCATGTATTTTATCTGCAATGAAAGAGGCAAAGTCATACCTGACAGCAGGAGGCTGTCCAGGGGTGAACATAGATAATAACACCAGGGTTAAATGATCAACATACTCACTGGTATTGAAACCCATTATGAAAGATAGCATACTCAATGTTAGTATGAATCCTTTGTCGAAGTGTACGAAAAAGGACCACTTTAGCTACGCATAACTAATAGCCCTAACAACAAAAGTGGCTGCCAATATCTTCAGATCTGCGATTAGTTAGACAAGAAAATAGCTGCAAAATACCAGTTCTATGTATGGAAAGACATTAAGCAGTAAAAACAAGGGTTTACTCCATATACCAATAGACAAGACAAGAACAATTTTTGAAAGAATTTTTGTATTAATGGGGCACCTGTGAGGAAAACCAGAAGGAGTATCCAATTCCCCTCAATGGGATGGGTTCTTGGAAGTCCTCAGCACTTCAGATCTAAGATTCTTCTCTCTAGTTGATGTAGAAAACCCAATGCAAAGAGTAGAGCTCAAAGGGAGCAAAATGGCAGAAAATGGTGACCAAGTGTATAGATCCAGAGTGATCTAATAGGCAACAAAAGGTGAAGAATGGTAGGGAAAAACCTCCTATTTATAACAAAATATTGGGTCATTCTAGATCTTGGTGCATGGGTTAACCAGATCTAGATCCACTTTTTATGGAATATTTTATTATATTTGTTGGAGGGAAAAGGTATTTGACTTGGGTCAAATCCCTTAATTTGTCAAAAATAAATAAATAAATGATTTATTTATCTTTTAAGGAAGCGGTTAGAAGATAATCAAATAAATAATGATTTATTTAATTATTTAAGGAAGTGGTTGAAAGATAATTAAATAAATAGTGATTTATTTAATTATTTGTGGGTGATTTGGTCATATTTAACAAGGAATATTATCTAAATAAGGTTTAAATAATTATTCCTAGAAAATAACAAGATAAATAAAGGTTTATCTAATTAATTTCTTTGATTTTGGGTTAAACATGACTGGGAATAATAATTAAATTATGGTTTAATTAATTATTCTATGAGGAAAATCAAACAAATATGGGTTTGTTTAATATTTCCTTTTGGGGTTTCCTGTTTTAACATAGTGAAAGCGGTTTTACTTAGGGTAAAACTGGTCTTACATGGTGTACTTGGGTCCATCTAATGATAATAAGTTAGATGACCAAAAAATGGTGTAACAGATTGCCCCCCAGCGTGCGAGTGTCAGGAGCAAATCGTATGACCGAAGTACGTTGTAAAAACACAATCACTAGACAACAAAAGGGGTGTCAGAGAGAGAAACGTGAGGTAGATAGTGTGCTGAAGGACTAGACCCTGAGGAGACGAGACTCGCAGGTGCAACAAGTCTCTTTTTATGAGAGGGTACCTGTGCTGAAGGCGGTGGGGGAGGCATACCTATGCCCACCGAGACAAAGTACAAAAGAATAGTTTGTCCAGTAAACAAGGGACCGAACCATAAAATATAGCTGGCATAATCATGAGCTAGATAAAAATACAATGAGGAATCCTACATACATGCTATGCCTGGGATAATAGCCAGGACTTGGACAATAATATCTGAGTACATGAGATACAAATACAACCCAAATGCCCCCTGCAAATGGGGAAGGGCTCACAAAATCTGACTGATACATGCAAATCGAAGAGGCGCTGCAAGTGGCTATGGCCAACATCATCAAATATCTGGAGTTGCATCGAAGGCTGCAAAGAAGAGGTCATCCGGGCATGTGGGGAGCTACCTGCAGGGCCACCCCCTCACGAGGGTTGAAACATCTCACACACACCCGGGAATCATCAAGAGCTGCTGCTGGATCATTGGACCATCAATTATACGAATCTCGATCATGCTGAAGGAGCTAGAGAAACAATCAAGCTAAAGGGAAAGGAGATATCCCTTTGCCTGATCCGAGGCACCGAACAAGAATGGAAGCTGGAACCAAGGTACGCCGCCCTCTAGACCTGGCTTCGGGAATAAATGAGCTGATGTCGACAGAAGGAGGTCCGCCATAGTTGAGGCAATGAGAGACCCTCAACTAAGGCACGAGAGAAAAGAGTAGAGCGACGGACAGACTGAAACTAATGATGATAGTGAAGTGGAAAGGACTGAGTAGCTAATGGACGACTTCCCTTGCTAGAGCATAAAGGGCATGAATGACATGGCAGCGACTGACACAACATCATCAGGGATGGGGGACAGTGGAACTGAAGGTCATAATGTGCGACACAAGAGAGAGACCAATCAATGACGGGTGGAGGGCTATAGTGGGGTACAAAGGGACTCGGTATAGGCTCCATGGAGGGAATGATGACTCAACTTGGATGCTCTGAACAAGGGCGACTTGATGGTGCTGCCACACAGTAAAGGCCCCAATGGGGGACCGTGGAAAGCATGAGTACAAGGTGGGAACTCACGACGAAAATCGACACAAACATGGACGAGTATGGAGGCGAAGTGATGCCCCAAATGAAAGTGTTGTAAGTGAGGAAATTCGATTTAAAGTGTAGGTGAAGTGGCCCTTCTTGGAAAAAATGGGTCTGAGTGAAGTGGCAAATCATAAAAATGAAAAGACAGATGCTGGCTATCTAAAAGAAAATAAAACATGCATTCCATAAGGGAAATGCTAAGGGTAATATTTCTTAAGATAGAGTGCATTGCGAGGATTAGGAAGGGGGTGGCCTTCGAAATCCTCTAAGAGGTATGCCCCCTTACCGAGGTCTTTACTAATGATGTAAGGACCTAGCCATAATGAGTCAAACTTCCCATGACCAAGGACATCATGGGCCTGGTCATACACTAGAACAAGGTCGCCTTCGTGAAAAGTGCGAGGCTGGACTTTTCGGTCATACTAAGCTTTGGTGCACTTTTTGGCCGCTTCCATGGTTTTCAAGGCAACACGACGGTCTTCGGAAGCGTGCTCAAGCATGATAAGTCGTTGTTCTAGAGGTTGGGTGTCAGGGAGAAGTTCAACGGCTAGATGTAGAGAAGGAATTTCACACTCGATCGGTAAGACTGCCTCCTCTCCAAAAACCAGGTGGAAAGGAGTAAACCCGGTGGCAGTTTTAACAGAAGTTCGATAGGCCCACAAGGTAGGGAAGAGCATGAGATGCCAGTTGGTCTTGTGCTTATTCACCGTTCATTGAAGCATAGTTTTGAGGATTTTGTTGACTGCTTCAACTTGGCCATTACCTTGGGGGTAATAGGAGGAGGAATATTGGTGCTCAAAACCCAACAGTGAGGATAGCTCACGCCATATCTCATCTTCAAAATGTTTGCCATGGTCAGAGACCAGTTGTTTGGGAACCCCGAATCGAGCGATAACGTGGTTAAAGAAAAAGAGGGCTGCGGTAGCTGCCGTGTTGTTGAACGTTGGCATGGCCTCGGCCCATTTTGTGAAATAGTCGACCGCCACGATGATATACTTATGGTTACCAGCGGATGGCGGGCGACACTCCATAAAGTCGATGGCCCATTTACAAAAGGGGCCGGTTGAGACGACCGGATGGAGGGGAGCTGGTGGAGCTCGCGCCTTAGGGGCGAAATGTTGGCAATTGGGATAGTGTTTGACTGCCTCAATGCAATCACTAAAGAGAGAAGGCCAAAAATACCCAGCGCGCATGACTTTCTGGGCAGTAGCGAGACCGGAGAGGTGGCCACCGCAAGCACCGCTATGGCAGGCATTAAGGACCTGTTCAGCTTCAGCGTGTGTGAGGCAACGACGAAGGACGGTGTCAACCCCACGACGATAGAGGTCATCACCGATAAGGAGGTATCGGGGGGCTTGGTGTCAGATGCGTCGGCAAGCCTCACGGTCAAGGTGAAGGGCGAACTTTTGGGTTCACAAGTAAGTAAGAATGTCACCATACCATGGGTCATCGGCAGTAATGGAAAATAAGTGTTCATCAGGAAAGTCATCATTAACTGGGGTATCTGGCGCTCCGGTCGGTAATTCATAAATGAGCTCAGCGAGGGCTAAGCCTTTCTTACTTTTTGGTGTGACGAATTCGTGGTCGAATTCTTGGAGAATAACGAACCAACGGGCATATTTCCCAGTGAGGATACAACGACTCAATAGGAAAGCCAAGGGGTTAGAATTAGTCACAACCTTAGTGAAGCGCATGAGGATATAATGACAAAGTTTTTGGACTGAGAACACTACAGCGAGCGCTATTTTTTCTTCGAGTGAGTAGGAAACAGGGGGTCCTACAAGGTTCTTACTGACATAATAGATCACATGCTTGATACCATTGTCATCTTCCTGTATAAGGACTCCAGCGACCGAATAGGTGGAAGTGGAGATATACAGGATGAAGTCCCGATCAAAGTCGGGAGGGCGGATCAAGGGAGCAGATGTGAGAGCCTGCTTGAGGGCATCGAAAGACTCGTGAGCATAGGAATCTCAAACGAAAGGGATAGAAGACTGGAGGAGTCTAAGGAACCCATGTGCAGTGGTGGTGTAGTCAGGGACGAACCGTCGAAGAAAATTAGCTTTGCCTTGGAGACTTTGGAGCTGGCGGAGGGTACGTGGAATGGGAAGTTCAAGAATGGCTTGAACTTTCAAAGGGTCAAGAGTGATACCATCCTTAGACACGATGAAGCCTAAGAGACGGCCGGAAGGAATGTAAAAAATGCATTTCAACGGGTTAAGGCGGATATTATACTTGCGACATCGAAGGAAAATGGTACGCAGATCGTGGAGGTGTTGCGCCCGATGCTTAGAACGCGCGGTGAGGTCGTCCAAATAAGCAAGGATAATGTGAGCTAAGTCATGGAAACAATAAGACATGGCCCGTTCATAAGTGGCGCCGACGTTTTTGAGGCCGAAAGGCATGACCCGGTAAGCAAAAGTTCCCCACGGACTAATGAACGCGGTTTTGAGTTGATCGGCAGGACGGATAACAATTTGGTTGTATCCGGAGAAACCATCCATAAAGGATAGAACCTCATGCCCCGCACACTCATCAATGATTTGGTCAATGAATGGTGTGGGGAAGTTGTCTTTGGGACAAACTTGGTTCAAGTCGCGAAAGTCCGTGCAGACACGGATGGTGCCTTGTTTCTTAAGAACGGGAACTGGGTTGGACACCCAAGTGGTGTATTCAATGGGGTAAATGAAACCAGCCTGCTTAAGCTTGTCGATTTTGGCTTTGATAGCGTCACGTCTGGAAGGATGAATGGGTCTCAACTTTTGACGGACTGGTTTGGCATCCGGCCATGTATCGATGTGGTGTTCGACAATGGCGGGATCGAGTCCGGGCATTTCAGAATAGGACCAGGCAAAAATATCGCGGAATTCTTTGAAAAGCTTGGTGTAAGCTTCGATTTCTTCCGGGGTGCATTGAGCACCTAGGGTGATATATTCCTGGATACCTGGGGTGACTGAAATGTCAATTTTGATGGTAGGAGAGATGTTGGCCATGTTTCCTTCTTCAAAAGCATCAGGGGCAGGGATGGGGTTTTTGAACCAATCGACAGCATTGGGGATGAAGTCTTTGGTTTCCACAACATATTGGTCATGGGACTACTGTGGGAGGAAGTATGCTCGATGGTGCATATCATCCCAGGGAAAGTCCGGGTGGGTCATGGCTTCCATAATGTCTTCATTGGATTGGAAGATGGGAAGACTGGAGGAAGAGGGGTCACCCGAGGAAGTAGTAATGTGTGACGGGTCATCAGGAGGAGAAGGGCTCAGATGCGCGATATCAACAGATCCGAGGTCGGCTGAGGAGCTGAGAGGGTCGGCAGGTTGAAGGGCAGGTGAAATATCTCGTAAGGATGATGACAGGTACAAAATGGTGGTTGACGGCTCCATTGGCTCGATAGCGGGAGGAGGAATGTGAATGGGAGTAGGAAGGTCCTCTGGTCCTATCGAAGTGGCCTTGAATTGGTGGTACATGTCCAAGGAGGAATGATACTCGTCAAGGCGGGGACAGAGGTGGGTGTAATGGCCATGAAAATCACACAAGGCACAAGGGTGGTTTGTGCGCAAGTTTTTGAGTTTCGGGATAGAGTCGGGGATAGTGACGTAGACTTTTGGGATGTCGGAGTCGAGGAACGTCTCGTTGACCAGAAGCTTGAGGTGCGGCAATTCAGGACACATGTGAGTGGCGTGACTGACGATATCACACAAAGCGCATTGGATGGCGGGCTTTGGTGGTCGCGGAGGGGTAAGAGTTGTCGGGGCGGCCTGGTCCTGATGGGTTGCCCCCTTACGAGCTTTGCCTTTCTTTCCAGGGGCTGGCACCACAGGGGTAGGGTCCTGTGGAGGTGTTGGGGGCCCAGAGGAGGTGAGGGGGACCGGTTGAACCGGTGTCAAAGCAAGGTAAGGTTTGGGGTGACCGGGAGGGGTAGCGTTTGGGGGGTCAATGTACCAGACGGGTAGGCCAATGGACAGGTTAGGGAGAGAGAGGGTGGCCATGACGGGGACAGAAAATACTCCGGGAGGGGGAGGCAGGAAAGGTATCTGCCCAGCAGGGTAATGACCAGGAGGGACGGCGCCGAGGTGGTTAAGGCTGGGGGGAACCGTTCCAGGAGGATAAAGGGGTTCGGGGATACCAGCTGTAGGGGGAGGGCCAGAAGGAGGAGGTCCAGCTGGCTGAGAGGAATGGCTAGGAGCGGGGTGCGGAGGGCAAGGGGGAGGTTGCTGACTAGCCGAGGCAGGCCGCTTAAGAGCAGCCTGAGACGATTGCATCATGCAAATATTCGATAAGCTGGGATCAGTGATAGGAGCAGGAGGAAGGTTAGGGAAAGTTCCAAGCAGGGAGGAATCTTTGTAAACGCCGGGGCAGACACTGGTCAAGGAATCAACGGTTTGCTTGTTGGCTACAGAAGAGATAGTCGTCTCAGGAGAGGTCTGAGATTTTGGCTCATGATATGTCAACTGGTCAATGGTGACTATCTTTCCATTATGGGGGAAAGACATCTTGCGAAAGACCGCGGATGGGACAGCAGACATAGCATAGGTGTAGCTTCACCCCAATAGAATGTTGTAATCTAGCGGGGCGTCAATGACTTCGACATCAACGCAAACAGTCTTACCGGCGAGGGTGATAGGAAAATTACGAAACAGGCCAATGGGCTGGGAGGCATGACCGTCCCACGCACGAAGGGTGATCGTGGAAGGGGCCAGTTCAGGGGATCCGAGTTGCTTCCAAACCGAAGCGGACATCACGCAGGTGGATGCCCCCTCATCAATGATACACCGGGACACGTTGGCGTTCCGGATTTTGACTGGGATTTGGAAGGCGATGGAAGGAGGGAGAGGAGGATGGTCCGATTGAGTGGCGTCGAAAACAATCATTTGGTCATCAGCAGGATCTACAGCGCCCACGGCAGATAGTAGAGCCTTCTTTTGGGAAGGGCACGACTGGAGGAGCTCTAGTGTGGAAATGGCGGCAGGAGATTGCGCCAAATCATCTACTATGCTATATGAATGGGCAGCTCGACTGGGAGCAGCGTTTCGACGTAGTGGGCCCTTAGGTATCTTGGTATGAACCTCAACTTTTGGTTGAGGGATATGTAAGGGGCCACTGGGTGACGAAAGAGGCTTTGGAGAACCTGAAGAAGGAGGCTCAGGAGCAGACTGAGCAGGAGGCTTGGAGTACTGGCGAGACCGAGTTTGAAGGTGAAGATCGACGGACGGGTTAGGATCGGAGTGCATCATAAGGATCTGGTAATCAGAGGAACCAGAAAGGGAAGGGGGGGCGGCTACCTGGCTGTCGGGCGGTTGGGTAGCCACGAATCCTTGCTGAGGGAAAGGATCAGTAAACACAGCTGGCTGGGTAGTGGCCACATTGGGAGGAGCATGAGGGGAGGCGTGCTATCCGCACAATGTGGCTTGAGACTCCCACATCTGCCGCATCTGGGGTAAAAAGGGACAATCGTGGGTGTAATGACCATAAACACTACAACACGAACAAGGCTTACTTGTGCGAAGTGGCCTATCCGGCTTGGGCTGAGTTCCCTGTTGCTGGTTGGCAGTGTTGGGGTCCATACCAGGATTGGGTCCACGGGTACTGGGGGCAGATTGGTTTGGGTTGCCTCTCCGCCTTCTTTGAGAAGAAGGGGGATTAGTCGTGCCCTGCTGTGCAAATACTTGCCCTGGAGGGGGCTGTAGGTGCTGGTGCTGGGTTTGAGGAGGCAAGGGAGGAGGAAGCGCATATGCTGGAGGAGCTGGCGCACCAGGCTGCAGATAAGGGTAATGGGTAGGTTGGGCAACATTGAGGTAAGTAGGAGGTTGGGCAAAAGGAGGAGGCATGCCGTATCCTGGATACATGCTACCGGGAGGGGGAAGAGTGCTGGAGGAGCTGGCCCCTCCCTGAGGGAGACCATAGCCCATAGGAGGTTGAGTGTATGGATGGGAAAGGGCTCCAACGATACCGTCGGCGGAATGAGATGCCCCCGGGGCGTTAGCGCCACCGGGCCTGGGGAGGTCAGGAAGAACGGTATAAACATAACCAGATTGAGCATAGATCAGGTCATATTTCAATGCTATTTGGAGGGCGGCTTCTTCAGTTTGAGGAAAGTGAGAGGCGACATCTTTGCCGATGGGAGTGGGAAGGGTGTGGAGGAACCAGTCCATGTAAACCCGATCTTCGAAGGGAGGGGCTCGACATAAGCTCCGTCTTCTTCGCCATTCCTGAACATGGGCGGAAAGGCATGTTGAAGAGGATTGCTTGAAGGAAGTCAAGAGCTCCGTGCCAGTATCGTATCGGAGAGGAAGCTGGAAGTACGACAAAAGGGCTTGGGCAAGAGTCTCAAAGGTGGTATGGGTAGAGGTGGCTTGTTCGACATACCATTTAGAAGCTTCGCCGGTAAGCGTGCGTTGGAACAAACGAAGATGGATGGAGTCATCGGTAATGGAATTGGAGGAACAACACATGTGGAAAGATCGGACATGATTGGTTGGATCTTCTCCAGCTTGGCCTTCGAATTTAGGAATGTCGGAAGGGAGCTTGGTTGGCATGGCAAGCCAACCAACATTGTGGCGGATAGGGTCATTGATCAACTTATTGAAATCGGGGAGGATGAGGCCTGCAATGTACGGCAGCAAAGGGGTGGCCGGGGCCGTTCCTGTGGCGGTTCCGCTAGTAGGTGGGCTGGCATTAGGGTCGGGAGAACCGCTAGCATTAGGCCCTGGACCAGACATGGTGGTAGGGGGAGAACTAGGAGGAGAAGGAGGACTCGATGAATCAGGAGAGGAGTCAGAGTGTGGACTCAAAGGTGGACTGGCTCGACGACGGCGGGGCGGAGCAGGTCGATCAACCGGAAACTGAGGATGAAGGCCAAGAAGTCTCCGGGAAAGGCGCCTTGGGGGCGCAATGATGATAGGAAGAAGGAAACCGACAGGGGAAGAAAGGGACAGAATCAATTAAGGTCAAGGGCAGAAAAGGTGCAGTGACAATTGATTTTAGAGTCTTTGCCAGGCGGTGTTAACCAGGCGCTTCTTTGCTTAGGGTCAGTGTGTGGCGTGCGTTAATTTTAATTTTTAAACCCTTTCCATTTTGAGAGCAAGAAAAAAGTGTGCTGCGTAGCTGAAAATAAACCTACAGAGAACAGTATATAATGTTGAAATAACAGAAAAATAACGGCTACTTGTGCATCTATCTAACCCAGGAAGGTGGGTCTCTCAAAACTAATCTGAAAAGAAGGGGAAAAATCTAGGCAAAACACACGGAAAAGAGGCCAATAGATCTAAGGTCAAAGGGGACAGGGATATAAAGGATAAAGTTGCTGAAAAGAGGTGCAGATCACAGCCAAGAGACAGAGGCAAGGTGGATGGAAAAAGGAAGGAAATCAGAAAAAACTGGAGGGGGCAAGGCGGAGGCCTTCAAAGGAGATCCAAACAAAACAACAGGAGGTGATTTGAAAGGAAGAAAGGCTAATTTCAAAGGATCTGAAAGGGAGGTAACAGATCTGGAAAAAGGAGGCTGAAGCTCTGAAAAACAGACGGCTGAAACAGCTAAAACTATTCCACAAAAAGTGGAGAGTACTAAAGCCCTAGGGGGCTAGGTTCCCACTTAGATGAGTAAAAACAGATCAGAACTTGGTCAAAGCGGGCTGAGACAGAGGCTGGAAAACACGACGGAAAATTTGCGCGGGAACCCGGAAAAATTGCGAAAAATCCCTAAAAAATTAGCGAGGTCGGGTGATGAGTTATTTCGGTCTGAGTCGAAAAAGAGAGCGAGAAAAGTGTGACACACGAGGCCGGATTCTTGAAAGAGAGCGAGAAAAGTCACGACCCCAGATTCACGATTGTCTCGGCGATTTTCGAGAAAAGTTAGTGTCTCGATTCTTGGTACAGTGTAAACGCAACAATAGGGCCAGAAACACACGGAAGTTAGAAATTTAAATGTTTTAGGGTTTTATGTGAGAAAAACAACATAAAAATAGGAAAAATAAACAGCTGAAAAGAAACCCTAGGGTCTGAAGTAGCTGGATATGCAGGAATATGAAAAACGACAGCGGTCGTAATTTAAAACCCGTGTGGATTCGCCATTTGTTAGTATGAATCCTTTGTCGAAGTGTACGAAAAAGGACCACTTTAGCTACACATAACTAATAGCCCTAACAACAAAAGTGGCTGCCAATATCTTCAGATCTGCGATTAGTTAGACAAGAAAATAGTTGCAAAATACCAGATCTATGTATGGAAAGACATTAAGCAGTAAAAACAAGGGTTTACTCCATATACCAATAGACAAGACAAGAACAATTTTTGAAAGAATTTTTGTATTAATGGGGCACCTGTGAGGAAAACCAGAAGGAGTATCCAATTCCCCTCAGTGGGATGGGTTCTTGGAAGTCCTCGGCACTTCAGATCTAAGATTCTTCTCTCTAGTTGATGTAGAAAACCCAATGCAAAAGAGTAGAGCTCAAAGGGAGCAAAATGGCAGAAAATGGTGACCAAGTGTATAGATCCAGAGTGATCTAATAGGCAACAAAAGGTGAAGAATGGTAGGAAAAACCCTCCTATTTATAACAAAATATTGGGTCATTCTAGATCTTGGTGCATGGGTTAACCAAATCTAGATCCACTTTTTATGGAATATTTTATTGTATTTGTTGGAGGGAAAAGGTATTTGACTTGGGTCAAATCCCTTAATTTGTTAAAAATAAATAAATAAATGATTTATTTATCTTTTTAAGGAAGCGGTTAGAAGATAATCAAATAAATAATGATTTATTTAATTATTTAAGGAAGTGGTTGGGAGATAATTAAATAAATAATGATTTATTTAATTATTTGTAGGTGATTTGGTCATATTTAACAAGGAATATTATCTAAATAAGGTTTAAATAATTATTCCTAGAAAATAATAAGATAAATAAAGGTTTATCTAATTAATTTCTTTGATTTTGGGTTAAACATGGCTGGGAATAATAATTAAATTATGGTTTAATTAATTATTCCATGAGGAAAATCAAACAAATATGGGTTTGTTTAATATTTCCTTTTGGGGTTTCCTGTTTTAACATAGTGAAAGCAGTTTTACTTAGTGTAAAACTGGTCTTACATGGTGTACTTGGGTCCATATAATGATAATAGGTTAGATGACCAAAAAATGGTGTGACACTCAAAATATTTTTCCCTTCTTTAGTAAAATAAACATTAGCATAAGGGGGAGGGCCTTTGGGCTGGTGCTCTGGCCACATGAAAACTTGGCAAATGCGGGTTAACTCCTCATGAGATAATTTAGTGGATTTCTCCAATAGTTCTTCCATTAAAAAAGGAGTAAGGGCTTCATCAGACTGAAAATGTAACATATCATTGATGGATTGAGAAGTGATGGGAAAAAGGATGTTTTGGCTTGGGGACAACACTGCTCTCTGATTTGGATCATAATTGGCATGGAAATAGTGGATAATTTCAGGAAAGATATGGACTGAGGGATAAAGGTATCTTGGAAGACCAGACTCCCATAACCCAATAATATCTGAGCCTTTCAAATAATTGTCTTTGCAGCTACAATGAATTCGAAGGGGGTTTTCACTGAAAATTAGGTCTTTAATCTGAAAATATTTATCCACTAACGGAAAATAATCCAAATCTCTATGGGGGGCATTCAATGGAGCTACATTCAAGGCGACAGGAACTTCCATTTTGGTTCTTGTGTATTCAAAGTGGAAATTTCGGGGGTATTTTCACGGAAAGGGCACAATTTCAGTTTTGAAGACAAAATTTACAGCTTTTTTTGGACGCAATTGAAATTCTGAGGAAAGGGAAGACTAAAAACATTCTGTAACAGTTCTTTGGTATAGAATTTTAAACGAACGGCATGATTTCACAGAGTTTGACACAGGAAATTATGTAAATACCTGTTTTCAGAAAATGGCGACTTTCAACAGGTACAGGCAGATGGCGGATAGATGCTTGGATGCTGGTCTGACATTCGCCTTCAATAATTTTAGTTAAATGGCAGTTTAACAGTGGACTTTCAAATTTTTCAGTAGAGGACGCAGTCGCTTTCAACAGACAGAATGATGAAAAATGCATGCAATTTGTTTTATTTGGAAAGTCAAAGGAATTTTTTATTATTTTTATGGGACGACGTCATGAATGGTACGGGAAGGACACGTCACCGGGGTTGGGCGGTAAGCGGTAAATTCCGCACTGCTTTTGGGAGCAGGCGGTTTTCCGCGGGGAGGCAGTGATTGCACTAGTTGAATGACATGTAGCCGTCGCACTGTTTGAAAACCGTCGCGATTTCGCGCATTAATCTTCGTACAGAGGATGGCTAGCGGAATCATTGTGGGCCGTAGATTTTCGTTGGAGCGATCAAACGGTGGTTTGAAAGGGAAGTGGCAGGGGAGTTAATGCACGGGCCCAACGGGTTTTATTTGTTTTTTCTGTTTAAAACATAAAAAATATGTTTATGACCCTTTTTTTCTCGTTTATTTTTATTATATGGTAATAAAGTAATGAAATTTATTAACCATAGGGGTGGGACTAGTTATAAAGATATGTTTTAGCCAAAGGGTTTATAATTTGGGTATTTGATTTAATCATGTAGGATTTATTTTTTTTTGGCTAAAAACTTATAGTAAGAAGGTTTTGGGGATATTATTTAAAATGGAATTATATATAATAGGATAAGGTATTTTCACTTAGGGATTTAATAAATAAAATGAGATGTTAATATGACAAAGGGACAAGGAAAACTCAAAATACTTTACAAATCTAGGAAAGTGAAGATTTCTGAAACAAATTGCATTATATCAACTTCAACACTTAGATTTAGAATAGCAAGTAATTTTGAGGGTTTATTGTGGAATTTTTCATGATTTTCCTACGTAAAATGGGATTTTACTTAGGAAAAGATTAAAAGTGAATGAGTGCAATGATGGATAACTTCAGGTACTAAGGCTTTTCAATTATTAGGCCGAGGGTCCGGTCCCTCCAAAAGTCAAGGAAATGCCTTGAGCCCATTTAATCTTTAAAATCCTTAGTACTTTAAGGGAAATTGGTAAAAACCTTTAGGGAAAAAGTGAGATGGGAGGTTAATGATTTTGACTTTTCTTTCCTCTGAAATTCTACCAATGTAGTGTTCTCTGTATTTGGTGATGAAAATAAAGGATTAAACACATTTAGCACCATCATTCATCACATGAAAATTTGCAACACCATCTACCTACCCTACCTACTTTACACTACCATTTTCTCTCCTTTATTAGGGTGCACTTGGATTGGCAAACCCTTTTCAATCTTCTTTTTCTTTTACATGAAAATCTATCTAGTTCTAACCTTATTACATCCAAGGGCTCAGATTAAACTGTTGAGCACCTTTTATTAACTCTACCTATCTTCTTATCTGCCAAGATTAAACTGTTTGGTTAGATATTTATTCTCTAATCTACAACATGAAATTGAAAAATGAATGAGTCAAGTTTAAATAGTTTGACTCTTCATAAATTGTGGCAAATTTTGACAAGCTGCACACAATTTTGTTTATTACATCAGAGCAAAAAGTAGTGGCACTTAGACTTGCACACTTTCCTTGGCCTTTCTTTTTTTATGGGGTTCATTTATTTCACTTTTTGACCATTTTATTTTTCTTCCCTTTGATTTTTCTTTTAGGGTATACCCTCTTTACATTTTTTAAATTTTTTTGATTTTTTGGTTTTTCAAAAATATGGAACACCTTTGCACAAGAAAAAGGTTTGATCATATTGCATAGTTCAATCAAGACAATCATGAAAAATGACACCTATTGGTATAGGAGTCTAACACTGGCTCCACTTGGGGATGGCTTTTCCTTGTGAAAATTCAAGAATAGCAGGTCAGATGCCTCAAAATGTCTTCAAACTGAACCATGTAATCTCCTTTTTCTGGTAGCTTTATTGTATATATGATAGTGCAGCTTCTGAAGCTTAGGGCCTTCACTTCGGGCTTCAACTTCAATAAGTCACCATCCAATCAAAACTGATGCATTAGAAATGATATATTATGTACAATTTAGAAAAAATCATAACATCTTAGTAAATAGGATCAAAATAGTGCTTTAGCATTTGACCATTGACTGGTCCTTCCTCAGCCTCTGAATTGTCCAAATTTTTCAAAAAGTATGTGTTGTTTCCCTGTAAAGCATGTATGACGTAAGGTCCCTTCCATAAGAAATCGAATTTCCCATGTTTCCCTTTATCTTCCCTTCTGGAATCCCATCTTAGGACTTTGTCTCCTAGTTGAAAATCTTCTACTTTAGTTCTTTTGTCAAACATTTTCTTTAACTTTTCCTGCAAGACTTGGGATCATTGATACACTTCTTCTCTGGTTTGCTGCAAGTGAATTGTTTGGTTAATTCTTCTCTGAATATCATTTGGTTCCACTTGAGCCTCCTGAAGTAACTTCATAACAGGAATTCCTAAAGATGATGGGAATCTTGCCTCAATGCCATAAATTAATTCATACGGAATGGTCCCAATTGATTTCTTAGTTGTAAGTCTGTCTGCCCACAATGCATTGGTAAGTTTCTTATGCCAATTATTTTTATTTTCTTCCAATAACTTTTTAATGATATTAATAAGGATTTTATTGGAAGATTCTGCCAGTCCATTACCCTAGGGGTAATAGGCTGTTGAATGGCCTAAAGTGATGTGATATTTATTGCAGAAACTAATCATTTTCTTAGACTTAAATGCAGCAGCATTATCTGTTATAATTTTCTCTGGACAACCAAATCTTGAAAGTATATTGGTTTCTAAAAACCCTATAATTACAGAATCATTGGCTTGTCTGCATGGGATAGCTTCAATCCATTTAGTAAAGTAATCTGTGGCAGTAAGAATCCATCTGTGTTGCCCAGAAGCAGGGGGATGGATTTCTCCAATAAAATCCAGTCCCCATTGTTGAAAGGGTCTCTCTGTGGAAATTGGTTTTAATGGTAAAGGTAACAATTTTCTTTTGCCCTCAAAGATCTGACACTTATGACAAGAAGTTACAAATTTCTTAACATCTGAAAACAAGGTTGGCCAGTAAAAACCAGCCCTTAAGATTTTATCTGCAGTTGACTTCCAGTAAAGGTGTCCACCACAATCTCTTGCATGAAATTCATTAAGAACCTTGTCAGTTTCATCTTTCAATAAACAATTCAATAGGATTCCATCATGATTCTTCCAAAAAAGAGAACTATCTAAAATAAAATATTTTAAAGATGTCATTTTCAAAAATCTTTGTTTCGTTCTGGACAACCCTGGAGGAGCTTGCAGGTTTAACAAAACATAAATGATATTAGTGTACCAGGGTGAGTCTAAGAAGGTTTGATTGATCTGTGGAGTCGCCATCTCCTGTTCGTCATCCAGTTCGTTAATATCCAGGGCTTGGAAATTAGTTTCAGTCATGAGTTGAGCCAAACCTTGACCTTTTAAGAGTTTTGTTGGTTTAATCTCATTATCATATTCTAATATGGTAGCTATCCACTTACCTCTTTTGCCTTCAATACCATATTGAGTCAAGATGTCTTTAACGACAGCATTAGGTACATAAGCTATCACATGAGAATATAATATATAAACTCTGAAATCTTTAATTGCTTTCACAAGTGTAAAAGCCTGTTTCTCCATGATATTGTATTTCAAAGATGCATCTCTAAGTGCTTTACTAAAAAATGCTATTGGTTTTTCACATCCCTGATCATCTTTTTGTAGTAAAACAGCTGCAACTGTATGTTCAGAAGCAAATGAAAAAATAATGAAATCTCTATCAAATTTTGGACTGGTAAGAACTGGTGTTCTTATTAAAGCCACTTTGATTTCTTCAAATGATTGCTTGGCTTCTACAGTCCAGTCAATGCCCGAATCTTTTCTTAACATGTTAGTGAGTAGTCTAAGTAATTCAGCTAAACTAGAAATGAATCTTCTCAAGAAATTGATCTTTCCTATGAAAGCTTGAAGTTCTTTAATGTTTCTGGGATGAGGTATCTGCAATATGGCTTGTATTCTTTCAGGGTCAATTCTAATGCCATCCTTAGAAATAATGTGACCTAGGAGCTTTCCTTCTTCCAAACCAAACAATGACTTTTTCGGATTTAAAGAAATACCATACTTTATGCATTTTATAAACACTTGTCTTAGATGATCTAAATGTTGTTGATCTGTTTTGGAAAAAACTGTTAAATCATCTAGATAAATAACTAGAAAATCATGTATTTCTTTAGCAAAAGCAATGTCCATTGCTCTTTGAAATGTAGCTCCCGCATTTTTTAGTCCAAATGGCATCTTGACATATTTAAAAGTACCCCATGGTGTTGTAAATGTTGTTTATCTTGATCATCAGGATGAACCAGAATCTGGTTATACCCTGAAAATCCATCCAGAAGAGATATCCTTGAAGATCCCACTACTCTTTGTAGGATATGGTCCATTTTAGGCAAAGGATAGTTATCTTTTAAAGAAACTTTGTTCAAATTTCTCAAATCAACACACAGTCTAATCTCTCCAGTCTTTTTTCTTGTTGGTACTAAATTAGAAACCCATTCAAAGAATCTAATAGGAGCTATAATTCCTGCTTCATACATTCTTTTAATTTCTTTCTCAATTGAAGGTAGTAAAACATGATTGATCCTTCTAAGTTTTTGTTTGAAAGGTTTCTGATCTGGTTTCAAAGGTATTGTATGTTGAATGATTGATGTATCATATGATTTAAGATCTTCATAACTCCAGGCGAAAACATCCTGGAATTCTCTTAAAAGTTCAACGTATTTAACCTTTTGATCTTCTGATAGAGATTTGGATAACTTAACCATTTTGGGATTTTCTGGTGTTCCTAAATTGCACTCTTCAATGTCAGTTTTAACAGGTTCCATTTTGGGTTTTAAGGGAATGTCATTTGAGTCAAAAAGATCTTCCAAAGGAGTTAATCCTTTGGGTAAATGATTATCTTTCAGATTAATGATTTCAGTTTCATCTTCTATGATCTCATCGAATTCCATTTGTTTCAAATCTTGCATATCTTTTTCAATGAATTTGGTTGGGTGAAGCATGTGAATTGCAGTCTCTTCTGAAATATTCGTTTCTTGTTCATCTACTTGATCAGATTCATTGATTGTTATGTCTTCATCTATATTACTGTTAGAAAACTCGTTTTCTAGTGTCAAAAAACTATTGATCTGATTATTATTTACAAATACTTGCCAATTCATTAGATTGTCCGGTATAGCAGGTCTATGTCTAATCTTAGCTGTGAAATGATGATTAGGTCCAAAATGCAATTTACATGTGCTAGCGAACATTGCAAGACTGTGAGCATGAAAATTTTGTTTCCTGGGAATCTTGGCAAGTTGAGCTTGTAGAAAAGTGTTGAGAATTTCCACAACTGTTTCTCTGTATTGTTTCAATCTGGGATCTTTTGTTGAACATTCACCATTAATCTATTGGATAATTAATTCAAAGTCTCCTATGATTGATACTATAATTTCTCCTAACTTTTTGACATGTTTAAGCCCTAGCAAAAGAGCTTCGTACTTAGCCATGTTGTTAGTGCATATAAAATTCAATCTATAAGAATGACCTTCGGCATGATCATTTTCAACATTATGTAACCAAATTCCAGCCCCTGCTCCTAACTTGTTTACTGAGCCATCAAATTCTAAATGCCATAGAATTTCATGTTCATAATCTTCATCAACTGTTTTAACATGTTCTTAACAGGAGCTGGTTTTTTAGCTTTTTCTGGAATTTCTTGTTTTTCTGGTGTTTCTTTGTCTTCGGAAATTTCTTCGATCTGAACAGTGGATTTATTTGTAGTTTTCGTTTCAGGTGCTTCTAGCTCAGTAGGAAGGTTTATTTCAGCATTATAAAGGATGAAAGAGTCCATATCAGAATGCACTGAATAGACAGGGAAATTTTCAGGCTTCTCATGGCTACTAACTAAGTACTTCATCAAGGTCTCTCTATATAATCTTTTAGGTTGACCAAATACTGAAATAGTGGCATATGACATGTCTAATTGAATAGATCCTCCAAGTTTAGCACCCCAGGATCTAGACAACAACATACCATATTTATGAGGAATATCGGCCACTACTATATCCATCAAAACAGACTTCGCAGGGTATTGCACCAAAGTAACACACAAATCTTTAATCAAACCTAAACATCTTACCTGACTAGAATCAAAAGAAAACAGATCTTTATACGGTGTGGTAATGTCTAAATTTAATCTTTCCATCACAGCTTTTGGCATCAAATTATGGGATGCTCCAAAATCAAGCATTGCATTATGGAGTATTTTGTCATGAACATTCAAGCTTACATAAAATGGAGGAGTTACTCCACTTTCTGGTTTTCCATTTACCTCGGGGCCAAAAAGGAGTTTGGGTTGATCATCAAGAATATTCACTAAATCATCCATTCCAGTAATGTTAATGTTAAGGGATTTGCTGATTTGACTTCTATAAACGTCATGTTTAGCCAATTCTGATAAAGGAACAACTATCTTTAGTTTGCCTATTTCAGCCTCTAGATTGAAAGGTTTTTTTGTTTGAGTTCTAGTGTTTTGGACAGTTGGGTTTTCTCTATTTTTTGGGTCTTCAACGTTTTTCTCTTTTTCATGAGTGGGATTATGATTTGAAGGTGTTTCTGAACTAACTTCTACTGTTTCTTCTACGTTTCCTGTAGGAGGAAAAGTATTAGATAGTTGTTTATTATTTGGTTGGTTGTCAGACACATCTTCAATTATTGGATTTGAGGGGTTAGGAGTTGTCCTAAACAGAATTTGTACAGGGGGAATGTTTTGTACAGGAGGGATGTTAGCTTTACCTTTGACATTTTGTTTTACCGCTTTCTGTTTGCTATTTTCTGGCACATCAATCCGTCTGCTTCTCAAATTGTATTGTTTATGAACTTCATAAATTGTTGTGTCATAACCTTCCTTAAAATCAAAAGTTTCTCCTGAATGAGTTTGAAATGTTTCAAGGATGTGATTCTCTTGATCATCTTGAGATAGGAAAACTTCTGGTTCATTTTTGTTCTCAGTTACGTTATTTATTTCAACATCCTCACTAGGTTCTTCAGAAGTTGAACCTTCAACAAAATTTTCTTGGAAAGGTGGCCTGATGTTTTGGTCAGGGAAATTTTTCCCAATATTTTGGTTCTGATTTCTTCTAAAGTTTGGGTTTCTCACGACATTTTGATTATCACCAGAAGACTTTCTTTCGATTGTCTCCACTCTATCTCCCAGTCTTTCCATACCTTTGATGATTGCATCCAGCTTTCTTTCAAAAGCTGAAGGTTCTTCATTCATAGGCATTCTTCTTTCGTCCCTAGCTCTGGCTCGTTTTTCTATGAGGTTTGCTTCCACAGTAACCACTATGCTTTGCATTTCCTCTAGGGTTTGGGGGGCTCTTTCCCTAAGTGAATATGCTATGTTAAAGTCAAAACCATCAGGGAATTTAACCAATACTGAGTCCGGAGGTGGTCTAAGGTTTTGAGGAACAGCGTTGTAGGCTTCGTTGAATCTTATGATGTAATCTTGCACTGTTTCATTAGGTCTTCTTCTCAAATTTTCAAATTCTGATAGGATCTGAAGAAGGTCTTTCTTCTTCTCCCATCTATTAAAAAATTCCCTATACAAAGCTGGTAAATCAGCAATACTGTTTGGAGCAAGGGCCCTAAACCATGTCCTGACTTCCCCAGTAAGAATCTGAACAAAAATTATCATTCGGACATCATCAGCATCAATTTCATAAAATTCAAAGTAATCAGTCATTCTTTTGGTATGTTGTTGAGCTGTGTAAGTACCTGAGCCATCAAAAGGGGTGATCTTACTCTGATAATCCTGAGGCAAAGCAACAGGATTTCCTGGCAACCTTAACAGGGCATATCTATTGGCCATTTGAAGGTGTAATGGAATAACAAGCGATGATGGTCTGGGTGGAGGAGTAGAAGGAGTGACTGGGGTTTGAAAGGCTTGAGGAAAAGTAGCTGAACTTGGGGGAGCTTCAGTAATTACAGAAATGTTTGAACTTTCTTCAAAAGTTTGTTCAGATTGAATGGAGTCTTGTATATGTCTGTCAAGATGATATGAAACAAATCTCAATTGCAAATCTTCAAGAAATAGTGGGTCTGGAACAAGCTTAGACAATTCAGATTCAGAAAAATTCACAAACAGAGATGTTTCAAATCGCTCATCAAAAGGAATTTCGTCAAAATATATAATTTTCACAGGACAGGAATGTGATCTAGAAAGAGGTCTGGAATTTCCAGAACTCTCTTGACTTCCTCTTTCAGAACTTTCTTGACTTCCCTGTCTTCTAAGAATCCTAGGAATCAGATTTGGATTTTCAAATATTGGTGGTGGGTTAGGGTCAGGATTTTACCTGGTATGATGAATCCTTTCTGAAGCCAGTTTTCCTAGATTTTATCTTTTTGTATTTTTGGTTTTAATTGAAATTAAAGTACAACTTCTACAAATGCTTCAAGAAATAATGATTTCTGATTAAAATTTTCTCAAATATTTATTGAACTGGAGAGTCTGATTAAACATTTGAAACTAAGGTTCAGTGTATAATCTAAATCAGAGATAGACTGAAGCAACATTATTTACTATGCAGTTGCAGGGCAAAAGCATTTCAAAGGCTACCTGGCTGATCTTCAGACTCTGTCTATAGCTTATACGTGAACAATATTAACAATAGAAATGATTTAGGCTCCCCAGTATGGTCGCCACTATGTTATCACTCAGGTTTTCCTTGAAGTTGTGGAAAAGGAAATTATACCCGAGGTAACCACAAACAAACCTTCAGATACAGAATCTAGCCAATCTGTATCTAGAGAGGGCTCTCTCTTTAAAATTTAGTTTTGTTCTTAGAAAGTTTTAGGCTAGTTATAAGTCCAAGAGTTTTGATTTTGTTTGAATGGTGGAATCCGCCAACTGAGGGCAAGGTTGAAGATTTTCAGTCCATTAGGCTATGGAGTTGAAGGATGGCTTTACTAGATTACTATTCTACACACAAGATGGCTTTGTAGGGCAAGATAGCCAAATAGAGAACAATTTTAGAATTTAAAGTGAATGGAATGGATTTTTGAAGGGATGAAAGGCAGTTAAGAATCTTTCAACATGTTCAAAAGAAAGAAATGGAATGATTACAAATAAAGAGCAGTGAAGAATTCTTTACTATAGTAATCAAAATGTTTAAATTAGCGAAGCAAGAGCAATTAAGAATTCGTTGCTTATAACCAATTTAGAAGAAAACGTTTAGAATAATCACAACTGAAATCAGAGTACAATTAAGTAAATTCTGATTTATTCTTTTATGTCAATTATTCAGAAATGGACACAATGATATTATAAACCGATATAAAACTTAAGACATAGGATAGAAATACTTATTGAACTGCAGTCCGACACATGAATCCTGCAAAAAGTCCTGAGCTTCAAATTGTCATCCAGCAAGTCCCAAATAAATTTCTCCAAAACACTTTTATTCCAAAAACATCAATGTCACAGCAAAGTAGTAGAATCCACCCCCAACACTCCATTCGAGGGTTTATTTATACAAAAAATGATTTACAATATCTCACAAAAACCTAGGAAATAATCTAGGGTGACTAATGAATAAGTTACAACAAAAAGGGAGACAAATGGTCTTGTAGATAGGATAAAAGGCAACTGCTAGTGTGCTGTTTCCCCCTTTTATGCATGAGCTGGAGGCAGGTCCTACAATCTAGCTCGATGCTGTCCTCTTTGGTAATCCTTTTCTGACTGCCTTGCTTGTCTAATACTCTTCTATTCTTACTGATACACTTTCAACTGCTAAACTGATACTCTTTAACCTTGGTTCATCTATTTATCCTTTATCAAGATATACCTCAGTAAAATATGCAAATATTTTACCCAAGGATAAATTTTACAAAAGCTCCAACATGTCGTCCCACCATTGAACTTCTGGGACTTTGGCTCTTTGTAGTTTCCTCAATGTTTCATCAGCTTCAGTGTACTTGAAAAAACTAGGCTGATATGGAAACAGATGTTTTATTTCATGTTCAATGTAAAATAAACTCTCCAATTTTTCATAAAGGCTTTTCCCTGTTGGTAATGTTCCTGATGCTGTACTGGTCGAAGAACTGGCTTGATCATCAACCAGTTTGTTTACTTTTGCTATAAAACTTTCCAAATCCATTAATTTATTTTCTTCAGTAACCGGATTGGGAAAACCTTTATTTAACATTATATCAAATCTTTCTCTGAAGGCAAAAATTTCTTGCTGCATGTCTGAACACCTTCTTTCAAGATTTTGCATAAGAGTCCTTTTGGTAAAAACTCTTTTGATTTCCAAGATGGTTCCTGTTCTGTCCTGAATTCCCAATTCTGCAAGTTGCTGCTTATTTTGTGTATTCAAAAAATTGATAAGCCTATTGGCTTCTTCTGGCATCTTTCCTAACTCTTCCCTTGCTTTCTCAATTTCTTCCAGAGCCCAACTGACTAAATCTTGATGTTCATATATTATTTGAATAAACGGCCAAACCTTCTTTATTAATTGAATAATGTTATACCAAAGAATTTATTTTAATTCACTTAAAGGTCTTTCCATTACCAGATCTTTTTCAAATGCTTTAACTGATTTTTCTAGTTTTTTGATT
Organism: Pinus albicaulis; assembly: GCA_034641835.2. Classification (NCBI taxonomy): domain Eukaryota; kingdom Viridiplantae; phylum Streptophyta; class Pinopsida; order Pinales; family Pinaceae; genus Pinus; species Pinus albicaulis. The sequence continues at coordinate 25,579 of JAXQQM020062875.1, forward strand.
TCTCTTGTCTTCTTAGCAATACTTATTTTTGATTGATCATATTTATTTTCCAGAGTAGAAAGCTGAGACCTTAAGTTTTGGAGTTTTGTCACTTGCATTTTTAATTCATTCATTGCTTTGACTAATTCATCAGAACTCTTATCAGAAGTATTCACCTGCGTTAGCTCTGCTTGTTGACTTGTGATTGGTGTACCTGTTCCTGTGGCTGCCTATGCTGTAGTTGCTAGAATAATGGACTCTTTATCTTTTAACGCTTGCTCAAGTTCTTTCTCTGTCTTAGCAAGTCATGCATTCATTTTTAAAATTAAGTCCATCACCTCTTCTTCCAAAATTTCCTTCATTATTTCTTCAGTCTGAGGGTGCCTCGAAGCTGGTAGTTTCAATTGCTTCCTCAATGCAGCAATGTCATCATCCTTCTTTTTAATCAGTGCTTCAATGCCTTTTATATCTTTGGGATTATGACCCAAACTGATGATTATTTCCTCCAAAGATTTTATTCTGTTATATTTTGCTTGAGAAGAAGCTTTCTCAATCTGCAACTGGGTGTTTGTATTATTCAAAGAATCCTGTAATTCATGAGCTGCCATAGCTTTTCCAGTGAGTGTAGAATATATCATTTCTCCAGTTTGCTTTTGTAACTCTATGTGGTCCAATGGATGAATATATTTTGCTAGGACCACAAAATTGGTCCTGATGTAATCAGCTGCTGTCTGTGGCTTTGGCACTTTAGATTTGAAATGGCTCATTAACATTTTCCCTTGCTGAATGTCAAAAGCTGACATTAATCTTTCTTGATTTTGTGGAGCCATTTTAAGATACTGATTATACACCTGCATCCTCAATGGATCATTCTTTGCTTTTATACTGATAAATGTCTTTTTTATGTCTCCTGCATCTGTCTTTGGCTTTTGAATGAAGACACTTCAGTACTTAATTGTCTTTGTATTTCCTTTCCTTTATGACTTGTATATGCTTCACTAACTGAACCAGTGAGCTGACTATCCTCCCTTTATTCATCACAGATTTCATCAACAGATTCCACTTCTGGAAGTGGATTCAGTTTCTGCCTTTTAGCTTGAGGTTGTTGTGAAGATTCCTTAGGAGGAGTAGGATATTTAACTTGTCTTTTCTTGCCTTGTTCCACATTAGATGGAGTCTGCAAATTTGAAACTTCAGGGTGATTAACTTGAATAGGAGACACCTGTGCTTGATCTTGTGCCTTGGAAGTTTGAGGTTTTTCTGTCATGGTGAATGTTTCAATGACTTGTGCTTCTGGTTCTTTCTCTTTTCCTTTGGATTCGACTGCAATTGATGGAATGTTTTCTTGTAAATTTTGCTGAATAATACCAACTAAAGAAGTACCAATATTTGGTCTCTGTACCTGTGTAAAAGAATCCAAGTCAAGTATTTTTGCAAGATCTTTCATAATATTATTTATATCAACCTGCTCACTATCCTGCTCTATCAAAGTTCCTTCTACCCACTCATCTGTATTAGCATACTTTTCAATTTCAGGGATTCTTCGATGCATGTAGGGTGCTGATTTTTTTTTTCATCCCTTTGTTCCAAATAAAGTTGAATGGGTCATAGGGCACCCAATGGAAACTTTTCTGCAATCTGTAATGATCTTCTAATATCTTTTGAGCTTCTTCCCCTCCATCTCTAGAATTGCAGATGAATGGACCTAGTTGGCTCTTTATCCTGAGTTGAGCCTTTTTCTTGGCATTACAAAAGTGAATTATATCTGAATTGTTCATTTGTCTGAAGTACTCAAGTGCAAAAAGTCTCATTGGAACATATCTGGGTAACTTGAAAGGGCTCAATTCACATCCATAAATTCTAATTTCAGTATGATTCTGATAGAAGTACCAGTCACCTATATTGTAATGTTTTGAAAGCTGAAGGATTTTCCTAATTTCATTGCTGAGTCTTGGAGGGGCAACTCCTGTCAATAAGGTAGTTGCAGGATGTATGAAAAGGTCAATGAACTCATTATAAGAATAGGGAGAATCTATGGAACAATGAGTAATGGCTGACCAAAAGATAACCGATCTTGGATTTCCTTGGGTATCAAGTTTTCTGATATGGAAAGGGAAAGTTTCAGACTGGTAATAAAGCATGAGATGGTAAATGACAGTAGAATATTTGAATGCTTTCTCGTTCTCCAATCTCATGAATTGGTCATGTATTTTATCTGCAATGAAAGAGGCAAAGTCATACCTGACAGCAGGAGGCTGTCCAGGGGTGAACATAGATAATAACACCAGGGTTAAATGATCAACATACTCACTGGTATTAAAACCCATTATGAAAGATATCATACTCAAAATATTTTTCTCTTCTTCAGTAAAATAAACATTAGCATAAGGGGGAGGGCCTTTGGGCTGGTGCTCTGGCCACATGAAAACTTGGCAAATGCGGGTTAACTCCTCATGAGATAATTTAGTGGATTTCTCCAATAGTTCTTCCATTAACAAAGGAGTAAAGGCTTCATCAGACTGAAAATGTAACATATCATTGATGGATTGAGCAGTGATGGGAAAAAGGATGTTCTGGCTTGGGGACAATACTGCTCTCTGATTTGGATCATAATTGGCATGGTAATAGTGGATAATTTCAGGAAATATATGGACTGAGGGAAAAAGGTATCTTGGAAGACCAGACTCCCATAACCCAATAATATCTGAGCCTTTCAAATAATTGTCTCTGCAGCGAAAATGAATTCGAAGGGGGTTTTCACTGAAAATTAGGTCTTTAATATGAAAATCTTTATCCACTAACAGCAAATAATCCAAATCTCTATGGGGGGCATTCAAGGCGACAGGAACTTCCATTTTGGTTCTTGCGTATTCAAAGTGGAAATTTCAGGGGTATTTTCACGGAAAGGGCACAATTTTAGTTTTGAAGACGAAATTTACAGCTTTCTGTGGACGCAATTGAAATTCTGAGGAAAGGGAAGACTAAAAACACTCTGCAACAGTTCTTTGGTATAGAATTTTAAACGAACGGCATGATTTCACAGAGTTTGACACAGGAAATGATGTAAATACCTGTTTTCAGAAAATGGCGACTTTCAACAGGTACAGGCAGATGGCGGATAGACGCTTGGATGCTAGTCTGATAGTCACCTTCAGTAATTTCAGTTAAATGGCAGTTTAACAGTGGACTTTCAAATTTTTCAGTAGAGGACACAGTCGCTTTCAACAGATAGAATGATGAAAAATGAGTGCAATTTGTTTTATTTGGAAAGTCAAAGGAATTTTTTATTATTTTTATGGGACGATGTCATGAATGGTACGGGAAGGACACGTCACCGAGGTTGGGTGGTAAGCGGTAAATTCCGCACCACTTTTGGGAGCAGGGGGTTTTCCGCGGGGAGGCAGCGATTCCACTAGTTGAATGACACGTAGCCGTCGCATTGTTTGAAAACCGTTGCGATTTCGCGCGTTAATCTTCGTACAGAGGATGGCTAGCGGAATCATTGTGGGCCGTAGATTTTCGTTGGAGCGATCAAACGGTGGTTTGAAAGGGAAGTGGCGGGGGAGTTAATGCGCGGGCCCAACTGGTTTTATTTGTTTTTTCTGTTTAAAACATAAAACATATGTTTATGACCCTTTTTTTCTCGTTTATTTTTATTATATGGTAATGAAGTAATGAAATTTATTAACCATAGGGGCGGGACTAGTTATAAAGATATGTTTTAGCCAAAGGGTTTATAATTTGGGTATTTGATTTAATCATGTAGGATTTAATTAACTTTGGCTAAAAACTTATAGTAAGAGGGTTTTGGGGATATTATTTAAAAGGGAATTATATATAATAGGATAAGGTATTTTCACTTAGGGATTTAATAAATAAAATGAGATGTTAATATGACAAAGGGATAAGGAAAACTCAAAATACTTTACAAATCTAGGAAAGTGAAGATTTCTGAAGCAAATTGCATTATATCAACTTCAACACTTAGATTTAGAATAGAAAGTAATTTTGAGGGTTTATTGTGGAATTTTGCATGATTTTCCTAAGTAAAATGGGATTTTACTTAGGAAAAGATTAAAAGTGAATGAGTGCAATGATGGATAACTTCAAGTACTAAGGGCTTTTCAATTATTAGGCCGAGGGTCCGGTCCCTCCAAAAGTCAAGGAAATGCCTTGAGCCCCTTTAATCTTTAAACTCCTTAGTACTTTAAGGGAAATTAGTAAAAACCTTTAGGGAAAAAGTGAGATGGAAGGTTAATGATTTTGAATTTTCTTTCCTCTGAAATTCTGCCAATGTAGTGTTCTCTGTATTTGGTGATGAAAATAAAGGATTAAACACATTTAGCACCATCATTCATCACATGAAACTTTGCAACACCATCTACCTACCCTACCTACTTTACACTACCATTTTCTCTCCTTTATTAGGGTGAACTTGGATTGGCAAACCCTTTTCAATCTTCTTTTTCTTTTACATGAAAATATATCTAGTTCCAACCTTATTACATCCAAGGGCTCAAATTAAACTGTTGAGCACCTTTTATTAACTCTACCTATCTGCTTATCTGCCAAGATTAAACTGTTTGGTCAGATATTTATTCTCTAATCTACAACATGAAATTGAAAAATGAATGAGTCAAGTTTAAACAGTTTGACTCTTCATAAATTGTGGCAAATTTTGACAAGCTGCACACAATTTTGTTTATTACATCAGAGCAAAAAGTAGTGGCACTTAGACTTGCACACTTTCCTTGGCCTTTCTTTTTTTATGGGGTTCATTTCTTTCACTTTTTGACCATTTTATTTTTCTTACCCTTTGATTTTTCTTTTAGGGTATACCCTCTTTACATTTTTTAAAATTTTTTGATTTTTTGGTTTTTCAAAAATATGGAACACCTTTGCACAAGAAAAATGTTTGATCATATTGCATAGTTCAATCAAGACAATCATGAAAAATGACACCTATTGGTATAGGAGACTAACATTTTCAACTCTGGCTCCCCACATTCTATATCATTTGGATCTTTTAACCCATTTTCATGTAGTTTTCTGTACAAGAATCATTAATATGACTGAATAAAATTACATATCAATGGATATTTAAAGCTCACATGTTATAATGTGGTTACGTAGAGATAAATGCTTCCAAATCCATCTTGATTCTTTTCCTGATATGAGTCAAGGATTAATCCATCATAAAAATTCACTCCCTTCAATGTTAACCACTACTAAAGTGTGCATACTAATCCCATTTCAATATAATGGATAATTTCCTCCCTTCAATTATAACTACTACAAAATTTTGGATACCAAGACCATATAAATACAATGGATAAATTGATCTACAAATATTTCACAACAGAAAAAATGTAGAATTTAGATTGATCTACCATGATTTCATATTGGTCTCACAAGAGTAGTCTCAATTAAAATGCATGACAAGTAAATATTTTGGAAACAATGACTAGTAATAAGAGAGGGACGGGGGGGGGGGGGGGGGGGGGTGGGGTTGGTGGTTTGAATCAGTATTGATGGCCTTTATATCATTTTTCACTAATTTAAAATTCTTCCAAATTGTCGATAATCCATGCACATTCACAACATTAGGTCATCAAAACATATAAGTAGTAATAAACTAAAATCATAGCAATAATGATAAATAACCATGAGAAACATAAGTATACACCCATAATAACACAAGTATTTCTAGTGGAAACCCTTTCTAGAGAAAACCACCATGTTGTTGTTGCGCTGCTCAATTATTTTATTAATTAGCTGAAAGTTTTGTACATGGATTAGCTTACACCCTTAAGCTGGAAGACTTGTCTTTCTCTATAATATGTTGGAATCTATCAATTAATAATTTTTTTTTTGTCATGGATCTATATAAATCTATCTGCTAAAAAGTTCCCATGATCAATTATCCTCACCCAACTACCGTTGGACTATCCAACTCCTATTGGATGGAGAACTCTCTTCCTATTGTTGAATCTGCAAATTCAATGTCTATTCTAAAGCCTCCACACCTCCTCTTATTCCATGGAACCATGTTTCCTAAATATTTCATACTGGGTTCTCAATTCATTCAATATGAGCAACCCAACAAATTCACCATTCTACACATAAAATATGAATAAAAAATTTTCTCGAAGAGGGATTTTTCTTCACTTCTACTCACAAAAAAGCACTACACTCAAACATAACACAAGCTTCCAAATATTCTCCACTTTGGAATACATAAAATTTAAATTATTCATACACACTCTTTGCAATAAAATGTGAGTATCTTCAGCAAATTATACTCACTCACTATGCCCCCCTAATATCATACTCTCACACTCTCACAACTTCTAACCAAATAAACTCAAAACCTTCTTGTATTTATCATTTTTCTATGTTGAGTAACTTATTAAATGCTATAGGTTATGGACCACTTAACAATATTTTTCACATGCTTAAGATTTGGATGAGATAGGCTTCTTGACTAAATCAGTGAGTATCTCCACTAGCCCTTTCATATGTTCAACCTTGATAAGCTTCTAGAGGTCCCACAAAATTTTCTGACCATATGCTAAAAAATTATGATCAATAAAATCGTTAGAACATCAAAATTAACTAAGTGGCATGAGGAATGAAGTTAAATTACTATGAAAAACCTCAGTCGCTCCCACAACATAGGCTCCATGCGGCTGTAACTCCTAAATCACTCCCAAAGTCTTTATTGCTAGTGCATAAATCTTTTCAGCCACCCTCATGACTCAAAATCCATGCGATTAGGGCATTGTATCAAGGAAATCATATTTCCTCTTCTCATAAACTGCTCCACCTTTATATGTAGCTTGAAAATCCTCTGTAGGACCTTTGGAAGTCACTATCACCTCTGCAACACTTCACCAAATCACTGCCACATCACTCTCATCATCATTAGTCAAAATAGTTTGACTAAGATGTCAACCAACAACTATGCTAAGAATTTTGGCCATCAAACTTCTCTACAAAATATTTTCCATCAGTATGAAACTCCATAACATGTCAGATGTCGTCCAACACCTATATAACCATCTCAAGCATCCAATTACACATCTAAATTCTCTCCAAGCCCAATGTATAACATCATCAACATTGGAGATATAATATGGTACATGTAGCACAATCAACAGGGCTCCTTGGCTCTAAATCCTGTAGCAACCACCAACACCTATATGCAGCAACATGATCAGGAGGATCATCACATCTTCAAGCTCGTCCAAGCTAGTAGACATGCCAAGGAGCATCTACACCTCAACCATCCGCAACAACACATACACATGCATAACCAACTCACCTGCAACCCAACCAACCAAATTGACATAAATGCCAACCAAAAACACATGTAGAACACTTCTACACACATAAATGCCAAAAATCTCCCCCTTTGTCATTGATGTCAACCCCTGTTGAACCAATCATATGAAACTTTCCTTTGAAAAATTTATTAACATCCTCAAATTCTCCCACTTTGACATCAAATGAAGAGGGCTAAATATGTCAAGGATTAATCCTATATTCTCTTCTACATGCAAGGATTTCCATCAATAAAAACATTCACTCCAATCAATATCATACGCACGTGATGAACAATGAAGTGAAAGACTTAAAGACAACAACACACCCCACACAACTAAAAATTATGTGCAATAAACTCCCTCAGGACACAAGTTATGTCCAATAAAAAACACACTTGAGAAATGACATATATCTCCCATTAAATCATGATAATGAGCAACAAAATAAATCAACATCATAATCGATCTCATAATGATGGCAGCAAATCAAATCACTAACACATAGTAAGAAAAACACAATATGAACAACTAGTAGCAACAACTCTGATCAACTTTGTATAAGCAACAACATATATCTAATCATCTCTGAAGAAACAACAACAAATACATCCTCTGCTAGTTATGAAGGTCAAGGGTTTGTGATTAATTTTGACGTGTTGAGCATGAAATTTATTTGAGGGGAAAGTTCTAAATGCAAAAGGTTTCAAAGGTGAGTAGTTGCAAGTGAATAGAACATCTTGGCTAAAAAGGATAGATATAACTACTGGTTTTTAGTCCATCACAAGTGGAGTCATATCAAAGTTTTAATTGAGCAACAACATCAAGAGTGATCCAAGGCAATTCATCTATATCACAAGATTATTGAGATTAAAATGATGGAATGGAAACAATAAAGTGTTTAGAGGTGAAACTGATAATAATTTCACAAGGGATTTATAGTCAGTCCAAACAAGAAAAGCCTCTTAAGTAACTGTTTAAAACCAACCAAGAACAGGGCTAACCATAGACTTCTTGGGCAAGTTCGTATTAAAGCAGCTTAATTGAAAAACAATCCAGTAATCTGCATAATTACCTTCAGAAAGTATGAAAACACACAAGAGAAACAAAATGTAACCTAAGATCAGATAAGGTACTTTTAAACCTAATCTTCTTTCGGCCAACACCAAGGGAAACCTTCATAATATGCCTTTGGATAATAGGAACTAGAAACAGGGCAAACCATCACTTTTATAGTCTAACTTTAATAAGAAAATGATGAAAATAAATTTCAAGAATAATTTTTAATAGGACGAGGGATCGCCAACATTCCTAACTGCTTAAACTGTATTGAATCACTCTTAAATAAACAAATTGGAGGAAAACATTGAGATAAAGCTTATCAGTAAGAGAAGAGTACTGGTAAACAGTAAATCTGAACTCTATAAATGTTGTTCTTTATCAGAGAATAGTGGACAATGTGACATACAAAGAAGGAAAAACAATAACAAAGAAAGAAGCACTTCACCAGTGATATAGACCAGAATCCCAAGAAACAGCTTGTTATTGATATCAAACCAGTTACAGTCTTCAAGTCCAATGTTTCAGTTCAGCAATCATCTTCTCTATTCAGTCTAACTAATCTATCACAAGCAGAGCTCCAAGGGCCAGTGAACACTATTTACAATCAGAAGTTTAAGCTCAAATGTATTTTAAAGTTCTGCAACCAACAATTGCTCATCTTCTACAGAAGTATTTATAGAAGAATGAGGAGGTGAGATCTGATAAAATATCTCTCAGGACAATTAATACATATTAATGACTTCTCGGCTTTTGAGGGGCTCAATGGAGAAGTTTACAGGTGTGTTACTGTATTAATTTATTTACATTTAAGATTAAGCTCGGTGGGAGATTTTGTTGACTTCTGAGGCTCTGTGTCATGTTGGAGTAACTCTGCAGATATTTTTTGCATTAAGTTCCTTGCAAAAGTAACTCTCTGGCCAAGCTGAGGCGAATATATTCGTTTGATCAATAACTTCGGCCTCTGTTTGCATGCTTTGAGGCACAGGTGGCTTTATGGTAGCTGGGAGGAATCAATTCGCCTCAAATGTGGCGGTGGAGGCCTTTCTGTCTGTTAAACACTTATGATTTTCCTTTAATTGTGTTTTTAATCTAGGGGATTAGGCTTTTCATAATCAATCTTAGCTATGATCCCCGAAAATATGTCTTCAATCTTCTGTTCTGTTGTATTCTGTCTTCAACACTCATACTCCTTTAGTTTTAATTTAATAACACAGTGTCTTGTTGATGTGCAGGCTGCACAGGGCTCGTATGGCATCACTGCCTCATGAAGCAATGATGAGACATGGAGTAGAGCCCCGTGAACAGTTTCCCTTTTATGAATTGAAAGCACGGGAATCTTCATTCCCGGCCTTCGGCCTTTATATAATGGAAAACCCATCCAACACCTTCAAAATACATAACATATTATAAAATCCTGCGTAATTGGGGAAAAACTACTTCAGAAAGCAGAGGGAAGAGCAGGGCCGTTGGATGGCATCATCCAACGGTGGAGATTAGCCAAGAGGAGGTTAAAAAGGAGAGCAGGGGAAGAATAAAATGGAACCATTGATCGCGCAATGATCAACGGTGGCGATTAATTTAAAAACCTTTGGTGAAAGGCGGAGGGCGATAAAATAACACGGGAATGATCTGGGACCGTCTGATCTGGACACGTTGACGGACCAGATCCAAGCGGAGGATCGCAGTCGGGGACAACACTCAAATGGCACCAAGGTAAATTTTTGATGTGATGAAACGCTGACCATTGATCTGAGGATAAAATAAACGGTGGGTAATTAATCGGAGGGATGGCAGATCGTAGGGGTCAAACAAACGCATGCGATGGAAAATTTGCGATGCGATGTAGCGCGAACCGTTGATCTGAGGATCATATCAACAGTGGAGAATGAGTCGGGGGAACGGCCGATCGGAGGGAGCAAACAAATGTGGGCGATGGAAAACTCCGATGCGATGAAGCGCTGGCTGTTTGATTGGCTTACGATCAACGATGGAGATTAGTTTTAGAACGAACCGGCGGAAAAACCCTTATAATATACAAAACCCAAAAAATCTTAATAAAACAAAGGTTTTGGTATGTGCGGGGTATATATATAAAATGGTTAGGCGCCCGTTTGCGGGGCCTTTAGTTATATGAAACATGATGGGCCCGGGGTGTATACAACAGAGAGCTAATCACAATCGGAGCCTCGGGCTCGGGCTTTTCAATCAACCCATTGGAATTTTGCAATTCGATCGCGGAGGGTCTTTTTAATCTAACCATTTTCTATTCAGCACGTGACTTTGGCACATTAGATCAAAACTTTGGAAAACAGGGTTTTTTGGATTTACAAAGGAAAAAATGGATCAGGAATGGAATTTTCAATGTTTTAAGTGCCAAATGAAGGCTTTATGTTTATATGGAATGGTAACAATATCGGGGGTTTTTAAATACAAAGGCCAATCGCATCGGAGTTTTTGTAATGGCACAAAGACTTGCACACTCAGATGTTTGCGATGCGATAAGCGCCGAAAAGGGTTAGTGCTTGGTTCTGGGGTGTGGGCATGTGGGGGAGGTGATTTAGGACTTAGCCCAAGGGGGCTTAAGTCCATAGTAATAAAAAACTTGTTTTTTATGAAATTTTTCAAAGTTTTCAATGGATTTGGGGGTTTCGGTAAGGTTAAAGAGTGAGTCTTTAACCTTGTAAAAATGATTTTCATGAATGGAAGAAGAGGAATCATGAAAATAGAGGAGTTTTATGGAGAAAAATGGGAGCAAATGAAGGTTATTTTTGAGTGGGGGAAGGGGAAAAATGATGATTTTGTAGCAGTTTCTTCTCATGAAATCAGCAGAACTTCTGAGATGGGAATAGCAGTGAATATTTTGACAGAAGTATGAAGCCTTCAAGATTCTTCAAGAGCCAACACTTTTTAGCAATAAAATTCGTTCCTTGAAGGCTCAACTTCACAATATACTATTCAACAACAGAAAACTCATATGTGAACAACAACACTGACTATCTGAAGCAACATCTCTTTGAAGTAGACATGGTAGCAGTAAATCCATGATAACAGATCACCATAATATGAGAAACCATACTGCACTTAATACAAACGACTCCATGGATGACTATAAGATGATGTATGTAGCTCCCAATGACTCGTTTCCATATGCAAGAGGCTACTCCGCCTGGACCAAAGACTATGAACAAAATATATGAAACAAAGTATAGGGCCTCATGGGCTTATTACATGGATACAAAAATGATAATACACGGTTGTAAAATTACAAAAATAATCCCATATATGGCTGAACCATGACTCACATGACTCTCTCTCAATTCATACATGACTCTAGTTAGCCTTTCCATGACAAGTATGAGAGTATACATGAATGCTACATGAAATACATGGTTGTACGGAAACTACTAACATCCAATACATAGTTGAACCAACTCACATAACTCAATATGCAGCATATGCCAAACATGGCTCTCAACCCTAAGCATGAAACATACACGAATAAAAATATCTCATACATGGCTATCATAAAAATCCTCTCATCAATGCATGTCTAATACAATGTAAACATTCATGTACATAGATCATATGATCAGCCACATGTCCTCTTTTTGGCAACACAATAATGTTAATGTCGATCACATAAGATACATGTATCACAACCTCTCAATGTCATCAACCATGAATGAATATTCCAGCATCAGTAACAAATAGTCCATAAAAATACATAGTGGCCCAACAAGTAGCATATGTCAATAGCATCATCAATTAACAACATATCCCAATATAATAACAATCATATGGAGCATGAACCTCTACAATATAAGAAAAATTGGTAGAAACACTAAGAAAATGATTTAATGGCAACAACAACATCACATCAACAACTATAAACATCATCCACCATCATACTAATTCACAGAAGCATAACATGCAAAATATCATCAAAACAAGATGCATAATATATGCCAACTACATATAAACTCATATAGCCAAAATATAATGCATGCATAATCAAAACATAAACATCTGCAATGGATTATCACATAGCATGAGCTACATATACAACTCCTACAAGGAGACATAATTCCACCGAAATATGGGAAGCATATAAAGAGCTCCCCCTGAACAGGTGTCATCTCTCCTCCTGATAACACCTTAAAAAAAACATCAATAGCAAAAACCTGTCATCAAGAAAACATAATCAATGAGATAAGCATCAATACAAACTAACTTTATGCAAAATAAAATTGTGCCATATACTCCCTCTGAGCCAATGAAGGCTTCAAATCCATTTTGTTGTTTAAATGATCTAATCACGTAAGAGAAGACTGCAATAAGTTTTGTTTTCTTCTCTTGAATAATATAACTAGGTCTGGTATTCATTATTATTGTATTTGTAAAAAATAATCTATTATTATTATTAAATGACTTACTAAAGCATGGGTTTCATGCTTGCGTCATATTTAGTTTATTGTCCCAATTGTGGACTTCTAGGTTAGTTGTTACAAATTTAAATTGATCCAATTTTCGGATTTTAAATCATGTAATATTAGGTTGATTAGCATGGCTCTTGCATTAATTCATCTCCTTCAAGGGTCATCATCCTCGATCCTGAGCAAAAAACTTATTCATAAGCAAACTTCAAGTCATCCTCAAATCATCTATCAGACTACATACTCAAGCCGGTTTCAATATTTCTTCACCTTGGCTCAAAAAAAGACAAAAATCTTCACATTGAAGATTCAGCTCAATATGTATGGAAAACAACTATAAATACAAGGATATAGTTCTGCATTTCCAACTTAGAAAAATTTGGACTTCCAAAATTTTCGAATGACTATAATACTACAGTTCAGACACTTCTAAGAAGCTCGAAAAAGACTACAATGATTCTATGGATCAGTGACATGGTGATATAGCTATGACATAATACTCGGTGACAGTGGCTCAATGATGGGATACAGTATTACAGAAAAGAAGGATCAGACAGTAATATAGTGACTCAATGAAGTAATATTATGACATGATTCTATAATGCTAGTCTCTATAGATCTCGGTGCTATTTAGTGAAGCTATCTTTGTCTTGAATATTCATTGCTATGATGATGATTTTATACTTGATACTCAATACTACATTTCGTGGTGCAATGATGTTATCTCAGATATGATGCCTCAGTGATATGGTGAGCACAATGAAGTTGGACATCATAAAGAAGAAGGATGGTCTTTCAAGTGCAAGAAAGGGAGATGTCGATGCAAGGATATCTTGATGCTAACACAGTGAAGGGATAGATTAATTGTTAAATCCTATAGTCTAAGGGTCTTGGTTGCTTCATCTTGAAACTATTAAAGGAATAATTTTGACCATTTTTTCCCCAAAGAGTGGGGTTTTTCTTGGCATATTCCTACATCTTGTGATTTCTTCTATTTGTTTATTGGAATTACTCTTCATGATAAAATAAAGAAAAATAATAATAACTAAACATCATAAGATAATGTCATGATCAAAGAAATAATTAACTACAATTTCTCTAACATGGTATTAGAGTGAGGTCATGATCAAAAGGAAGTTTGAAGGAGGACTATTGTATAGTAAGATTATTAAAATACACTTGGAAGAAGGTGTACTCTATAGAATCGATATCTCAGTACTTAGAATTAGAGATCATTTTAAATGGTTTATTACAATGAATAAGGTATTAGTAATAAAATCTTAACAATTATACCACAATTCAAAGGTTTATAAATGTAACATGGAGAAAGTCTAGACACCTCCACAGGAATGACAAAAGTAAAAATAAATTCAGAAATTATAGTGATATGGATAGGTATCACCACAGAAATGAGCCCATAGTACAATGACCACAAAAATTTTCGATCGTACTTCAGTGAAAATTTTTGTATATTTTTTAGACAGTCTCAATGTAGTGACACTCCTACAGGGATAAATATGAGGTTCCTTCATAGTTCAACAAGCTCATATCATCCTCTACAATTCAGATCACTATAGAGTTTGGATAACTGTAGTATACTACAACAATGCTACCTAAAGATGATATTATAGTTTCGAGCTATGATACACTTCAACTACAGTAATTACCATCATGGTTAAGTCTCAACCACAACAATTCCCATACAATCACATTCATTCTACACCCTATAAATATCTATCCAAGGTATGAGATAAGAAATCAACTTAAGAAAATTCGAGTTAGTATTTCAACAAGTCCAACAAGGTATCATTCAAAGGTATGTAAGTTCAAGGTATGTATGCTCATATATATTTCAATAAATATAATTTTGAATGACTAATATAATTCTTGTTGGTATATAGTATAGTAAATGGAAGTATACTCTCTATATAACATATTAGAACATCAATTCTCTCCCTCTCGGGCTTACAAGTAATCTTGATAAATATCCTACTATAAATTTAAAAAACAATTTGACCTTCTATTTCATTATCCATAATTACATTGGAAATCTATTTAAAGGAATCAAACAATGATCTTGGTATCACATGGTTTTTCTTCAAATTATTCATTATATGCATAGGAGACCATGACTCAAAATTCTAGGAATCAATCTACTGAAGAATCATGGAGAAGGCGTCAAGAATCAAATGAGAAGGCCACAGAAGTCAAAAGGTTTGTCAAAGAATCAAACAAATGTATTAAAATATAATCTTATTATTCTATTTGAAATATCTATTTCATATCTTACTAACTGTTGATATGTCTAGCACTAATAAATCCTAAAAGGATTCTTGTTTGTGATGATTCATCACCTGATGAATCTACCCACCTTATACATCTCTAATTTATTATATAAATAGAACCTTAAGGAGGTTCTTGGGAAAACCATAACCTAATGGTATTTTGATAATGTCTGAAACCCTAAGCCTATTTAGGGTTATTTATGAAGAAATTTCTATTATGATTGATGTTTTCATAATGTCGAGTTTGGGATTTTGATATGATCATGGAACCTCTAAAACTTGTTGTAGTTAATTTGATGATGTTCGAAATCTAAAACCTTAAAGTCTGATATAATAAGGATGTGATTTGATAATGGACTGAAACCCTAGGTTTGGTTAGTTCTACAAGAAAAATCCCTATTATGGAAAGTCATAGGAATGAAACCCTGGGTATATGTTCTCTTGATTTAATCCCTAACATAGTCTAGGAAAATGTGTGTCTAATGTATAAATTTTGACTAACATGTGACGTGCTTATAATGGTCATCTCCTAGATATGTGTGTTGACCTATTTTCTAATGGTCCTAAGAATCTAGGGTTTGGAAACAAGTCTTAATCAAAGTTTAAAATATATATGATGATAATTGAAAAGTCTAGGGTTTATAACCAAATCCTAGTAATGATTAAATTCTCTAGTATATATGTTTATTTGAGTCTATATTATGTGTGTTGAGAATTTATTGATGGGAAATCTAGGGTTTACATAGAATCCTAGTGAAACTTACTTATGATGTGTTTATTGAATTCTAGGATCTACTTTAAACCCTAGTAGAAGTTATTTATGATATTTTTTGGTAATTTACTTGAAATATAGTGTAACTCTAGTGAAATTTAAGCATGGCAATGTTTGATCTGTGATTAATATTGGTTGAATTTTTGTATGAAATCTATGATGTGTATGAATCCCTAGTGAAAAGTCTAACATGTGAATTTTAATGGGTGTTAGATATCTTGACAATCTATATTGGTTCTAGTGTTTGCTATATGTTGTAGCAAGGTATGTTGAACCTTTGAAAGAAACATTGAAACCCTAGTTAGAATGAAATATATTATGAAGCAGTCTATGGTTTATGATGAAAGTACCTAGAAAAATGTTAAAGAATATATGTCTCTTGTTTGGGTATCCAATATAAAGATGAAAATGCTTTCATGATTCTGATATGTCTAAATTTATGATTCTATAGTTTTGGTTTTACTTGCTATCCAAAGTTTTGCAGGTACATCATAAATATGAGAAGATGATAAGTATGATAAAAAGGATAAAATCCATGAGATATTCTCCAACACCTAAAGAAGAAGTTAAATCTCCCTATTTTAAGAGGGACCCTAGATAGAAGTTGAACTACCTAGATTAAGAGGGAGCATGGATAAAAGAAGAATTGTTTATGATTCTCTACTTCATGTGTCATGCAGAAGACGAGGACTAAAATCCATAGGTCTTAGTGAAGACCATGCGTAATAATCATAGTAATGGTTGGAGTATATATTATGAAAAGATATGTTTCCACATGTAAATTAGGAAGAGGAATCTTATCCTGAAATATTCTATTGATAGTCCTACTATAATTAGTTGAAGGGAAACATCAAAACCCCAAAGTTTCTTTTGATTATATATTTTAAATTATTGATTATTGGGTTTTTTTCTTGCACATGTGAATCTCTTGAAGGACTTGATAGCTTTGTAGTTACCAACCAGTTTGATTGGGAGATATTGGTTATCCTTTATCTGCTGGATCAAGGTGTGTTGAAGCTTTGTGAGTGAAGCATTGTATAGAAATGTTGTATTGAGGCTTTTTGAGTGAAGTATTTCATGGAGATGTTGTATTGAGGCTTTGTGAGTGAAGCATTTCCTGGAAATACATCGGGCCAACAATTTGTGTTGATGTCTGGTTGGGAGGGTGGAAACGGGTGAATGTGCACCTAGTTGCCTCAATTGATGCTTAGTAAGTAATAATGATTGTACCTATAGAGGCTGAAATATTTAGTCCATCTTATTCCCACTATGATGGATTTCCCTAGTCAAGAATCTAGTCTGTGGCATCGTGGTACCTAAATTGTAGAGGGACAAAATGGATAGATTTCGTTGGTCAGGAATCTAGTCCATGGCATTATGGTGCCTAAAATTATTCATAGATAAAGTTTTGTCCTCCATGTAATTCTTTCATATATGAATACCTCCCTAGTTAAGAGGGAGTGTTGAACAATGTAACTAGTTTCAGTCTTCATTATTATTGTATTTGTAAAAAATAGTTTATTATTATTATTAAATGACTTATTCAAGCATGGGTTTCATGCTTGGGTCATATTTAGTTTAATGTCTCAATTTTTGACTTCTAGCTTATTTGTCACAAATTTAAATTGATGCAATTTCAGGATTTTAAATCATATTCCCCCATGATTAGCTTGATATTATGGAACTTTCCAGAGAAATTTATAGTTACTCCATTTGCAGCCATCACTTGACACTCTGTTGTTGGATATAGGAATAAATTCAATTCCTTGGCTATCATAGAGTGAATATACTTATGGGTACTACATGAATCAATCAACACTATTACCTTTTCCTTCTTTATATGTCTGTCTATCTTGAGAGTTTTAGGAGTGGTAATTACTGCTAATGCATTATAATATATGGTTGGATTCATTTGTTCTTTCTTTAGGATCATTTCCTCGTGTATATCCTCTTTTTTTGATGTTTCTTGTTCCTTTTATTCCTCCTCTTCAAAATCTATGTAAAATAATTTCTTCTTAGCACAATTATGAACTTTAGCATATTTTGATCACAACTGTAACAAATAAATTTTCCTCCTTTTTTCCAATTGTTTTGGTGTCAACATTATAGGTTGTGGAAGGATAGGAGCATAAATAGTTCCATATTTATAGTTGTGATTGGTAGAATACCTTGTTGCCATCATTTTTATTTCAACTTTTCTTGCCACCGTGAATGCCTTCTCCAATGAATCAAGTTCCCAAAGGTGAACCTTATGTTGGATGTTATACTTTAAAGTCACTATGAAGACATAAATCCCTTGGTCCTATGGAATATAATTTACCTTTATATTCACTATTTAGAAGTCCTCAATGTGCTCTGTCGTTGAGCCCTTTTGTTTGATATTTATCAATTGGATAAAGAAGGTGTTTATCTTTATATCCTCGTAATGTGATAGCATTTCCTCCTTAAAAATTGACCATGTGACAATTTTTTTACTAGAACAAATTCATCCATATCATACAAGCTTATTGGGTTCTAAATATAAGTTTCAATGCATACCTTTTGTGTGCATTGCACATTATGGAGATTAAAATATTACTCCATTTGTATTATCCATGTTACCGAATCCTTCCCATCAAACTCCTCATATGAATCTTTGGACTATGGTGGGTATTAAATCCAACTTTAGAGTCTATCAAATCATGATTAAATTTTTTTTTGTTCTCATCATTAGTTTCATCTAATATATTTTCGCCATTAGGAAACGTTTATGTTAGCAACTTTGTAAAACCTTCCTTCAAACCTTCCATGTATTATTTTAATCCATCCTTAAAACCTTCCATGTCTGATTTTAAACCATGCTTAAAACCATCCATCTTATATTCCATTTATTTTTGTTTACTCTTTGTGAGAGTGAAATTTGTTGTCCTTGGTCTTGGAATTTTGATATATCATGTTGCATTTCATCCTCTTCTTCATGCGTTAGAGTAGAGATTTATTTTGGCTTACTAGGTGTTTCCATTTTATTTTTTCGAGTCATTTTGGAATCAAACAATTATATTTTTGCTTCATTATGCCCCTTGAATCACTTCAATCTCATTTTTCAAACAAAACTTATGCAAATTTTATAAAAATACACACTATTTTATTTCATTGTAGGAGCTCGATATTCAATTTGTTGTAGCTCTATAATTTTATATATCTAAGGTGTAAAATTACATCTCTCCGTTACCCCTTGTTGGCAAGATGCAGAGTGTTGTCCTTCATGGCAAACTCTTACTCAAGAAGAAGTCTCGATGGAAAATCGACTCCATGAGATGTCTTTGATAGCAACCTATTTGTTAATGATGTAAATCTGATGTATCTACAGAGCAGTTTAGATGTAATGAAGAAAGAAATTCCAGTAAGTGCCAGAGTAATGATGAAAAAAGTATGTCACAAAGCATACGCGGGTTTTTAAAGGCTAAGTAGCGTATATACGCGGAAAAGTATGTGCCAAGTAGCGTATGCCTATTTGTGCTCTAAATTTATAAAACCAAGGGGCATTACCATGGTATTGGCCCACAGTATTGAGCGCTGGGTTGTCAAATTGATCCCGTCCAAGAATAACATTTGTGGTTGCATGGTTTTGACTCATGGTATTGGTAAAGGCTAAATCTATTTAAGGAGAAGAAGATCATAGTGCAAGAGTGAGCAGGAGAAAGGGTTGTTGATGAATAAATTTCTCTAAGGAATATCTGCATGGATGAAATCTGTTCTTAATTGATAGATCTGAATCTATGATGCACCCATGGATCTGATGATGGTTCAAGATCTCTAGACCTAATGATGATGAATCTCTAAAATGATCTGCAGAAGAAGAAATGGTGAAGATCTGTCGCAAAGTCTACTGAAGGTAATGAAGAAATCTGGTTAAGTTTATAGATCTGGTCTGTTCTGCAAAGTTTTCCATTTACAGATATATACACTAGTTTGTCTCGGCAAAAGCACGTGTATACGCGGGTTTGGTTAATGAAAAGCGCGTATAGGGTTTTCTGAAGAATTAAATACACAGAAGGATACGCGGGTTGGTGTGCAGGAAAGCGCGTATGTACGCGGCTTCAGTAAAATAAAAGTAGCGTATGCTATTTGAATTAATGAATGTTCAGGGTTGAGTTTGTATCTTCATATCCTTTTTGAAGTCTGGGTTATTTCTGATATTCTGGCTACAGTGGTCTCACTGTTCTGTTTGAAGTTTGGGAAAAATATGTTTGTTGATGTTAAGTGAAGGGTTGTGTTGAAGCTGTTTGATCCAGTATGAAAATTGATGAAACGTGGTCTGCAGTGGGTCTGAAGGTTGAAGCCTTCAGTATGGCAGTAGAAGCTTTCAGCCAGTAAAAGCTGGTGTTGAAATCAGGGGGTTGAAGCTCCCTTCCAGGAGAAGCTGGTAAACGAGATCAGGGGGTTGGATCTCCCTTCCAGTTGTAGCTGGAAAACGAGAGAAGGTTGAAGCCTTCTGCAGGTAGAAGCCTGCATACTGGTATAAGTCTGCATCAGTACAATGTTGTAAAAGGTTTTCTATATAATAAAGATTGAAGACAAAGATGACAACATCGGTGGTTTTCTCCTAAATTGGGTTTCCACCTTAAATCTTGGTGTTCATGTGTGTGATGATTTATATTGTTGTTTACTGCTCATAACTTGTGATTATCTAGCCTTATTCATAACTGATAAATCTGTTTAAAATAATTATTCTCTAAATCTGAAAGTTAAATCAGTATACGCTAATTTCCTTCTATATTTCCGCGTGCATATGCTAGTGTAGTTCATAAAAACCGCCTATGGAAATCTGCTCAAAGAAAAAGTGAAATTTTTTCAGTCAGCTCTAAATACTGATTCACCCCCCCTCTCAGTATTTTTCCCAACAATTTGGTATCAGAGCAGGTCCTTCTGAAAAAGCTTAGTCGCTAGAAGGAAGATCAAACAAGATGAGCAATCAAGATGGAATAGCATCTATCAGGCCTCCGCTCTTCAACGGAAATAATTTAATCTTCTGGAAAACAAGGATGAGATCCTATCTTCAGTCTCTGGGAGCATATGTATGGGCTATTGTTGAAGGAGGATATCAATATCCAGCCGCAACACCAACAGATCCGACAGAAAGAAAGAATTATGAAACAAATGCAAAGGCGGTCAATGCTATATTGGGAAGTCTAACTAAATCAGAATTTGTCAAAGTAATGCAGCTAGATACAAAAAAGGCAATATGGGACAAAATCATTCTAAGTTATGAAGGTGATGCAAAGGTAAAAAGTGCTAAACTCCAAACTCTCAGAATTCAATATGAGAATCTAAAAATTCATAATGAGGAGAGCATTGCCAATTTCTTTTTATGTCTTGATGATATTGTAAATCGTATGAGAAATCTGGGAGAAACAATAACTGAATCTACTTTTGTTGAGAAAGTTTTAAGATCACTAACGGCAAAATTTGAGTGAAAAGTTTCTGCTCTTGAAGAAAAGCAGGATCTTCAAAATCTTACTGTGGTGCAACTTCATGGCGGACTAACTGCATGTGAAATGAGAAGAGGAGGACCATATGAAGTCAAAGAAGCCATCTTTCAAGCTTCTACAAAAGGAAAATAAGTACAAGAGACAGAAGGATCAGGGTACATCTTAGAAGAAGATGAGGTAAATTTTGTAAAGAAACTCCAACTTGGCACAGGATGGTTTAGAGGTAAGCTTCCTTTCAAATATTTTACTTGTGGAAGAGTTGGTCATTATGCTGCTAAGTGTCCTCATAAAGAAACACATGAAAAAGGGAAGGAAGTAGCAAGAAGAAATAAGAATCAGTTTAGCACTAGAAAAAGTTACTATACTCATGAAGACAGTGATGGGTTATTTGACAGTGGGGAAGAATGTGAACAAGATCTTAGACTTCTCATGGCATTTGAAAAAGAATCTAGAGAAGAAAAAGATACTTTTATGGATGCTTTAGAGGACAATGATTTTCTTGATGAATTCAATCAACTCAAAATATGATTAGAAGAAAGTAAAATATGCTTAGAAGAAAGTAAAATATCCATAGAAACTCTGAAAAATCAGCTTGAAGAAAAGGAGAAACACAATGAGAAATTAGAATGTGAAATAGTAAGTCTAAGAAAAGAAATTGAGAAAGTGAAGACTTTGAATCTTAGATTTGATAAAGGATCTGAAACCTTAGATGAGATTATCAAGGTACAACATTCTCCTCTTATAAAGACAGGTCTTGGATATATCAGATACTATTCTCAGGCTTCAACAACAAATTATCTAAAAGTAGCTACAGCTAGTATACAACATTCTGCCACTCAGCAAGGGAATAAAGAATCTTTATAGGTAAAGCATTACTATCTCAATTCAAAGAACACTAACAGGAATACCTTTCAAAGAAACACCAATTAACAGGTAAATTCAAGTAGAAGATTTCATGATTGCAAAAATTTCTTCTTCAATGGACAATGTTTCTCATGTCACAATTTTGGTCATAAAGCTGTTCAATTTGTTGCATATAAAACCATCATGACAAGAGAAGCAAGAAAGAAAAGGATTGATATTGGAACAAAGAAGAATACTTATAAAAACTTTTATCCTCTTCAAAATGAAGTTGAATGTGCTTATTGCAATAACTTTGGCCATGAAGAATCTGAATGTAGGAGCAAAGTCCAGCCAAAAGAGCAGTTTCATTCAAGCTCCAAAGAGTGGAAAAATAAGGAATTATAGGTTGAAAATTGTGGCATAGATTTATTTGCAAAAGGTGAAGAAAATCAATGGTACATTGATAATGGATGCTCAAAACGTATGACAGGTGACAAAAACAAACTTCTTTCATATAGTGCGCTAGAAAAAGAAAAGAATGTTACATTTGGAAATGATACTCCTACTGTAATTAAGGGAAAAGGGTCTATTTTTCTAAAAGAAAAGGTGAAAGCTAATAATGTCATGTATGTGGATGGATTAAAGCATAACCTGTTAAGTGTAAGTCAAATGTGTGATCAAGGAATTGAAGTTGTCTTTAGTTCAAAATAATGTGTGGTACGTGATCTTGATACAGGTAAAACAATTATAAAAGGAAAAAGAACTCCAAGCAACCTGTATGTATTAAAGAACTGCAAAGAAAAATGTTACTTGAGTAAATCTTCAGAAAACTGGCTATGGCATAGAAGGTTGGGGCATCTGAGCTTCTCTCAAATCAACAAATCAAGCAGACTTAAAGCTGTTCGTGATCTTCCCAATATTACTCTACCTGAAAGTATCATATGCAAATATTGCCAATTCGGTAAGCAAACCAGAGTGAAATTTAATGCCAAGGAAGGATCATCAAGTAAGCCTCTTGAACTCATTCATACTGACATATGTGGGCCTGTGAGGAAAAAGTCACCACGTGGTGAACAATACTATATCTTATTTATTGATGATTTCTCTAGAATGTGTTGGATTGGGTTGATTAAACACAAAGATGAAGCATTTGAGAAATTTCAGATCTTCAAAGCACTGGTTGAAAATGAATTAGATATAAAAATCAAGTGTCTTAGATTTGATCGAGGAGGAGAATGTACATCAGATGAATTCCTTGAATTTTGTGAACAACATGGCATAAAAAGACAGTTTTTTGTAGTTGGCACTCCACAAAAAAATGGCGTAGTAGAAAGAATGAATAGAACAGTTCAACAAATGGCTATAGCTATGCTTGATGATTCCAGAACACCTGACACATTTTGGGGAGAAGCAACACATACAACGGTAAATATTCTTAACAAGGCACATGTTCGTGTAAATAGTGATAAAACTCCATATGAACTCTGGTATGGTAATCCTCCCATTGTGAAGCATTTTAGAGTTTTTGGAAGCAAATGATTTATCAAAAATAATGATGAAAACTTGGCAAGTTTTAACCCATAGCAGATGAAGGAATAATTCTTGGTTACTCCTCTAGGAGTAGAGCATATAAATGTTACAATAAAAGACTTCGGAAGATTGTTGAATGTATTGATGTTGTTATTGATGAGTCTCCTGCAGCTCCAAAAGAAGAAAAAAAAACAACAAAAGAAGATGATGATGACATATATCCTTCTACATCAAATAGAAATGATATAGATAGTGAACCCAATGAAGAACCCGAAGATGATTTATCTGAAAAAGCTCCATCCAGATATGTTCAAAAGAATCATCTAGAATCTCAAATTTTGGGAGAAAAGGGATCAGGTCTACAAACAAGAAGGACTCTTGTGGGATCTTCTAGCTATCTAGCATTTCTATCCACTATTGAACCACAAAATTTCAATCAAGCTAGCAAAGATGAATGTTGGATTCAAGCCATGAATGAAGAGCTTGTTCAAATTGAAAAGAATCACACTTGGGAATTAGTACCAAGACCTCATGACAAAAATGTCATTGGAACTAAATGGATATTCAAAAAAAAGTTAAATGAGAATGGGGATGTTATAAGAAATAAAACTAGACTTGTTTGCAAGGGTTATGCTCAACAAGAAGGTATAGACTTTGAAGAAACTTTTTCTCCTATAGCTAGACTTGAAGCCATAAGAATGTTTCTTGCTTTTTCAAGCTTCCAAAAAATCAAAGTTTATCAAATGGATGTTAAATCTGCTTTTCTCAATGGTGATCTAGAAAAAGAAGTTTATATAGAACAACCAGAAGGATTCATTTTGGGAAATGATGAAAAACTTGTTTGTAGACTTAAAAAGGCTATATATGGTCTCAAACAAGCTCCAAGGGCATGGTATTATCGTCTTGACAAATATCTTCATCAACAAGGATTTTCAAAAGGGTCTGCTGATAGCAACTTATACACAAAATATGAAAATGATAAAATATTGGTTGTGGTTGTATATGTTGATGATATCATTTTTGGAAGTAATGAAGAATCTATGAGTCAGAAATTTTCTTCTGTTATGTAGCAAGAATTTGAAATGTATTTACTTGGGGAACTAATATTCTTTCTTGGCTTGCAAGTGCAATAAGCAACAGATGGCATATTATTATCACAAGAAAAATATCTTAAGCAAATTCTGAAGAAGTATGGCATGGAAGAGTGCAAACCTGTAAGTACACCAATGATAACCGGATGTAATCTCAGTTCTCATGATGATTCTCCCGTGGTGAATCAACCAGAATACAGATCTATGATAGGAAGTCTACTTTATCTCACTGGGACTAGACCATTATGCATGCAGTTGGGATTGTTGGATGATTCAAGCTAATCCAAAAGAGTCTCACCTTCAGGTTGTCAAAAGAATATTCAAATATCTACAAGGAACTCAAGACTTTGGAATATGATATCCAAAGAATGATGATCTCACTCTTCGTTCTTACATTGATGCAGACTGAGCTGGAAATGTTGATGATCGGAAAAGCACTAGTGGTGGTGCATTCTATATGGGGCCGCGGTTAGTATCTTGGTTCAACAAGAAGCAAAGCTCTATTGATTTATATACCACAGAAGCAGAATATGTGGCTACCGCATCATGTTGCACTCAACTTCTTTGGATGATGAAAAGCTTACAAGACATTCAAATCAAATGTTCACCTCCTATCTCCATTATGTGTGATAATACAAGTTCCATCAGTATCTCAAAGAATCCTGTTATGCATTCCAAGACCAAGCACATTCCCATCAAGTATCACTTCTTACGCGAAGAAGTGCTTGAACAAAAGGTGAAGTTGGAGTATGTTCCCTCCAAAGAACAAGTTGCTGATATATTTACCAAACCTTTACCCAGGGAAGCGTTCGAATATCTCAGACAGAAGCTGGGAGTTGTCTCTGCCTCTCAGAAGATCAAATCTGCTTAAATTTAGAAGATTAAATTGGATACGTGGGTTTCCTGAAGGACAGTCGTGCATATACGCGAGTTTATAGACAGAAAACCGCGTATGGGTGTTTGCTGACAAAATTTTTCTGGGTCAGCATTCTTCAGCACAACTGCAGTGCTGTTGGGTATCTCTGGTGATGTTCCAACTCTCATATTTCTGTTTCATTCTCTAATTCTTCTGATGAATATGCCTTGATGATTTGCGGTTGAAAGTGTTCAGGATGCACAGGCTAAGGGGGAGCATTGGTCATGTGGAAAGGATGCATTGTTGGCATTCTAATTATTTGTTGTAGTCTGATCTCATGCTTGAGAATCTTTGATCTTGATTGTATAAGTCATTTCTGTAATTGATGAAAAAGGTCATGTTGAGACCTATGATGTAAAATTGAAATATTCATTCATGTAAGGACTTGTTCAAATTTGTAAACCCACTTGGTTGGGTGGTTGAGTCAAAATGTGTAAACCCACTTGGTTGGGTACTTGAGTCACATGTGTAAATCCACTTGGTTGGATCATTGATTTAAGTATGAGTCCTTGGTGATAGGAAAGGTCATAGAGTCATGTAATTCATTGAAAAATATGTTTGAAGATTCAGCGTGAACTCAGGGGGAGCATGGTCACTTCAATGCACATCAGATCTACAAAGCTCTTCTTTCTACAAGAGAAGAAAAACCTTGTTTTGGTTTTGATCGGCCCTTTTCCCTTGATGTCAAAGGGGGAGAGTATCATGGTGTTTGAATAATGGCTATATTCAACGTATCTATCTATTTTGGTGATCAAACACCATCATGGTTTCCATCAAGTCCAAAGGGGGAGATTGTTGGCAATATGATGCAATGTGTTGTCCTTGATGGAAACCTACTTGATGAAGTTGTCTTTGGATAGCAACCTATGTGTTAAAGATGTAAGAATAATGTATCTACAGATGTGACAGAGAAAATAATTCCAGTAAGTGTTGGAGAAATGATAAATATAATATGTCACAATGTATACGCGAGTTTGTAAAGGCAAAGTCGCTTATGCACGCGGATAAGTACGTCCCAAGTTGCGTATGCCCTTTTGCGCTCCAAATTTATATTACCAAGGGGCATTACCATGGTTTTGGCACACAGTATTGAGCACTGTATGGTTTATTTGATTCCGTCCAAGAATACCATCAGAAGTTGTGTGGTTTTGGCTCATGGTATTGATAAAGGATAAAACTATATAAGGAGAAGAGGATCATAGTGCAAGGCGTGCATGTGTAAGGGTTGTTAATAAATAAATCTCTTTAAGAGATATCTGCATGGTTGAACTCTATTCTTAATTGATAGATCTGAATCTATGATGCACCTATTAATATGATGAAGGTTCAAGATCTCTAGATCTAGAAATGATGAATCTCTAGGATGATCTGCAAAAGAAATGATGAAGACCTGGCGCAAGTCTGATGAAGAAATTGAAGAAATCTGGGTAAGTTTATAGATCTGGTCTGTTATGCAAGTTTATCTTTTACAGATCTATACGCTAGTTTGTCTCTGTAAAAGCGCGTATATACGCGGGTTCGCTTAATAAAAAGTGCATATGGAAGTTAGGGTTTCTGAAGTTTATTTGCAGATATTACTTCTGTGATTTCTGTTTTCTCTCTGCTGTCAGTCAATGAAGTCTACTTGAAGTTTTGGGTTGATTGAATATGGAGTATGCTGCTAATTTGATAATGAACAAATCTAATCACTGATTGAGAAAACATCATGAAGGATGAGTGAGAAAACATGGTTAAACTTGACTGACTGTCTAAAGGTTCTGCATTGCTGAGAAGAAAAGCCTCAGATCTGTATATGAGATTGATCACATTCTGAAAATCAACATTCTCAGAAGTATACGCAGGTTGATATGAAGAAAAGCGCGTATACATGCAGCTTCAATGAAGATAAGTGGCGTATGCATTTCATGTTATGAAAAACAATATGCACAGAGACATACACAGGTTGGTGATCATGAAAGCGCGTATACACGTGGCTTCAGTGAATAAAAGTAGCGTATGCTATTTGAATTAATGAATTTTTAGGGTTGAGTTTGTATCTGCATATCTATTCTAAAGTCTGGGTTATTTATGATATTCTGGTTACAGTGGTCTCACTGTTCTATTTGAAGTATTGGGCAAAATATGTTTGTTGATGTTAAGTGAAGGGTTGTGTTGAAGCTGTTTGATCCAGTATGAAAATTGATGAAACATGGTTTGCAGTGGGTCTGAAGGTTGAATACTTCAGTATGGCAGTAGAAGCTTTCAGCCAGTAAAAGCGGGTGTTGAAATCAGGGGGTTGAAGCTCCCTTCCAGGAGAGGCTGGTAAACGAGATCAGGGGGTTGGAGCTCCCTTCCAGTTGTAGCTGGAAAACGAGAGAAGGTTGCAGCCTTCTGCAGGTAGAAGCCTGCGTACTAGTATAAGTCTGCATTAGTACAATGTTGTAAAAGGTTTTCTATATAATAAAGATTGAAGATAGAGATGACAGCAGCGGTGGTTTTCTCCCGATTTGGGTTTCCACCTTAAATCTTGGTGTTCATGTGTGTGATGCTTTATACTGCTGTTTACTGCTCATAACTTTTGATTATCTAGCCTTATTCATAACTGATAAATCTGTTTAAAAGACTGATTCTCTAAATCTGAAAGACAAATCAGTATACGCTAGTTTCCTTCTATATTTCCGTGTGCATACGTTAGTTCAGTTCATAAAAACCGCGTATGGAAATCTGCTCAAAGAAAAAGTGAAAAGTTTTCAGTCAGCTCTAAATACTGATTCACCCCCCCTCTTAGTATTTTTCCCAACA
>JAXQQM020070145.1:0-248461 GCA_034641835.2 Pinus albicaulis
CTTCTAATGCATAGATCTAGATTTTTGCAGCATTTGTCTTGATCATCTAATTGCAGATCTGAAGATATTAGCAGTCATTTCTGTTGTTAGGGCTATAAGTTATGCGTAGCTAAAGTGGTCTTTTTTCGTACACTTCGAATCAAGGTTCATACTAACAAGCAAGCTTACAAAAAAACAGGATAATTAGATCCATTTGAAGTAATCGTAGCATGGAATTTATTTGGATTTTATTTATTTTAATTTAGCAATTTCATGAGAGTTTGCTTTCTTTTTCTTTGATTTATGATTTGCA
This sequence comes from Pinus albicaulis, assembly GCA_034641835.2. Lineage (NCBI taxonomy): Eukaryota > Viridiplantae > Streptophyta > Pinopsida > Pinales > Pinaceae > Pinus > Pinus albicaulis. The sequence goes on from JAXQQM020070145.1 coordinate 293, forward strand.
ATTTAATTTATTTTTGTCTTGGTTTTGATTGGTTTGTAGAGGAGATCATTTGGACAAGTTCAGATCTGGGACATTTTGGAGCAATGAAATAGACTAGCAAAGACAAGAATAGAGAATTTACAGCTCTAATTTAGGATCTAGAAAACCACTCTCAACAATTCTCTATTTTTTAGAATTCTTGTAATTATTAAATATCAATATTGAGAATGAGGAAGGCATTCCTCTTATTTACAACTAGAGGCTCTGAAGGCACTATTTTATAGGAGATTATAGTTGTAGGTGAGAGGAAAACTTTAGATATGAAGTTTGGGGAAAACTCAGTGACTTTTCTTTCTATGCATTCACACTATTTTAATGTACTGTGAGTTGAATTATAGAGAGATAGATCATTTTGAACTCCAAAAGAGAAGATTGTTTGGCACTATTGTTAGAAATTTCTCCAAGAAGTTGAACATGCTCATGGACTACAAGACTTGAAATGAGATTTTGGTATGCTTTTAATTAATTTTCATTTCATGTGCACTATTGTCTGGGATGTGAATTAATCATTTTGTTACTAGAACTTATACAATTGATTTTAATTTTCTGTTCTAAATAGTGTATGGAATTCTAATATTGAGCACTATTGTCGTATCAATTGTTTTTTGTTATTAAAGTTCTATAAGAGCTATCTTTGAGGAGCAGAAAAATAAAAAAAAATTAAAAAAAAAAAAAAAAAAAAATACAATTATTATGAATTCATTAAGATATGAATGAATTGGGCGGTAACTATTTATTGTTTAAATACATTCGCATTTGCTCTATTTTTAATTAATTGAATGAACTAATTTTTTAATTAATGAAAATTATATAATTAATTCAATCATATAAATAGTGTTTTTCCCCTGGTTAATTAGTCCATCTGCTCTCGAATTGAGAGAAGACTATCCTTTTCCAATTCGAGATATGATTAGATTTTACTTGCATTTTGGAGTAAATTTTCATTTAGTTCTAACTTTTTCATTTTAGAAGTCCTCTTACACAGGGGAAGAACTAAGTTGTGATTTGGCTGAGCCATAGAGTTAGCTTAAGGATTGCTTTCTTGCAAGAGCTCTGCAAGAGGGCATATTTGATTTCTCTTTTTCTATTCACAAGTAATAGGCATACTATAAGTCAACAAACATGGAGAAAGGGTAACTAGACCCAATTGAACCAGTTGGAACCACTACATTAAACAGGTAAGAGCTTAGTTGGGGCTCTGACCGGGAGGTCTCCCTTACATGTTGATGTGATCATTTTTACCATCAACACACTGCTATAACTATTATTATTGTCATTATCTCCCCTCTCCTCTTTCGAGGGTTGATACCTAAACTTATTTACACCCTTCTCTAATAGAAAAGTATTATCTATCACATCATGAACAACTTTCCAATCAAATATCAAAGGCCTCCCCAACAACAAATGGGAATCATCCATTGGCACTATGTCATGTAAGACTTGATCATGATAATTCCCAAGATGGAAATTTAAGTTTTCCACTATTCTAAAATAATGACATCGTGTCATTTTTGCAGCCACAATACTTGATAGGAATTCAAGTGCATGGTGCATATCAACTTTAAATTATCAATAACTTCCTTAGTCACCAAATTCTCAATGCTATCACTATAAAAAAAAGGTGAACAATCACTTAAATCAAATCTTATATTTGTTTTAAAATTTTGTTTTCTTTGTTTTGGCTCTTTCTCCTTAAGGTCGCACTTTGGCTTCAATAACAAGCTTTAGAAAATAATATTTTCACCATGTTCTTATTATATTTCATCAATGTTATCTATAACCACTAATCTAGTTATGTTTTAAATGCTTTGAGCAATATGAGATAATTGATTTCCCATATCATATGTAGTGCCAAAAACATGAATAAGAATGTGCAATCCAAGACAAACCATTTTACAATATATATGGTTTCCTAAGGAGCATATTAGTGTTTAGTGGAAAGCTTGTGTGTCGACATAATAAAACTCAAGCAAAAAATTCCCTCAAGCAGAACATTTTAATTTTTAGAGGAAAAACACATTGCTACGGTATGTGTGTGTCCATTTGTGTCTATGGAATCATTTGATTGGTCTATGTGTGTTTATGTTTTCCATAGTCATGATAGTAACATGATGACGTGGCCATCATATAGGCATCGCACATGTTAATATTGTGAGTGAACACATTACTAATCTCACACTACTATTGCACATGGAAATACATGTGTTTGCTCCAAATAGTGTGACATGGCATGAAGGTGAGCCTTTAGAAGGAAAAACACTATGAGATTACAAGGTTTGAGCTCATTCATTGGAAACTTTTCCCCTATACTCAAATTTTCTTCTGAAATGCATTTAAGGTTGGAGTTGGACATCTAAAGACTTGTACAGAGGTATGGAATAATGTCATCAATTTACCTAGCTTTCTCCTAGCTTTTTGTAGGCCCATAAGAATATAAAATGCACTTGAGGACAAGCATTGGACACACACAAGAGAATATGTAAAGGTGCAAAAAGTAAAATGAATGAGCCCAACCTCTCAAAAACCTACTTCTTTCTCCAGGATACTTAAATGAAAGAGGCCCAATTTTTTTCTCAAACTCCAAATCTATTAAGTTAGAAAAATTTAAAAAGAAAATTAAATACCTTAAAAACCATTAGAACTGAAATTCAACTACCATAATCAACCCAATCTTCATATATTTTACTCTTTACTCATCCATTCATTTAAATATTACAATGAACATTCTTGAAAACCATGAGTCTATTGTGGCCTTGGATAACTTACCGCAAACAATACAATTCCAAAACAAGCAAAGGATATCTTTAAGCATAAGCCACGATGATGACTTTGGGTCAAAAGTAATGAATAACATAATTGTGGCCTTGGATAAATTACCGCAATGAATTCTATTCTTGCTAAATATCTTTCATCTTAGGTCATTAAATTGCTTTAAAAAAAATTAAACTCCCAAAAATTAAAGATAATTTTAAATCATACTCCATATTAAAAAATAAAATAAAGTGATTTCAGCTCAATATTGACTAAATAATCAATATTCTTATTTAGTCATTACTCATCCTGTCAACCTTATAAATAATGCCAAAAATATTACACCCTAATCACAATTTAACCTAGGAAAAAAATATATCTTTATAGTTATCTTCACTTATCTAACATGGTATTAAAAAAATAATTTGTATAAGAAAGGTACTTTGTAACTTTCCCAAAAGAGATAAAATTAACTATAGTTTAATAATTAAAAAAAAAAATAGTATAAGAAAGGCACTGTGTGACTTTCCCCCAAAAGAGCTAAAATATAACATAGTTAAAATTTATACCAAGTGTAGTATACCTTTACACTTGGTCATAGCCCCTAATAAGACATTGAAATTTTAACCATTCTCGCACATTGAAATTTTATCCATTTTCTAAAAGCATGATTACATGTTTTGGTTTTTGAGCAAGGATATTTTTCCATCATAATCATTTTAAAATTTTCGTGAGCATAATTAATTATTTTGTTTTTCAATAAATTATTTGGTTTTTCAATAAGGATTTGTTTTCATCATAGGTGTTTTTTAAAATTTCCCGAATGTTTTAAAATTAAAAATAGGAAGAAAACACAAAGAGACCAAAAAATTATTTTAGTTCGAAAGAAAAAATCAATTTCATTCTTTTCAAGGTTAGTTCGAAAGAAAACATTCTTTTCAAGGTCTTTAATTTGTAGAAAAAATTTAATGGTGGCATCTCTGAAGTGGGTGGGTAATTAGTGTGTTATCACTCCAATAATTCTAAAGTTGTGAGATTTTTTGGTTTTTAGTCAAAGAACATTAGAGGTAACCACAGAAAAACTTTTAAACTCTAGGATCTAGCCTTCCTAGGGTTCAGAGAGGGCTCTCTCTATAAGATTTAACTTTGTTTTGATTATAAAATATTAGGCTAGTTATGATGTGCAAATTTGGTTTGGTTTGGTTTGGTTTGGGTGAGAATAATCACATAATGAGATGGATAGTGGCAGATTAGTTTGTCCATTGGACTAAGGAGTCAAATATCACGTAGGCAGGGCTAGGATCAAGGTCAAAAAATCAAATGTTTTCAGGGCAAGATAGACAAGTCTTTGAAGATCTTGGAAGGCAATTTTTGTGAAGTGGTTGATCGGGATAAAGGGAACTAAAGAATCCTTTGATCCGAACAGAGAATTTTTAGACAGATTTCATTCAAAAGTGGGAGCAATTAAGGGTTCCCTACTTTGGAAATCAGCAGAAAACATAGAAATGATAAACAGTTAAGACAGGGTGCTTTTAACAAATACTATAGTAATAATCCTAATTTATCATTCAAAATTAGAAAACATATATAGATGCATGTAACAGAGAAAGATAAATGATGACGAGAAGAAGGTACTTCATTTCAATGGCTCATCACATGAATCCTGAAATATGATGCTAGTTGAATTGACCCAGCCTGCTACTCGAAACTTGCTACAAAAAGCCTTCAAGTATAACAAATTTGACTATAGAAATCTTCAGCAATTTATTCCACAATAATACTTCAAAGGATGAAGTATATATACAAAAATGTCTACAAAATATCCTAGAATTCTTCTAGGAATTATCTAAGGAAAATAAAATATCTTTACAACAAAATAGTGACAGTTTATTAACAAATTAGCAAGCTGCCCTATTTATCCAAATAAAATAGAAACTAATTGTGGATTAAGTGCAGCTGGATGCATTGGTGTCCTCTTTGCTGGCTCGGATATTTCAAGTTTTTTTTGAAATATGATCTTCTTTATCTTATACTCTTTCACTCTAATTCCTTTTAACCTGATACTCTTTAACCTCTGTAAAACTGTCTTTAATGCTGTAATAAATTCTATTTTGACTGTGAAAAAATCAGCCAACTGTTTTATCCTTTTATCTGCAATTCGACATTTTACAGTAAGTTAGTCAATGATTCCCAAGTTTCTTCATTTTGAATTTTAATCTTTCTTAGCTTCCTAAATTCTCATCTACCTCAGTATATCTGACAAATGTTGGTTTTATGACAAATAAGTGTTTTATCTCATGTTGTAGATAAAACAAGTGTTCAAAGCTTCTGTGTAAAAGCTGCCTTGTTGGAATTCCTTGTCCTATTGTCTTGCTCACTTGTTCTTTGGCATATCCTCTGATTTTCTTGTTGTAATCATCCTGTGGCATGAGTTTTTCATTTAAAACCAAAATGTTAGGCAAACCTTTTTGCCTCAAAATCTCAAATTTAACCGTAAACTTGGTTATGGCTATATTCATGTTTCCACATTTTTCTTCAAGTTGTTTCATCAGATTCTTCTTTTAAATGACTTTCCTTATTTCAAGGATTGTCTCTGTTCTATCAGTGATTTCAAGTTCTTCCAACTCTTGCTTGTTTTTGGTGTTAAGAAATTTTATCAGCTCTAGGGCTTGTTCAGGTTTGCTACCCAGTTCATCTTTTGTTTTTTGAATCTCTTCTTGGGCTACTTTTAGCAAATCTTTTTGCTCATATATTACTTGGATTGATGGCCATATATCATTGATGGCTTCAATGATTCTGTTCCATAACTGATTTTTTATAAATGATATTGGCTCCTATAAGGTTAAATCCTTTTGTAATTTCTTCAATTCAACATCTAACCTGTTAGCCTTTTGTTCATGAATTTTGGCATTGATTTGAGCTAGTTTCTTGGTGTCTTCAAGATTTTCAATTACTTTATGCAATCTGCTGATCCAATTGGTTTTCAGTGTCATTTCCTCCATGGCCTTGACTAGTTTGTTAGCCTCATCTGAATGTTGAGCTGTTGTAGTAGATGACTCTCTAGTTGATGTTGTGGATGATGTCACTGGCACTACAGTATCCAGTGGTACTTTGGGTGCCAACTATTCTGCTAGAGTTGAAGGAACAACTGAAGTAACCATGGGAATGACAGTAGGAGTTTCCTGTGCTTTTGAAGTTTCACTTCCATGGACAATCTTGTCCATTTGGATTTCCATTTCTTTTATCTGTCCTATTAACTAGAAAATTAAGTTCATCAGGTCATCATTTTGGCTTTGCTCTTGAACTATTTCTTTGGCTTGAGGATGTTCAGTTGATGGAAGCTTGAGTTGTTTCCTAAATGCTGCACTGTTAGCATTCTTCTTTTTAATCAATGCTTCTACAACTTTGACATTTGCGGGATCATATCCAACTTGGATAACCAATTCTTCCAAAGACTTAATCCAAAGGTCTTTGGCATATGATGATGCTTTGTCAAATTTCATTTGATCCCTCATATTTATGATTGTATTTTGCATTTTTTGGACACTCATAGCCTTGGTAGTCATAGTTGAATATAACATCTCTGAACTTTGTCTATGAAACTCAATTTGATCTAGTTCATGAATACTATCTGTTGATACTTCTAGATCAAGTTTCTTGTAATCTGCAACTGTCTTTGGAGTCTTAACTGTAGGACGTAACGATGACATAATCAGCTTTTTATTTGAATAGTCAAAAGCTGATAAAAGTATGTTCTGAATACTTGTTGTTTACTGTAAAAACTGAGAATAAATTTTAGTCTTGATTTCTTCATTCTTTGCCTTAATCTACTTATATTTTTCCCTGATATCAAGGTCTTTTTCTTCTACTGTATGTGAGGTGGATGGCTCCATATTCTGTTTTTTTTCTATGACCTGTGTATTTGAATTATCTAGTTGTTCTTCATTTATATTCTCTGTGGCTTGCTCATTTATGATGACTGTAGCAGCCTCTGTATTTGTCACTGGGACAACTGTATCTTCTACCTCAATAGTTACTTTCTCTGTACCCACTGTGTTATCACAAAATCAGGCCTGATGGGCTGCTCATCAAGTGGAATTTGAGTAACTATTTCATACCAATATTTTGGCTGAGGCTTAGCCTCCTGAGCCTGAGAGGGCTCTCAAGGGTTAATGATATTGATTAATGATAAATATATATGGATAACTCTATGAATTATGTCTTGGTTTTGTATCTTTGTAGGTTGAAAAGATGAAGGCCTGCTACCATTGGGCTATGGAGTTAGTGACAGGGATAAAGATGACAAAGGCTCTCCTTGTGGAAGCTGAGGCTTGTATATAATTCAATGAAAGAATAACACATTCAGGAAAATCCCAATAACTTGAGGTTCAAAGGAAGTCAGAGCATGTAGCACACGAATTCTGAATAATGAGACATGAAGGTATTGAAAGCAAAAATATTGAAAGAGATTTCACCATAGCTAAATCCTTAAATGAAGTCAGAGCATGAATAGTCGTGAATTCTGAGTAATAAGCCCTTAAACTATGAAAGAAAAACATTTCAAATGATAGGACATAAACTCATTGAAATACACTAAGAATCTCAGGTTAAAGGAAAGTGGTATTATTACTGTATATATCAGTCAATCCAAACCTTTACAAAGTGGTATGCTTAGATAACATTTTCCAACCTGTAGGTTGAAACTAACATCAGCATGTATACATTGGGTATTATGGAGTCATGGTAATCTTTAGCAAAATCAACACAGTCTACCTAGCATGGAAGTCAAGGCATTTAGAGTTCAAGTCAATGGAATAAAACATGTAAAACAGTGAAACACAAGGTCAGCTCAATTATGAAGGAAGTCAGAGCATCATTGATGAATTCTAAGTATCATAATCAAACACCACTACAATATAAGAATTGAAAGGATTCCATCAAAACAATAACACAGAGTAACTCCTCATGAATCTTGAGTTGTCTAAGAAGAAACTCTGTATTAAGCTGTAAAACAGTGACATACAAAACACAGTCTTTTGCTAATGAAATGTCTAACCCTTATGAATTCGACCTCATGCTCTATATAGAGAATTTACAATCTAGGATTCCTTGATCCTCCATTAGAGAATTCGAATTCACTTATTTTGACACCTTTCCTAATCTTAAACATGCCATTAATTACAAAGTGACAGCTTTACTACCTTTGAAAAGTCCTAGTTCTAATAGGAGTGAAACTCCTAAATATGCTTGAAACAACCTTATCTAAACTTTAATACTTCCTTTGATAGTTGCAATCCCTTGTATTCAAACTTTGATGATGCTTCCACCTTTCAGGTAATCCCGTTGATGATGCCAAAAATTGTCCTAAAAATCAGGAGACAGGTTTCCTGCTTTTTAGCCCTTAACTTCCATTTTCATCTTCGAGCACTTGTTAACATTGATAGCTTAGTTTCATATGTGTCACATGTGTCAATCATTGCCTTGAAACCTTTAATATTCTACCTGTGCAAAGAAAAATCTCTGAAATAGTGTAGAAGGTTATGAAATATGTCTGCGCTACGAAAGTAGCCTGTTTTCGTAGCGCAGTTTGTAGGTAATTGTAAAAACTTTCCTTTAACCATTTTTTCTCCTATATTACAATTTGAACCTTCACCTGTAATCTCCATGCTTCCACCAGCAACATTTAAACTCAAAACCCATCAACCTTATCTCCAAAATTCATATGTACAAGTGCAAAAATTCATCTTCAGCAGTTTCGTAGCGCGCTAAGAAACTGCTATGTAGGCTTATTTCAAAACAGTCTTCAGAAATCTTTAAGTCGAGGATATTTAAAATTCACAAGGACTGATATTTTTATCAAAAAACATAGTAACTTAACCTCAAAAATATGATTGTCATCAAAATTGGTCTTCACCTTAATGAAAAACTGATTTAAAATTTATCATTTTTCTGCACTGTTCCATTACCCTGTTTCACTATTGCTTTAGCTTTTCTTGAGATCTTGTTAGCTGGATTTCTAAGTCTTCAACCTGTCTCCTTAGTCTCCTGTTGCTGGTCCTCAAATGAGTATTCATAATCCTCACAAATCTTGCTTCTTTTATGGCTGGTACAGTCCAAGTGAAATATTGTGCTTCACTGCTAATTATTTATGGTTTAGAAACCTTATCACCTTCCCTGAGGGCTTTCATCCTCTTGAAACATTTTTTTCAATAGCATGCTTTCTAGCTCTCTTCTTTAATCTGAAAATTTCATGATTGGTTGATTTCAACTTTTCTTCCATCTCTTCATAACTGATTTTTTCTGTTTGTGTGGAGAATACTCTGTTTTTGGCCTTTTCTAGTATGGGTGAAGAAAGATCTATAAATTATTCATGAACAGTAGATGTTTCCTCTGTTTTCTCTAGCTCATCATTAATCTCTTTCAATTTCTTTGACTATCTGGTTACAGGCTTCCTAGCCTTGAAGACAAATGTTGCATCCTCATCCTTGAACTCCAACTTTTTAGATGACTTCATCTTTTTCTGTTTATCTTCATCAATTCTTATGAAGTCAACTTGTACCAAAGGGGACTCTTCTATGTTTATGGATTGCAATATATCATCTAAATTTACCTTTAAACCTATACTGTAACTTGTTCCTGAAAACACTACTTTCCCCTTTGCTTTTGCAACTTGATTCCTAGTCAATCTCTGTTGAACTTGTTTTTCAGCGGACTGTTTCTGTGCAATTTATTCAATTTCATCTAACCTTTATTTTTCAGATTGAGGAGTTTCTTTAATGACAACTGATGTCATTCCTACCTGTTATTTCACTTGTTTCCTAGGTTTTAACTTCACAAACCTTTTTGTCCTTGTCACTACAGGCTTGCTAGATTCTGCTGGTGGAGTTTCTTTTGCCTTAGGGTTACTGCCTATAGTTTGAGCTTCTACTCCAAATCCACATAAAAATAAAAATGATAACCATTCACTGTTAATCTTTTGGAGTTCATTGAAGACCATCAATTTGATTATACCATGGTGAAATAGAGAAGTTTCACACCCTTCAGATTTCATTTGAACCTTGTCTACCATCTTAGCTATGCTTCTATATAGGAAAAATGGCAAGTCTAAAGATATCATGCCTGTAAAGTGTAACAAAAGCTTAAAATGGTATGAATAAACTTTATGATACCTACCCTCGCATGTAAAATACCTCTGGATATAGAAGAGTAGATTTGCATAGCTATCTTTGATGCAGCTCCTGGGAATTGCATTGTTGTGAATTCTGGCTTTAGAAACACCTTTCATGCCTCCATGTCAAATCTGAAACCCTTAAACCATGTTTCTTGCCCTCTAGGAATCTCAGTTACCAAGGCTATGGTCTCAGGATGACAAATTTAGTATTCCAATCTTTGTGTTTGAACCACTGAAATGCAAGGCAAATTCCTTTGTTACCTGACTGTGTCCTCCCTGCAGCTTTTCACAAAAATTCAAACACCCTACCTTCCTGAAAGCCTCTAACACTATTTTATCTTTAGCTAGGGATCCTGTGCTTTTAGGTTCTGACCTTAAGCAATTCCCTGACCTGTGATTTTTCTTTTCTTCTGTCATTCTTGCATTCAGAAATTTCTGTCTGCTTCCTGTAGAATCTGATTATCAGCCTCGCTTGAATTCAAAACAGTCAGCCTCGCTTGATAGAACAGTCAACCTCACTTGATAATAGATGAGGAAAGCTTTGGTGTAAGATGACCATAAGCTTAACACTTGAAAAAGATATGTTGAAGTGTTCTGCATGAAAACTGGAATAAGTAACCAACCTTTTCAAATTTGAACTTGCCTTTCATAAATGAGAGCTCTATGATTGCAATGATGATTTTGAATGGCTACACGTTTTGGAAATGACCCCTAATTGACTCCTAATGATGAAAACCTAATGGATCCTGATAGTTTATGTGTTTTGACATGAAATTTCTAAGAATTCGCGCTTTCGTAGCACACATAGTGCGATTTTGATGAAATGCACTACAAAAGTAGCAGCGCTTTCGTAGCGCAAAACTGAGTTTTTCAACCAACCGCGCTACGAAACTGCGATTTTGTGGCTAATTGCAGAGGATTTTTCCAAAGGTTTAAAACATGATTTCTAAATGAATGATGGGACTTTTCAACCATGGAATGAGACTTAAAGACCTTATTTGGAAATGAAAACTGACTTTTTTAAGACCTATAACCCTATCACTTACCCTTTTAAGAATGAATGACTCAAGACCTATTTGAAAACATGCCTAGAACAAGTAAATTTTCAGAGTTTAGAAAGAAAGAAAAAATTTATGGTGATAACACACTGGATGGACCTTAGTCTTTTTATTGTATCTTAATTTGAACCTAGTTTGAGTTGTTGTCTCTGCAGTGTAAGTTCTTTCTTCTCTACCTCTTTTAGTAGTTTTTTCTACTTGGTTTGCAGTTTGAAAGGTGTGACTAGTATCACCCTATTTAACTGTATTTCCTAAGGTATTTTCTACCCATTCTATTTGATTGAAAAAAATTTCAATCTCTGGTTTTTTCTCATGAAGATAAGGTGTTAGTTTGCACTTAACCCTCATCTAGCTTAATATTCCTTGTGGATCATAATTCCATGAGAAGCTTTCTTCAAATCTGTACTCATGTGACTATTTGGTTGCTTCTGTCTCGGCATCTTTGTGATTACAAATGAAGGGTCCCACCTGATTCTTCAACTTAAATTGTGTTTTATTCTTAGCTGCTAGGAAGTTAATAGAATCAAAATTTAAGATTTGCCTGATATACTCCAAGGAAAAAACCCTCATTGGTACATATTTGGGTAGTTTGTAGGGTAGAAGATTGGACCCAAAAACTCTGATTTCTGTGTGTTTTTCATATAAATACCAATCTCCAGTTTTAGTCTGCTCTGATAGCTATAGAACCTTCTTCATTTCATCATTGATCCTTGGTTGTTCAGTATTTGTTAACATGTTTATCAATGGATGGATAAATAAGTCTAAAAACTCTGTATAAGTAACCTCTGTGGACTCTTTTCTAATCAAAGAAGTCAAAAATATAACTGAAAGAGGATTTCCTTCTATGTCAAGCTTCTGGAGGGTTACTGGAAACTTGTCTGCTTGAAAATACAAAAACATATGGAAGAGAAAAGATGTGTATCTAAACACTCCTTCAGTCGGAAATTTAACTAGCTGATCATGAATATTATCATAAATGTACTCAGCATAATTGAAGATGATAGAAGGAGGTTGTCCTAGTGAAAATTAGATAAGAAACCGAGGATTGATTCATCTGTATGTTCATCTGTAAAGTATCCTAGGATGAATGACAACATGGAAATGACATGCCTTGAACATTATGGTAATTTTGAACTAGAATATTGAGGGTTGACTTGAGGAATTTCAACATGTAAGGGCATGAATAATTGAAATATCTGAAATATTTTGGAAAAATCAAGGCCAATGTACAACTTGGTAAGTGCTTCTATTGACAAAGGAACTGCTTGAGGATCAGGTTTGAGCTGTAACATTTGGTTTATGACTCAGCAATAATTGTAAACAGTACTTCTTTGTTTGCATTCACTATTGCTCTTTGTTCAGGTACATCATAGTGTTGGCATAACCTAATAACCTCTGGGCATGGATGAGTAACTAGAACAACATATCTGGGCAGCTTTGATTCCCAAATTTGAACTTCTTACACCTGATCTAAGGACTTTTCAAAGCTCCAGATATGAAGTTCTAATAGATTGAATTCTACAATTGGGTCTACTATTTTTTAGTCCACATATATTAAAGGGGTGTGCTCAATGTCTACAACAGGAGGTTGTAGAGGATTCACAATGATGGCAGTCTTGGAGGACATAACTGGAGTGGATTTTGGCATTTTTAGGCTTTTAGGTCTACAGAAACTCTGTTTTTTAGGCTTTGTGGCTTCTTCTGTAAGATTAAATGATTTACAGAAGTATTTTTGACTTTGACAGAGGTTCTTGGATACAAATGGGTAGAATTTAGTTCTTTTCCTGGATTTATCTTTCAATTTTTTACTTTCAACTGTGTTACAGATTCTCACTAGTTTATGAAATAAGAAACAAGGGTTTCTTTTACTTTCAGTGGATAATTGGGCTGAAAATTGTTTTAAGTCGGGCGCAGAGGGTTGGGTTACCCGCAGAGGATTTCTAAGCTTGATTTGGAGTTTTATATAGTCTGCAAAAACTAATAAACTCAATGTTTTCCTTTAAAACTGAACGCAATATAAAGCAGGGTTTTATCGAAATTTTGACAGGGTTTTGACTCTTTTTGGGCAATTTAAAGGCTTTCTTGGAGAATTTAGACTTATAAAGGTTTCAATTTCTTTAGTGATTTCTTTTCAGAATGACAAAAGGCTCGATTTTCTCGGAAAATACCTGTTTGTGCAGGTATTTGGTTGTTTAAAATATTTTCTGAGTTGTTTGATGGGTCCTTGGTATCTTTTCTGGTTTTAGGAAGCTTTATGAAGTCTTTCAGCAATCTTGACAGCGAAGTGCAGGCTTTTTCTGCTTTTATGGGCATATAACAGTGTACAGGCTTCATTCTCTGAGTCTGGAGGGAAAATATAGTAAGATAGTGCAAAAAAGGGATTAATGGTGCGATTTTGGATTTTATTTAGCATTTTAGGTTTAAACTGGCCTGCAATTAATGGCGGTCACATCGGGCGATGAGCAGTTTTCGGGCTTCAAAGGCGAAAACAGTGAGTCGTTATCACATTGGATTAAAGTAGTAAGTGGTATTAGTTGAATCGGATGCGATCCAATAGGGTTTGGCCATGTGGAGGAGAGAGGAAAAGGTAAAACCACCTATTTCGCATGGTTAAGAAAGTGTTATGTTCTCGCAACTAAAAATGTGATATCGCCTTTTGATCTTCGGATTGAATGATCAGGATGCGAACGATTGCGATTTGCTGGTGGAGTTGCACGGTATTAGAGCATGGGGCCCAGGGTTTGATATATGCGGAGGGATGGGTTTTAAACTTTATAAATATGTATTTATAAAGTTAAAACTTTATGATATTTGATTGGCGGAGGCGGATAAATGTTTTTATGTTTTCAACTAAAACATTAACAAATGTTTTGATAATATTGGCACGGGTATTATTATATGGCATATAAACCTTTTAACAAGTGTTTAAAGACCATAGGGGGCGGGATATTATTATATTTGATACGTTTAAACCTTATGGGAAAAAGGGCGGGTTTATTTTCGTCACATGGGATAATTTAACATAGGTTTAAACTTTAAATAAATGGGTTTTGGGGGTTATTTACATATAATGGATTTAATAAATATGGGAGGGATGTAATATAGGGATTTAATACTTTAGGTGAGTAGTTAATATGAAATGAAGGTGTAATGTATGAAATGGAAAAATACATAATTTAAAACTAAGTAAAGTGTAAAAATAGGCAATAAAGCATAGTTTTGTCCCATTTTTTTTATTTTTACACATGAACTTAGGATAAATGTAATTTGTAGGTTTTTTGAGGGTTTTTGAATAAAAATGAAATTAATTAAGTAAGGTTTTTACTTTTACTAAACAAAAAAGGTGTTTTACTTTGGCAAATGGATCATAGCTTTGGAAAAGGGTGAATATGCTGATGAAATGGGTTTTATGTAGGGAATTCAATATTTTTAACCAATCAGTTATCGAGCCTTGGGTCCGGTCCCAAAAAAAGTCATAGAAATGCTCTGAGCCTCTTTAACTGAAGGTTTAGAATACTGGATCATTGTGGGGGAGGAGAAATTAGTAATTTTTGCCCAATTATGCTTTATTACATGCCTTGCACAACTGCTTTCTACCTACCCATCATTATTTCTAACATGGTTTTACTTCATTTTCAGGGGTGCATTTAAGCTTGCAACCCTAAATCCATTTTTCTTTCAAAGCATAAAAACTATCTAATTCTAACCTTATTTCATCCGAGGGCTCAAATTAAACTGTTGAGCTCCTCATTTATTCTCTAACTATCCACTGATTTGTCAAGTTTAAACAGTTTGACATATCTTTATTCTCTATCTAAAACATGAAATTCAAAGCACGAAAAGTTAAGATTAAGATATTTAACTGATCATGGATTATGGCATTTTGAACAAACTACACATAATCATTATTCTTGCAGTAAAAGAAAATAGTGGTGGTATTTTGACGTGCTCACTTTCATGTGTTATTCTTTTTTCTCTTTTGGGGTTCATTTTTTCTATCTTTTTTTTATCTTTTCTTTTCTAAGTCCTTTGATCTTTCTTTTATGACTTTTAACCTCTTTTCATTTTTTTATTATTTTCAAATATGTGAAAACAACTTGCAGAAAGAAAGGTATATGCATATTTACAAGACTATCAAAGTTAATTCAAACTTTAAGAACCCTATAACAGTGGCTCCACATGGGGATGACATTTCCTGGTGAAATGTCAAGAACTTTATGACTATTAGCCTTTGAATTTTTTACTGTGATGACTTGGAAAGTGTCTTCTAATTTCTACAATTATTTATACTTATGATATTTTACCTCTCAAAGCTTAGGGCCTTCTCTTCCAGCTTCAACTTTGTTAGGAAAACATCCAATCCAATCTAAAATCTTCAATGTATATGTACAATGATTCAAAGTAAATGAAACTAACTTTTTGGTATCTCTGAGGATTAGTAGTGCTTCAGCATTCTGCCATTTACTAGTCCATATCGCATATCTGATCCATCCATTTCTTTCAAAAAGAAAGCATTATTACCTCTATAACCATAAATAACATAAGGTCATTTCCATAGAAAATCGAATTTTCCATGTTTACCTTTATCTTCCCTTCTTGAATCCCATTTTAATACTTTGTCTCCAATGTAAAAATCATCTTCTTTACTCTTTTTGTCAAAAAAATTCTTTACTTTATCGTGGATAACTTGAGACTTGATATAAACATCTTCTCTTGTTTGTTGTAAGTGAATTGTTTGATTAATCCTTCTTTGAATGTCATTTGTCTCAACTTGTAATTCTTGGATAATCTTCATTACTGGTACTCCTAAGGAAGATGGAAAAAAAGCATCCATCCCATAGACAAGTTGGTAAGGGGATGTATCAATATATTTTTTGGTAGTAAGTCTATCTGCCCATAAGGCATTGCCTAACTTTCTGTTCCAAGTCTTTTTGTTATCTTCTAGTAACTTTTTGATGATATTTACAAGGCTCTTATTTGAAGATTCAACGAGGCAATTACCTTGAGGGTAATGTGCAGTAGAATGACCTAGGCGAATTTGGTACTTATGGCAAAAAGCAACCATATTTTTGGATTTGAATGTAGCTTCATTATCAGTAACAATAATTTTGTGGGCATCCAAATCTTGAAAGTATGTTGTTTTCTAAAAAGGAGATAATGACAGTATCAGTGGCTTTCCTAGTAGGTATGGCTTCAATCCACTTGGTAAAATAGTCAGTGGCTATCAGAATCCATTTATGTTGGGCTGATGATGGAGGGTGAATTTCACCAATGAAGTCGAGATCCCATTGTTGAAAGGGCATTTCTGTTGATATGGGTTTTAATGGCAAGGGTAACAGTTTTCTTTTACCTTCAAAAATTTGGCATTTGTGATAGGAAGTCACATACTTTTTGACATCAGTAGACAAAGTAGGCCAGTAAAAACCAGTTCTCAAGATTTTATCTGCAGTAGTCTTCCAGTAGAGATGTCCTTCACAATCACCTGCATGAAATTCTTCTAATATTTTGTCAGCTTCTTATTTTAGCAAACAATTCAATAAAATTCCACTATAATCTTTCCAAAAGAGTGCATTGTCTAATATACAAAAATCCTACTTCCTTTTGTTTTAAGAATCTGGCTTTTGTTCTTGATAATCCAGGAGGAGCTTGTAAGTTTAGTAGTACAAATATAATATCTGTATACCATGGTGAGTCTGAAAAGGCTTCACTGATCTCTAGAGTCACCATCTCTTCCTGATCATCAACTTGGGCAATAAAATTTATGTCTAGGGCATGACAATTTGATTCAGCCATGAGTTTGGCTAAACCTTGACCTTTGATAAGTTTAGTGGGTTTTATCTCTATGTCATATTCAAATATTGTGTCAATCCACTTTCCTCTTCTACCATCAGGACCATCCTAAGTTAGAATGTCTTTTACTACAACATTTGGGACATAGGCAATGATGTGAGAATAAAGATTGTACACTCTGAAATCTTTAATGGCCTTTACCAAAGCTAGGGCCTGTTTTTCCATGATATTGTACTTCAAAGTGGCATCTCTAAGGGTTCTTCTAAAGAAAGCTATGGGTTGTTCATAGCCCTAGTCATTTTTCTGTAGTAAAACTGCAGTAATGGTGTGCTCTGAAGCAAATGAAAAAATTATGAAATCCTTTTTAAAGTCAGGGCTTATAAGGACTGGTGTTTTGGTTAAGGCCTGCTTGATGGATTCAAATGACTGCTTGGCCTCAATAGTCCATCTAAGAACTGAATCATTTTTTAGCATGTTATTGAGTTCTCTAATTATTTTAGCTAAGTTGGATATGAATCTTCTAAAAATGTTAATTTTACCTAAAAAGGCTTGTAACTCTTTTATGTTTCTCGGAGGGCTAATGTTAAGAATTGCTTCTATTCTCATAGGGTCTATTCTAATTCCTTCCTTAGATATTATGTGTCCTAGTAACTTGCATTCTTCTAATCCAAATAAGCTTTTCTTAGGGTTTAAAGAGATGCCAAATTTTCTGCATTTAATGAAAACTTTTCTAAGATGGTCCAAATGTTCATAATCAGTCTTAGAAAATACAGTAATGTCATCTAAGTAAATCACTAAGAAGTCATGAATTTCCTTTGCAAAGGCTATATCCATAGCTCTTTGAAAGGTAGCCCCTGCATTCATTAAACCAAAAGGCATTTTTACATACATAAAAGTGCCCCAAGGAGTAGTAAAAGTTGTTTTGGCTTGATCCTCTGGTTGGACTAAAATTTGGTTGTATCCTGAAAATCCATCTAAAAGTGAAATCCTAGAAGAACCAACTACCCTTTGCAAAATATTATCCATTTTTGGTAAAGGATAATTATATTTCAAGGATACTTTGTTTAGATTACTGAAATCAACACATAATCTAATTTCTCCTGTCTTTTTTCTGGTTGGAAAAAGATTAGAAACTCAATCATAATATCTGATTGGTGCAATTATCTGTGCACCGTACATTCTTTTTACCTCTTCTTCAATCAAAGGCATCAAAACAGGGTTGATCCTTCTTAACTTTTGTTTAAAAGGCTTTTGGTCCTCTTTTATAGGGATTTTATGCTGAATTATGTTGTTATCATAGGATTTTAGGTCCTCATAACTCAAAGCAGAAACATCTTGAAATTCCTTAAAAAGAGCAATATATTTTTCCTTTTCTTGTTGAGGTAAGTTTTTGGAAAGTTTGATCATTTTGGGTTTTAACTCTGTGCCAATGTTACATTCCTCAATATCAGATCTAAGTGGCTCCATTTTGGGTTTTCTAGCTACATCATTTGAGTCAAATAAATATTCTAAAGGAGTTAAACCTTTTGGTAGGAAATTATCTTTGAGATTAATATATCAGATTCATCATCAATTATCTCATCAATGTCTACCTTCTCTAAGTTATCTATATCTGATTGACTAAATTTAGTTGGTCTAGCAAACTTTACATTATTTACATCTATGTTATTCAAATCAATTTCACTATCTAAATCATGATCTAATGTACAGTATGTGTCTATTTTACAGTTCTGAAGTTCACCTTCATTGTTAATAAATTTGTAAATATGTTCATCTTGTGAAAAAAATTGCCAATATTTGAGGTTGTCAAGAATTATTGGTCTATGTTTGACTTCAGCAATATATTTGTGATTGGGCTGGAATGGTAAATTACAGGTACTAGCAAAGGTTGCTAGACAGTGAGCCTATATATATTTTTTTTTCTTAGGATTACAACAAATTTACATTCCAACAAATCATCAGTCAAATATAACACAATATCTCTATATCGGCCTAGTCTAGGATTGTAAACAGAATACACTCCATTTGTTTGTTTTATGATCAACTCTGAATCTATCATAATTAATATTATTTTGCCTCCTAAGTTTCTGATAATCTGGAGTCCTAAAATGAAGGCTTCATACTCAGCTATATTATTGGTGCATTTGAAATTCACTCTTAAAGCATGGCCTTCTGAATGATTAGTTTCCATATTAGTTATCCAAACTCCTACTCCTACTCCTAACTTATTGATTGATCCATCAAAATCTAAATTCCATAAAGATTCATGAAAGACATTATCATTGTTTTGTGTTTTATTTTTCTCTATTTTATTTTTCTCTTTTAGTTCAGTTTTGATTTCATCAGTTTCAGAGTTACATAAGATGAAAGAATCAAGGTCAGTAGGTGTAGTGTAAATTGGGTAATTTATTTATCTTTCAGCACTACTCACCATATATTTCATCAATGTTTCCCTATAGAGTTTCTTTGGTTGACCAAAAAATGATATAGTAGCATATGCCATATCCAATTATAGAGATCCATGTAATTTTGCTCCCCATGAGCGAGATAATAACATTCCAGGATATTGAACTAATGCTACACACAAATATTTAATTAAACCTAGGCATTTAACTTTTCCTTAGTCAAATGAAAATAAATCTTTGTAGGGCCTTATTATGTCTAAATTCAGGGTTTCCATTATAGCTTTAGGCATCAGATTATGTGAAGCCCTTGAATCTAACATTTAATTGTGTATAATTTGGTCATGAATAGTTAAACTAATGTAAAATGGAGGAATTGCTCCATCTTGCTGCTTTCCATTGATATTTGGGCCAAAAATCAACTCTGATTGATCATCATTTAAATTCATAGAGTCTTCTCCATCATTCATGTTTAGTGTTTCAGTGATTGTTGTTTTATACAAATCATGTTTTACCAATTCTGTTCATGGAATTGGTATTTTTAACTTTGCAATTTTAGCTTGTATATTGAATGAGGGTTGTGATTTACTTAGTTGAATTAACTCTTCCTTAGTAATTGTAGTTTGAGTAGGCTTATCTTGTTTTTCTACAGTTATCTTTTCATTTTCAATGGTTTTAACATTTTCAGTTTGAGTCTCTTGTGTTTTACTACATTTTGCTTTCTTTTCAGGAATGGTTTGTGAAGCAGTAGATGTTTTTTTTTTTTTTCAGATTTTGAATTATCAGAAGTTGTTTTGGCAGTGGCAGCTTTTGGATCGGCAGTGGGTGTTTTAGGATCTGAGTTTGTTGTTTTAGCATAATTAGGTGCTTTTGCAATAGCATATTTTTGTGAATCTTTTGTAGCTTGAGAAACTTCATCTGTTATATCAACAATCTTCGGGCTTGGTGAAATCTTGGGGCTAGAAATGTTTTGGGTAGAACTAGAGTTTTGTTTATTTTCCCTAGGGAGAATTTGCAGAACTTTTGTAGTGGGGGCTTCTACTATTTTATTATTTTGTGTTTGAGCATTTTTCTTAGCAGAAGGTTCTGTGTTTTTCTTGTTTCTAAGGTTATATTGACACTGTATTTCATTTATAGTAAAATCATAACCTTGTTTATAGTCAAATGATTCACCTGAATCTAATTAAAGTTGTTGAAGTTCAAATAACTCTTAGTATTCCTGTGTGAGAAAGATAGTGTTATTATCATCTATTCCCATTATATTTATGGTATCCTCATCATCATTATTTTGTTGAGAACTCTTAGCATAGTTCTCTTGAAAGGGAGGTCTTATTGTCTAATCAGGGGCTGATTCTTTTGATTTTCCTGAATTTGTATTTTTCCTGAAGTTGGGATTCCTAATTTGTTGTTGATTATCCCATTTAGATCTCATTTCTATGCTGTCTAATCTATCCATAATTATCTCTAAAGTCTTAGCTAATTGATCTATTTTTGTGTCTGAATTGGAGGCTTCTTCTTTCATAGTTATTCTCCTCTCATTCCTTAATCTAGATTTTTTTGGCTAAAATGTTTACTTCTACACCAACAGCATCTGTTTGCATTCTTTCTAAGGTTTCTGCATTTCTTTCCCTCAGCTGATAAGCCATGTCTGTGTCAAATCCATCAGGGAATTTGAGTAGGATAAAATCAGGAGTGGGTTTAAGATTTGTAGGAATGGAATTGTAAACACTGTTATATCTAGTGCAGTAGTCTTGGACTGAATCATTAGGGGCTCTTTTCATTACATCAAATTCAGACAATATTTCGAGTGAATTTTTCTTCTTTTCCCATTTATTTAAAAAGAATCTATGAAAAATTGTTAAATCAGCTATACTACCAGCATTAAGTCCTTTAAACCATTTCTTAACTTCCCCTGTTAATGTTTGTGAAAAGAGCCTCATTTTTACATCTGAATCATCTATCTCATGAAGCTCAAAGTAATTTGTCATCTTATTAATGTGTTGTTCGGCAGTGTAATGCATAGTAGCATCAAATTGGGGTATCTTACTCTGGTAATCCTGAGGCATGTCATGTAACTTTCTTGGAAGGATTAGGGGAGCATACCTAGAAACCATGGCTTGAATTCTAGCTTGGCTAGGAGGTAAACTAGAAGTGCTTGGGGCAGAACTAGAAGAGCTAGCTGATGTAGTTAAAGATGTAGTTGATGAAACTAGAATATAAGATGGTGCACTAGAAAAAGTGGTGGATGAACTAAAAGATGAGGTTGAGGTGCTAGGAAATGAAACTGGAATATATATGGAACTACTTGGGAATGAGAATGATGTGTTTGTAAAAGGTAAACTAGTGGATGTAGTGGATGGTGGAAATAGTATTATAGGTTGTAATGGTAGTCTAGGGATAAATGGATTTGTAGATTGAATGGTAGTGGAAACTATAGATGATGTAGCAGTAAAAAGAGATGAATCTACATATGATATTATGGTGGTATCTAACTGAGAAACTGAAGGTTTAGATGTATATGCTAACAATTGAGCTAATTCAATGGCTTCATCTATCTATTTAAGAATAGTAGCATTTATTTCTTCAAGTTTATCCTGAGTTTTAAATACCTTTGATTCAGAATCTGCTATAATATTTTCTTGCTTTGTTTCAAGAAATGAAATAAAAACAGGATCTAAAAAAGCACTTTTTAAATCATTTTCTGATTTACTTCTGAATATATAATTTTCAAATTTCAAATCAAACTCTATGTCTTGCAAGCTTACTAACACTTTGGGCAATGAATTGGCTCTAATTAAAGAAACTTTAGCATCTAAATCTTCTATTTGTTTATTCTTTTTTCCAATTTGGTCTGGATTGTCTACTATAACAACAGGTTTAGGATCCGGGTTAGACCTGGTATAGTAAATTTTTCTAGAAGCCAGAATTATAGTTTTTTAATACTCACAACTTATAAAAACAGTATTAAGGTAAAAGGATGATAAAAATGATTTCATCTAAGACTAATTTTATGATTGAGGATTGGTTAAGTCCCCAGTATGGTCGCCAGTATGTTATCACTCCAATAATTCTAAAGTTGTGAGATTTTTTGGTTTTTAGTCAAAGAACATTAGAGGCAACCACAGACCAACTTTTAAACTCTAGGATATAGCCTTCCTAGGGTTCAGAGAGGGCTCTCTCTATAAGATTTAACTTTTTTTTTATTATAAAATATTAGGCTAGTTATGAAGTGCAAATTTGGTTTGGTTTGGTTTGGTTTGGGTGAGAATAATCACTTAATGAGATGGATAGTGGCAAATTAGTTTGTCCATTGGGCTAAGGAGTCAAATATCAAGCAGACAGGACTAGGATCAAGGTCAAAAAGTCAAATGTTTTTAGGGCAAGATAGACAAGTCTTTGAAGACCTTAAAAGGAAATTTTTGTGAAGTGGTTGATCAGGATAAAGGGAACTTAAGAATCCTTTGATCCGGATAGAGAAGGTTTAGACAGAGGTAATTCGAAAGAGTGAGAAATTAAGGGTTCCCTACTCTAGAAATCAGCAGAAAACATAGAAATGATAAACAGTTAAGATAGGGTGATTTTAACAAATCATGTAGTAATACTCCTAATTTATCATTCAAATTTAGAAAACATATATGGATGCACGTAATAGAGAAAGATAAAAAATGACAAGTAGAAGGTACTTCACTTCAATGGCTCATCACATGAATCCTGAAATATGATTCTAGTTGAATTGACCCAATCTGCTGCTCGAAACTTGCCACAAAAAGCCTTCAAGTATAACAAATTTGACTATAGCAATCTTCAGCAATTTATTCCACAATAATACTTCAAAGGATGAAGTATATATACAAAAATGTTTACAAAATATCCTAGAATGCTTCTAGGAATTATCTAACGAAAATAAAATATCTTTACAACAAAATAGTGATAGCTACTTAACAAATCAGCAAGTTGTCCTATTTATCCAAATAAAATAGAAACTAATTGTGGATTAGGTGCAGCTGGCTGCCTTGGTGTCCTCTTTGTTGGCTCAAATATTTCAAGTTTGTTTTGAAATATGATCTTCTTTATCTTATACTCTTTCACTCTGATTCCATTTAACCTAATACTCTTTAACCTCTGTAAAATTGTCTTTACTGCTGTAATAAATTCTGTTTTGACTGTGAAAAAATCAGCCAACTGTTTTATCCTTTTACTTGCAATTTGACTTTTTACAGTAAGTCAATCAATGATTCCCAAGTTTCTTCATTTGGAATTTTGATCTTTTTTTGCTTCCTAAAATTCTCATCTACCTCAGTATATCTGACATATGTTGGTTTTATGACAAATAAGTGTTTTATCTCATGTTGTAGATAAAAAAAGTCTTCAAAGCTTCTATGTAAAATCTACCATGTTGGAATTCCTTGTCCTATTGTCTTGCTCACTTGTTCTTTGGCATATTCTCTGATTTTCTTGTTGTAATAATCTTGTGGCATGAGTTTGTCATTTAAAACCAAAATGTTAGGCAAACCTTTTTGCCTCAAAATCTCAAATTTAACCATAAACTTGGTTATGGCTATATTCATGTTTCCACATTTTTCTTCAAGTTGTTTCATCATATTCTTCTTTGAAATGACTTTCCTTATTTCAAGGATTGCCTCTATTCTATTAGTGATTTCAAGTTCTTCCAACTCTTGCTTGTTTTTGGTGTTAATAAATTTATATATATATATATATATATATATATATATTATGTAGAGGCCCACATATCATATAACTTTGACATAGTTGCCTATATACTTGTGAGGATTTTAAAATATTGTAGGCCTATTTTGACGTTAATTTTTGAGGAAAATCATCACTTAAAGTTTGGTGAGGAAAAATGTCACATAAAATTCCTCAAGGAGGCCAAGGAGATGTGGGATTGACAAACTGACACCTAATGTTGAACTCTTTTCTTAGTACCTATAACAAACTACACCATCCAAGACTTGACATACACTTATTTATTCAAGAAACACTATATATATATATATATATATATATATATATATATATATATATATATATATATAGTCTAAAGGCCGTTCAACGTATTACATCCATTGTTATGTGGAGTCGGTTCTAGGGCTTGTTCAGGTTTGTTACCCAGTTCATCTTTTGTTTTATGAATCTCTTCTTGGGCTGCCTTTATCAAATCATTTTGCTCATATATTACTTGGATTGATGGCCATATATCATTGATGGCTTCAATGATTTTGTTCCATAATTGATTTTTTATAAATCATATTGTCTCCTGCAAGGTTAAATCCTTTTGTAATTTCTTCAATTCAACATCTAACCTGTTAGCCTTTTGTTAATGAATTTTGGAATTGATTTGGGCTAGTTTCTTGGTGTCTTCAAGATTTTCAATTTATTTCTGCAATCTACTGATCTCATTGGTTTTCAGTGTCATTTCCTCCATGGCCTTGACTAGTTTGTTAGCCTCATCTGAATGTTGAGTTGTTGTAGTAGATGACTCTCTAGTTGATGTTGTGGATGATGTCACTGGCATTGCAGTAGCCAGTGGTACTTTGGGTGCTAACTCTTCTGCTAGAGTTGAAGGCACAACTATAGTAACCATGGGAATGACAGTAGGAGTTTCCTGTGCTTTTGAAGTTTCACTTCCATGGACAAGCTTGTCCATTTGGATTTCTATTTCTTTTATATGTCCTGTTAACTGGAAAATTAAGTTCATCATGTCATCATTTTGGCTTTGCTCTTGAACTATTTCTTTGGATTGAGGATGTTCAGTTGATGGAAGCTTGAGCTGTTGCCTTAATGCTGCAATGTAAACATTCTTCTTTTTAATCAATTCTTCTGCAACTTTGACATTTGCAGGATCATATCCAACTTGGATGACCAATTCTTCCAAAGACTTAATCCTAAGGTCTTTCGCATATGAGGATTCTTTGTCAACTTTCATTTGATCCCTCATATTTATGATTGTATTTTGCAGTTTCTAGACACTCATAGCCTTGGTAGTCATAGTTGAATATAACATCTCTAAACTTTGTTTATGAAACTCAATTTGATCTAGTTCATGAGTACTGTCTGTTGATACTTCTAGATCAAGTTTCTTGTAATCTGCAACTGTCTTTGGAGTCTTAACTGTAGGCTGTAACACTGACATAATCAACTTTTTATTTGAATAGTCAAAAGCTGATAAAAGTCTGTTCTGAATACTTAGTGTTTGCTGTAAAAACTGAGAATAAATTTCAGTCTTGATTTATTCATTCTTTGCCTTAATCTGCTTATATTTTTCCCTGATATCAAGGTCTTTTTCTTCTGCTGTCTGTGAGGTGGATGGATCCATATTCTATTGTTTGTCTATGACCTGTGTATTTGAATTATCTGGTTTTTCTTCATTTAGATTCTCTATGGCTTGCTCATTTATGATGACTGTAACAGCCTCTGTATTTGTCACTGGGACATCTATGTCTTCTACCTCAATAGTTACTTTCTCTGCACCCACTAGATTGATCTTAGGCTTTTTATTGTATCTTAATTTGAACCTAGTTTGAGTTGTTGTCTCTGCAATGTAAGTACTTTCTTCTCTGCCTATTTTAGTATTTGTTTCTTCTTGGTTTGCAGTTTGCAAGGTGTGACTAGTATCACCCTGTTTCACTGTATTTCCGAAGGTATTTTGTACCCATTCAATTTGATTGACAAACTTTTCAATCTCTAGTTTTTTCTCATGAAGATAAGGTATTAGTTTTCACTTAACCCTCATCTTGCTTATTATTCCTTGTGGATCATAATTCCATGAGAAGCTTTCTTCAAATCTGTATTCAAGTAACTGTTTGGTTGTTTCTGTCTCTGCATCTTTGTGATTACAAATGAAGGGTCCCACATGATACTTCAACTTAAATTGTGTTTTCTTCTTAGCTGCTAGTAAGTTAATAGAATCAGAATTTAAAATTTTCCTGATATACTCCAAGGCAAAAACCCTCATTGGTACATATTTGGGTAGTTTGTAGGGTAGAATATTGTACCCAAAAACTCTGATTTCTTTGTGTTTTTCATATAAATACCAATCTCCAGTTTTATTCTTCTCTAATAGCTGTAGAACCTTCTTCATTTCATCATTGATCCTTGGTTGTTCAGTATTTGTTAACATGTTTATCAATGGATGGATAAAGAAGTCTGAAAACTCTGTATAAGTAAACTCTGTGGACTCTTTTCTGATCAAAGAAGTCAAAAATATAACTGAAAGAGGATTTCCTTCTATGTCAAGCTTCTGGAGGGTTACTGGAAACTTGTCTACTTGAAAATACAAAAACATATAGAAGAGAAAATATGTGTATCTAAACACTCCTACAATTGGCAATTTAACTAGCTGATCATGGATATTATTAGCAATGTACTCAAGATAATTGAAGATGACAGAGGGAGGTTGTCCTGGTGCAAAATTAGATAAGAAACCAAGGATTGATTCATCTGTATGTTCATCTGTAAAGTATCCTAGGATGAATGACAACATGGAAATGACATGCCTTGAACATTTTGGAAATTTTGAGGTAGAATATGGAGGGTTGATTTGAGGAATTTAAACATGTAAGGGCATGAATACTTGAAAGATCTGAAATATTTTGGGAAAATCAAGGCCAATGTACAACTTGGTAAGTGCTTCTATTGACAAAGGAACTGCTTGAGGATTAGTTTTGAGCTGTAACATTTGGTTTATGTAATCAACAGTAATTGTAAATAGTACTTCTTTGTTTGCATTCACAATTGCTCTTTGTTCAGGTACATAATAATGTTGGCATAACCTAATAATCTCTAGGCATGGATGAGTAACTGGAATAGCATATATGGGTAGGTTTGATTCCCAAATTTGAACTTCTTCCACCTGATCTAAGGACTTTTCAAAGCTCCAGTTATGAAGTTCTAATAGATTGAATTCTACAATTGGGTCTGTTATTTTGTAGTCCACATCTGCTAAAGGGGTGTGCTCAATGTCTACAACAGGAGGTTGTAGAGGATTCACAATGATGGCAGTCTTGGAGGACATAACTGGAGTGGATTTTGGCATTTTTAGGCTTTTAGGACTATAGAAACTCTGTTTTTTAGGCTTTGTGGTTTCTTCTATAAGATTAAATGATTTACAGAAGTATTTTTTACTTTGACAGAGGTTCTTGGATAAATATGGGTAGAATTTAGTTCTTTTCTTGGATTTATCTTTCAATTTTTTACTTTCAACTGCGTTATAGATTCTCACTGGTTTATGAAATAAGAAACAAGGGTTTCTTTTACTTTTCAGTGGATAATTATGCTGAAAATTGTTTTAAGTCGGGCTCAGAGGGTTGGGTTACCTGCAGAGGATTTCTGGGCTTGATTTGGAGTTTTATATAGTCTGCAAAAACTAATAAACTCGATGTTTTCCTTTAAAACTGAACGCAATATAAAAAAAGGTTTTATTGAAATTTTGACAGGGTTTTGACTCTTTTTGGGCAATTTAAAGGCTTTCTTGGAGAATTTAGGCTTATACAGGTTTCAATTTCTTTAGTAATTTCTTTTCAGAATGACAAAAGGCTCGATTTTCTCGGAAAATACCTATTTACGTAGGTATTTTGTCCTTTAAAATAGTTTCTGAGTTGTTTGATGGGTCCTTGGTATATTTTCTGGTCTCTGGAAGCTTTATGAAGTCTTACAACAATCTTGACAGTGAAGTGCGGGCTTTTTCTACTTTTCTGGGCATATAATAGTGTACAGGCTTCGTTCTCTGAGTCTGGAGGGCAAATACAGTAAGATAGTGCAAAAAAGGGATCAATGGTGCGATTTCGAAGTTTATTTAGCATTTTAGGTTTAAATTGGCCTGCAATTAATGGCGGTCACATCAGTCGATGAACAGTTTTCGGGCTTCAAAGGTGAAAACAGTAAGTGTTTATCGCATTGGATTAAAGTGGTAAGCGGTATTAGTTGAATCGGATGTGATCCAATAGGGTTTGGCCACGTGGAGGAGAGAGGAAAAGGTAAAACCACCTATTTCACGTGGTTAGGAAAGTGTTATGTTCGCACAACTAAAAATGTGATATCGCCTTTTGATCGTCAGATTGAATGATCAGGATGTGAATGGTTGCAATTTGCTGGTGGAGTTGCACATTATTAGAGCATGGGGCCCAGGGTTTGATATATGTGGTGAGATAGGTTTTAAACTTTATAAATATGTATTTATAAAATTAAAACTTTATGATATTTGATTGGCAGAGGGGGATAAATGTTTTTATGTTTTCAACTAAAACATTAACAAATGTTTTGATAATATTGGCGCTGGTATTATTATATGGCATATAAACCTTTTAACAAGTGTTTAAAGACCATAGGGGGGTGGGATATTATTATATTTGATATGTTTAAACCTTATGGAAAAAAGGGCAGGTTTATTTTCATCACATGGGGTAATTTAACATAGGTTTAAACTTTAAATCAATGGGTTTTGGGGGTTATTTACAAATAATGGATTTAATAAATACAGGAGGGATGTAATATAGGGATTTAATACTTTAGGTGAGTAGTTAATATGAAATGAAGGTGTAATGTATGAAATGGAAAAATACATAATTTAAAACTAATTGAAGTGTAAAAATTGGCAATAAAGCATAGTTTTGTCCCATTTTTTATTTTTACACATGAACTTAGGATAAATGTATTTTGTAGGTTTTTTTTTAGGGTTTTTGAATAAAAATGAAATTAATTAAGTAGGGTTTTTACTTTTACTAAGAAAAAAGGTGTTTTACTTAGGAAAATGGATCATAGCTTTGGAAAAGGGTGAATATGCTGATGAAATGGGTTTTATGTAGGGAATTCAATATTTTTAACCAATCAGTTATAGAGCTTTGGGTCCAGTCCCAAAAAAAGTCATAGAAATGGTTTGAGCCTCTTTAACTGAAGGTTTAGAATACTGGATCATTGTGGGGGAGGGGAAATTATTAATTTTTTCCTGATGATGCTTTATTACATGCCTTGTACAACTGCTTTCTACCTACCCATCATTATCTCTAACATTTTTTTACTTCATTTTCATGGGTGCATTTAAGCTTGCAACCCTAAATCCATTTTTCTTTCAAAGCATAAAAACTATCTAAGTCTAACCTTATTTCATCCGAGGGCTTAGATTAAACTGTTGAGCTCCTCATTTATTCTCTAACTATCTATTGATTTGTCAAGTTTAAACAGTTTGACATATCTTTATTCTCTATCTAAAACATGAAATTCAAAGCATGAAAAGTTAAGATTAATCTATTTAACTGATCATGGATTATGGAATTTTTAACAAACTACACATAATCATTATTCTTGCAGTAAAATTAAATAGTGGTGGCATTTTGACTTGCTCACTTTCATGTATTATTATTTTTCCTTTTTTGGGGTTCATTTTTTTCTATCTTTTATCTATTTTTTCTTTTCTAAGTCCTTTGATCTTTCTTTTAGGACTTTTACCCTCTTTTCATTTTTTATTATTTTCAAATATGTGAAAACAACTTGCAAAAGGCAAGGTATGTGCATATTTACAAGACTATCAAAGCAATTCAAAATTTATGAACCCTATTATTATAGGACCCTAACATAGTGTAGATCTATTTTAATTATAGATTTAGCAAAAGCGGAAAGATCAATTTTTTTTATAGTGTAAAATAGTAAAAAAATTAATTTCCAAAGATTACTTTATATGTAAATTTTATTATTATTTTAAAGCATGTATAATATGTAAATTATTTACATTGAAATCATTTAATTAATAGAACATTGAGATATTTTATTTATAGATTACAATATGTACATTAAAACTGAGTTGATATTAAAATAATTTATTTAACATGTGAGATTATATTATCTTCAAGTCTAATATATCACTCTCATTTGGGTGAGGAATTGAACATGTGACTTCACATCAAGGAGTGCCTTAACAAAGCACTTGATCATCATCTATTTAAGACCTTGCAAGGCATGTGACCCTGCAAACCATATATATTCAGTGTTTTATTTTAATTATAACTAACATTATTTTTTAACTTAAAAATATCTAATTTTTATTTTAAAAATGACATGATAACTCCACATTGAAACAAAATTACACATAATTCTCATATTTGGCCTATAAACTAAACTTCTCTGCTCCAATAAACCCCCTCGTGATTTATGCTCCAATTTCTAGCGCATTTTCCTGAAACGATGACTTCAAAACATAAATAATTGTTACTAATAATGGTGGGATGCTACTAAGAGGGATGTTACTAAGAAATCTTACTAATTGTTACTAATGATTACTGGCGATGAGATCTCGTCTCAAGATTGTTTTCCATACGCAAGAAAACGACACATACATTTTCCACCGAGTGATATTTTGGATCGAATAATGATGTTGACAGTGGTGCGCCGGTCTTTTCGGCGGGCCCTTTGCCACACAAACTTATGTTGGAATTCCCTTCTTTAGTGTGATACACAAGACTGTACGACCCCGCTTATAATAATTTTCAATATCTTGCACGCCAACTGTGATATCACAAATTATAAAAAATCACTATTGTAATTTTTATGAATTGATTTGGCTTTCTCTTCACCTCTCATCATAAATCTCTTATAAAATACAAACTAATTATAAAATATCACTATAGTAATTTTTTCAAAGTCATACTAGTGCCATTATTAATTTATAATTCATGCTATACTTATTGAATTTTTTTTGGGTATCAGTGAAATGTGTTTATTTATTATGTTTCATTGAAATTTTACAAATTTTCCATCGGATAGTATCTTAATTTAAGATTGCCATCGGATTGTGTTGGTTTATTAGGTTCTACTAAAATTTTATAAATTTACCATTGAGTAGTTTATAAATTTCCCATTGAGTAGTTTATTAATTTTTAAGATGGTAAAGGTTTAAAAGGAAAATATTTAAGAAATTTTCTTAAATTTGTACTCGCTTAAGTTTAATTATTTTTGTAACTTTTAAAATCGAAAAGTTGGATGAATATAAGGGAGGGACGTAAGTTGTTGCGCGCTCTCCCTGCCATGTAGGTAAATGACAACCAAACCACCGAATTAATTGTACAACACATTGCCAACACACCCTCCCACTTGTCATGGTAGCTAGGGAATTAACTCATGCCTTGTTTCTCGTGTTTTTAGTCTTCGCTTAGGGTTTAGGGTACATTGTGTCGAGGATGTAGTGTTATTTTGCTTGGGGCCAGTGTGTGGGTGTTTTTTTGCCCCGACTGTTGTTTGGTCGATGCCCTGATGTTGGTCACCCAACGCTCAGTCCTTGCGCTATAATGGTTTTTCTGCTGAGAGGAGTGGTTTGTGGGGGGTTTAGGGTTTCGCTTGTTGTGGTTCAGGGATTTGTTTTTGCTAATTTGTTGCTCCATGTTCGTGGTGCACCAACGCTTGGTACAATTGTCTGCTTTTGACCCTCTACTAGATTTCAGTCGGTTAAACATTGGACATGGAGGTTTCGTGCTCCAGTGGGTTTTTTTGGAGTAAGTTCTCTTTCCTATAATTTTTTCATGCATTTTCACTTGGGTTGATGGTTTTTTTGCAATTTTTTTGACATTTTTACAATTTGTGTTGTAGGTAAGTTCCGTTGGGTTTGCAAGTGAGGTATGGCGAGGGGTCAAGGTCTTCAACACTAATGCAGCAGGGTTTATGCAGCTCGCTGGCTTTGTCCATGACTATCCGATAGGATTTTATTCCTAGTAGTTGTTAGCTTTGTTTCTGTAAACACATTCAAACCATGGGAAGTTTGTGTTCTTCGATGATTTTATGCTTACGGTTCATTGTAAATTTTTCTTAGCGTTCATTGTGAATTTTACCTAGGCTTCACTGTAAATTTTGCGGTGTTTTTGTGCTTAGGGTTCACTGTAAATTTTTCTTGGGGTTCATTGTAAATTTTTCTTGGGGTTCACTTTAAATTTTGTGGTGTTTTTATGCTTAGGGTTCACTCTAAATTTTACGGTGTTTTTATGCTTAAGGTTCACTATAAATTTTTCTTCGGGTTCACTGTAAATTTTGCAGTGTTATTATACTTGGGGTTCATTGTAAATTTTTCTTGGGGTTCACTGTAAATTTTTCTTGGGGTTCACTGTAGATTTTGCAGTGTTTTTATCCGTAGGGTTCACTATAAATTTTGGTTGGGGTTCACTGTATTATTTGTGATGTTTTTATGCTTAGGGTTCACTATAATTTTTCAGGGTTCATAGTGAATTTTGGGGGTTTTTTATGCTTATGGTTCACTGTAAATTTTGATTGGGGTTCACTGTAAATTTTGCAGCGGTTTTATGCTTGGGTTCACTGTAAATTTTTCTTTCTTGGGGTCCACTATAAATTTTTCTTGGAGTTGCTTAGGGTGCGTTATGCCAATTACTATATTCATGTCTTGGTGTTTCTCAGTGGCTTACACAAATGTATGGTGTAGTACTATATTCTAAGCATGTTAGAGGTCATGGATTTGTCTACCTCGCATGCAACTCATCCTGTGGAATATGTCACGATCTTAGTGTGAAATATATATGGCATGCAGTGTAATAGGTTTTTCATGTATTGGAGTTTTTCTATTTTGTTTGCTATGTCATTTGGCTTATGTATTGATGAATGTTGTCTTACACCACATAGCTTGTAGTCTTGCATGGTGTATCTCATTGTAATCCATTATGTTTGCTTGGTGCATGGAATTAATTTGTCTAGTTTCAATATGCATAAGCAAAGAATAACAACAACTCTTTTTACATTCAATGAAAATCTATCTACGACACAGAAGAAACAAAGAATAATTTAGCAAACAAAACTTCTTAAGTAGATCATTGAATGCAACTGCTCCAATTTAAATTCAAAATCCTATGTGATACAAATAATGAGAATTTTCTTTTCTTTCCTCTTAATCTTCAAATACAATGAAAACTAAGATTTACCTAGATCACTGATAAAATAAATCACACATAATATGTTTGTAATATACATTTCATCAAACCAATCAATAACCAAGCCAGATGTTTACAAACGACCTGATTGATAATAAAGAAGAAAAAACCAAAGAAAATATCATCAAAGGCTAATAAAATCAAATGCAAACATTGAGTGTGTAATTCCAAAATGACCTTTTGTTGGAGTTGAGAATTCTTACATAAGTATAAGTGATCTTGATACCACAACAAATCATTCTTCCACGTAAATTTTTCTATTGCATATGGTTCCTCGTGTAGTTGTTGAATGATTTTGTATTTCTTATATTACTGCCATTTTATCCTTGTTTCTTCCACCTAGTCAGATTGTGGAATGGAAATAACATATAATCAACCATTTATGCCTTCTTCTTTCCTTTAGAGTGCATCTGCCACAACATTTTTGTAGATAGTTTCAAAGTCATAGCCCAACATTTTTTGATCCATTTTTGTTGTTCTTCTAAATATAGTCTTTGCTCCCAGAAGTACTTTGGAATATCATGATTTGTTCTTATAACTACTATTATTGTTGTTGTCTCCCCTCTCCTCTTTTGGGGGTTGAGACCTAAGGCTTATTTCCACCCTTCTCCAATAGAAAAGTATTATTTATCCCATCATGAACAACTTTCCAATCAAATATCTAAGGCCTTCCCAACAACAAACGGGAAGCATCCATTAGCACTATGTCACATAAGACTTGATCATGATAATTCCTAAGATGGAAATTTAAGTTTTCCACTATTATAAAATAACGACATGGTGTCATTTTTGCAAACATGATACTCGATAGGAATTCAAATGCATGGTGCATATCAACTTTAATTTCTCAATAACTTCCTTAGTCACCAAATTATCAATGCCATAACCATAAAAAAGAAAATAAAAGTGAACAATCACTTAGACCAAATCTTACATTTGTTTTAAATTTTGCTTTCTTTGTTTTGGCTCTTTCTCCTTAAGCTATCACTTTGGCTTCAATAACAATCTTTTTAAAATAATATTTTCACCATGTTCTTTTTAAATTTCATCAATGCTATCTATAACCACTAATCTAGTTATGTTTTAAATTCCTTGAGCAATATGCGAGAATTTATTTCCCATACCATATGTAGTGCCAAAAGCATGAAGAAGAATGTGCAATCCAAGCGAAATCATTTTACAACATATATTGTTTATGAAGGAGCATATTAGTGTTTAGTGGAAAGCTTGTGTGTCGACATAATAAAACTCAAGCAAAAAATTCCCTCAAGTAGAACATTTTAACATTTAGAGGAAAAGCACATTGCTACGGTATGTGTGTG
The DNA here is from genome assembly GCA_034641835.2 of Pinus albicaulis. Taxonomy (NCBI): domain Eukaryota; kingdom Viridiplantae; phylum Streptophyta; class Pinopsida; order Pinales; family Pinaceae; genus Pinus; species Pinus albicaulis. The sequence continues at coordinate 34,763 of JAXQQM020070145.1, forward strand.
TCCATTTGTGTCTATAGAATCATTTGATTGGTCTATGTGTGTTTATGTTTTCCATAGTCATGACAATAACATGATGACACAACCATCATATAGGCATCACACATGTTCATATTGTGAGTGAACACATTACTAAGCTCACACTAGTATCTCACATGAAAATGCATGTGTTTGCTCCAAATAGTGTGACGTGGCATGAAGGTGAGCTTCTAGAAGGGCAAACACCATGAGATTACAATGTTTGAGCTCATTCATTGGAAACTTTGCCCCAATACTCAACGTTTCTTCTGAAATTCATTTAAGGTGGGAGTTGGACATCTAAAGGCTTGTAGAGAGGCATGGAATAATGTCATCAATTTACCTAGCTTTCTCCTAGCTTTTTGTAGGCCCAAAATAATATAAAATGCACTTGAGGACAAGCATTGGACAAGCAAGAGAATATGTAAAATTGAAAAAAGTAAAAGTGAATGAGCCCAACCTCTCACAAACCTATTGCTTTCTCCAAGATACCTAACTGAAAGTGGCCCAAAATTTTTCTCAAACTCCAAATCTATTAAGTTAGAGAAATTTTAAAAGAAAAGTAAAATGCCTTAAAAACGATTAGAACTAAAATTCAGTTACCATAATCAACCCAGTCTTCATATATTTTACTCTTTACTCATCCATTCATTAAATATTACAATGAACATTCTTGAAAACCATGAATCTATTGTGCCCATGAATAACTTACCACAAACAATACAGGTCCAAAACAAGCAAAGGAGATCTTTAAGCATAAGCCATGATGATCACTTTGGGTCAAAAGAAATGAACAACATAATTAAGCATGCATTGAAATAGTTAAAGACCCCATTAATATTTAGGGTAACATGTATATAGATATCTTAATAAAAGTTATTTTTGGAAAGATGACATTAACTACATCAATTTTATAAAAAAAATTCCTATTTTCTTAATGTTTATAAATTTGTATCATCTTGTATCAACATCAAAAACTTTAATTATTTGAAATTTAAAGAAATAAAAAAGACTATAATCAATATATTATGAAATCTCTTTAATTTGTAAACATTAACTATGTTCTCATTATTATCTCAGTTTTTATTTTTCTTTTTTAAGGTAGGAAAAAACTTATAATACTTGGGGTTAGAGATTTAGTTTTCATCTAGATAGTGTTAAGATTTTAACATGCATCTGCATCATCATATATAAATAAATTCTAACCATATGAAATAATTTGTTGGTGGTGAATAAGGAAGTAGAATTAGATTCTGGCTAAATACCTTTGATCTTGGGTCATTAAATTGCTTTAAAGTAAGATGAACTCTCAAAAAATTAAAAATAATTTTAGATCATACTCCAATATGAAAATGTGTCATTAAAAATGTATTATTAAATTGCTTTACAAAAAAATAAACTCTCAAAAAATTAAAAATAATTTTAGATCATACTCCAATATAAAAAAATGTGATTTCACCTCAATGTAACCTAAATAATCAATATCCTTATTTAGCCATTACTCATCCTATCAACCTTATAAAATAATGTCAAAAATATTACACCCTAATTACAATTTAACCAAATAAATAATTTATATAAGAAAGGTGATTAGTTACTTTTTATCTCAAATAAAATTAAAGGTAATAATAAACAAATAAATAATTTAAAAAATAATTTGTATAAAAAAATAATTAGTAACTTTTTATCTAAAATAAAATTAAAAAATAATAAACAAATAAATAATTTAAAAAATTATTCTGTATAAAAAAGGTAATTAGTAACTTTCCCCGAAAACGGCTAAAATTAACTATAGTTAAATAATAACAATAAAAAAAATTGTAAGAAAGGCTTTGAGTAACTTTCCCCAAAAGAGCTACAATGTAACATAGTTAAAATTGATACCTTTATAGGCAACCTGAGTGGCCTCAATGGTTAATAACTTGTGATTTCTCTTGGAAGGTCACAGGTTCAAAATCAGCGGGGGGTAGGGTTATCTATGGCCCCTCATGACCAAGCTAGAGGGATAGACGTCCCATAGTTTGGGATCTCCAAATCTAGTTTGGGATCTGGATCTATCCATGGTCGCCTCGGTCCTTGCGAATTCATAAGTTACTAGTATATGTTTGGGATCTGGATCTATCCATGATCGCTTCTAGTTTGGGATCTGGATCTATCCATGGCTGCCTCAGTGCTTGCGAAGTCATAAGTTACTAGTATATGTTTGGGATTTAGATCTATCCATGATCGCCTCAGTCCTTGCGAAGTCATAAGTTACTAGTATATGTTTGGGATCTGGATTGCTTTGGTCCTTGCGAAATCATAAGTTACTAGTATATGTTTGGGATTTGGATTTGTCCATGGTCGCCTCGGCCCTTGCGAAGTCATAAGTTACTAGTATATGTTTGGGATCTGGATCTGTGCAAAGTCATAAGTTACTAGTATATGTTTGGGATCTGGATCTATCCATGGTCGCCTCGGCCCTTGCGAAGTCATAAGTTACTAGTATATGTTTGGGATCTGGATCTCTCCATGGTCGCCTCAGCCCTTGTGAAGTCATAAGTTACTAGTATATGTTTGGGATCTGGATCTGTCCATGGTCGCCTCGGCCCTTACGAAGTCATAAGTTACTAATATATGTTTGGGATCTGGATCTGTCCATGGTCGCCTCGGCCCTTGCAAAGTCATAAGTTACTAGTATATGTTTGGGATCTGGATTTGTCCATGGTCACCTCGGCCCTTGCGAAGTCATAAGTTACTGGTATATATAAGTTACTAGTATATGTTTGGGATCTGGTTCTGTCCATGATCACCTCGGTCCTTGCGAAGTCATAAGTTACTAGTAAATATAGCTTGCCAGCGATTGCATATACCCAAAAAAATTACTTAATTATAGCTTTATACTTGGTCATTGCCCTTGATAAGACATTGAAATTTTATCCATTTTCTGAAAGCCTTTATGTTTTTATGTTTTGGGAATGGTGATATCACAATCTCATCAGCCAAGAAAAAATATTCTAAGCAAGTATTGTGATTAAAGAGTGATATCATTTTCGCATCAATTTTGATGTGAAACAAAACGGTGGAAAAGGCCTAAGGACGCTTGGAAAGAATGAGTGTGTATATTTTGCAAGTCTCGCAGTGAAATAGGAAAAACATTTCATTTTAGAATGTGATGGGTTCAAAGACATTAGAAAAAATTATGAAAATATGTTAGCATTGATTCTTGACATTATCTTTTTAATGAAAAGATAGTTAGAAAATTAGACCAACTCATCATCAATTTGAATAAAACAAATAACTAAATTAAAAAAAAATGAAACTAATATGAAACTAATGGTCAAATAAACAGTAAAATATCATTTCATTTCGCAATAACATCATTTTATAGTTGCCGTTGAGTCATGTTTTATTTTCCACGGAATACTGACGGCCCATGTGCACCGTGTCCTCGGTGGGCCTACGCTATTTGATCCACCCGTGATCCACATGACGACACCGTACTACAACACTGTTAATAGTTAATGTCTCTTCTTGTACGATTAAGTGGTTAGCACACGGGAGGGGATTTAATAATAAATATTAATATTAAATTCTTGCTATATACTAAATAATTATTAATGTGATTGATATATTTAACAGGTATTAATCATATTTTTTTATTAATTTAATAATTTTATTTATGAATAACATCAACTTAATATTCCTAAAAAATAAAGTTAAACAATATCATTACATGTTCCAATAAATCAAAAATAATTTAATACCTAGATCTATGAACATCTACTTAATATTCCAAAATATCAAGTTAAATAATAACATTACAGATTCCAAAAAAAAATCAAAATAAATAATGACATTGTGTAGACAAACATGTGAGAATATAACTCAGTAAAGAGGAATACAAAAATCTGTCCCACTGCAAGTCTTTGTATTCGTCGTTGAGTCATATTTTATTTTCCACGGAATACTGACGACCCATGTGCATTCTGTCCTAAGTGGGCCTGCCCTGCGCTATGTCTTTTCCCGGAATTCCGTCCACCCTTGACCCGCACGACAACACAGTATGAACGTCTTCCACACGTCTCGGTCTGGTCCATATGGCATCAAAACCTAAATAATTGGTACCAATAATGGTGAGATAGTCTTCATTACGGGCAGTGAGATCTCGTCTCCAGATAACGAAAGTAAATACAACCTTCTCACACAGTAGCATAAAGCATAAATGAATTGAACTGCCTTTCTCTTCACCTCTCATCATAAATCTCATATTAAATACAAACTAATTATAAAATCTCTTCACCTCTCATCGTAAATTTCATATAAAACACAAACTAATTATAAAAAATCAATTTTTATGAATTCAATTAGCTTTCTCTTGATCTCTCATCATAAATCAAATTAATTATAAAAATATTTTTTTATGAATTGAATTAGCTTTCCCTTCACCTCTCATCATAAATCTCTTACAAAATACAAACTAATTATAAAATATCACTATAGTAATTTTTATAAAATGAATTAGCTTCCTCTTTACCTCTCATCATAAATCTCATGTAAAATATCACTATAGAAATGTTTTCGAAGTCATATTAGTGGCATCATTAATTTAGAAGCCATGCTATACTCGTTGACTTTTCTTGGTATAAGTAAAATGTGTTTATTTATTATGTTTCATTGAAATTTTACAAATTTGTATATTAATTTTTTAAGATTGAGTGTATAACTTTTTTTTTTTTTTTTTAATTGTGAAAATAAAATGCGTTGGTTTATTATGTTATGGGTAGCTTTTACTATAAATTTTGCGGTATTTTTATGCTTGGAGTTTATTATAATTTTATTTTATTTTTATGAATTTTGAGTTTTTCTATTTTGTTTGCCATATCATTTGGCTTATGTATTGATGAATGTTCTTACACCACATAGCTTATAGTCTTGCATGGTGTATCTCATTTTAATCCATTATGTTTGCTTGGTGCATGAAATTAATCTCTCTAGTTTTAATATGCATAAACAAAGAATAAAAATAACTCATTTTATATTCAATGAAAATCTATCTATGATACAAAAGAAAATATGCATAAACAAAGAATAACAATAACTCTTTTTATATTCAATGAAAATCTATCTACGACACAAAAGAAACAAAGAATAATGCAACGAACAAAACTTCCTAAATAGATCTTTGAATGCAACTGCTCCAACTTAAATTCAAAATCCTATATGATACAAATAATGAGATTTTTCTTTTCTCTCCTCTTAATCTTCAAATGCAGTGAAAACTAAGATGTAGCTAGATCATCGATACAAGAAATCACACAGAATATGTTTGTAACATAAATTTCATCAAACCAATCAATAACCAAGCCAGATGTTTACAAAAGACCTAATTGATAAGAAAGAAGAAAAAACCAAAGAAATTCTCATCAAAGGCTAATAAAATTAAATGCAAACATTAAGTGTGTAATTCCAAAAGGACCTTTTGCTGGAGTTGATAATTCTTACATAAGTATAAGTGATCTTGATACCACAACAAATCATTCTTCCATGTAATTTTTCCTATTGCATCAGGGTCCTCCTATAGCTGTAACTGAATGATTTTTCATATCTTCTTATACTACTGCCATTTTATCCTTGTTTCTTCTACCTAATCGGATTATGGAATGGAAATAGCACATAATAAACCATTTATGCCTTCTTCTTTCCTTAGGAGTGCATCCACCACATTATTTTGTTTTTCAATTTTGTAGATAATTTCAAAGTCGTAGCCCAACATTTTTTGATCCATTTTTGTTGCTCTTCTAAAGATAATCTTTGCTCCAAAAAGTACTTTGGACTATCATGATCTGTTTTTACTTTGAAGTGTCTTCCTATTAGGTATGGACACCATTTCTTAACTACATATAATATGCTCAACATATTTTTTTTTATAGATGGGTCTGAGTAAGTTATTTCCTTTAAGTTCACTTCTTTCAAAGGCGAGAGCCTTATTTCTTACATCTAGTTTGCACCAATGTCATGGCATGAGGTATCACACTCTTCAATGAAGATTGTTGTGAAGTCAGGTGTGTCCAAGACGAGAGTCATACACATAGCGTCTTTAAGTTCTTTAAAACCTTTGGTTGCTTCTTTAGTCCATGAAAATTCCTCCAATAATTTCGTTAGAGGAATTGTTATTTGACCATAATTCTTCACAAACTTGTGGTAGTATCTTGTCAATTCCTCTGAGTTTCTTCAAGGTATGAGGGATCCACCTTGACACCATCATGTGATACATTATGACCTAAAATATTCCACTTCTTGAACCCGAAAGGCACACTTGGAAGGCTTTACATATAGTTTTTGTTGTTCCAAAAATGTCATGACCATGTCAATATGTTGTAAGTTCTCTTACCAAAATTTATTGTCAATCACCATCAATCTTCAGTTGACCATCACTATATTCAATCACTATCTGACCGTCAATCTTCATTGATCATACAAGTCCCTGACTATGATTGCTTTTGAATATTCTATTAACTATTGACTTATGTTAACTACTCTTTTGACCTTTGACTATGATCCCTATTTTGACTTCACCATCGCCATCAACTTGAGTTGATCATCTCGTCGATCCGTCACATGGTCAATCTATCTTGACCAACGAGTTATCTAATCAATCCACCTTGACTATCCAGTCAACCAACTACACTCTAGAAACCTATGGTTTTTCTGCAAAGAATATAACATCTCAATAGATTCATTTTCAATCCATCTTGAGATATTTAAAATCACAATTCAACCAATTCTTCAGTAATGAAAGAAAATTTACGTAAATTTACAAGTAGCTTCTCATGCTTCAACCATTCCAATAGTTTCCTCAGATGACTCATGTGCTCCTCTTTATTTGGCTGAAAATTAAAATGTTGTCTAATAACAACTACAAACTTAGCCAACTATGGATTCACCACTTCATTCATTAGCCTCATAAAAGTACTATGTGCATTTGTCAACCCAAATGGAATGACCACCAATTCATGTAATCCACCCCTTGTATTAAAGGCTATATTCCACTCATATTCTTCATAGAATTGATTTTTTAGTGGTATCCACTTATATATATTTATGTAGGAACACAATAAAATACATAAATAAACATAAACACAGAGATGCAATATAAATAAAAATTCATTTCATTAATATCAAATAACTGAAATATGCTTACACACAGAATGGACATAAACTAGCTAGGGCGATGATAGCTTATCTCTGAGAAGAGATGTAGAGGATAAATGCCTCTGAACTATGTTACAATGAGGCTCGTGGGCCTATTTATTATTGAGAAACAATGGAAAACCCTAAACATAAAAAAACCCAACCCTAGGAGATTAAACACCAAACAACTAGCCTTGTTGGGGTAAATTGGTACATCAATTTCCCGCGGTTGTAAATTTGGCATGCGATCTCTGTTTGACACAAACCATACCTTGTTAGAAATATCTATCTGAGGACTAAAACTGCTGATAGTAAATGTCAAATTGATAACTCAGGTTTTCCGAATGTGATTTTCCAAAAAAATGTTGTTTAGGGCCTCAAAACGACTCTGAAAGTTCAGGAACCGAAAAAACTACCAAAAATAGTAAATTGTGCTACAATTAAGTAAACTGAAAAACTGAAAGAACAATGGTGGGGGCTCAAGTGGAATAGGTGGGTGGCCACCAATATCCACTTGGATCATTCCTCCCCACTTAGGAAGCAAAACCCATTGCATTTAGATCCTCCATGAGATGAGAAAAATTTTGTTGAAAATGTCGTTTAGGGCCTCAAAACGACTCTGAAAGTTCAGGGCCCAAAAAAAATGCCAAAAATAGTAAATTGTGCTACAATTAAGGAAACTGAAAAATTGAAAGAAACAATGGTGGGGGTCTAAGTGGAATAGGTGGGTGGCCACCAATATCCATCTGGATCATTCCTCCCCAATTAGGAATCAAACCCCATTGCATTTAGATCCTCCATGAGATGAGGAAACTTTTGTTGAACTTGGTCCCTGGTGAACCACTTGCCTTGGTGAAGGAGTTGGCCTACTTTAAGAACTCGATATAGTTGGATCCTTTGTTGTTAGGTGTTCTCGATCTATGTGTCCATGATCTAATCAATTGTGGCTTGTTCCATGTAGTTTTTGGGTATACGACCAAAGTCTCACATTGACTAGAAGTGGGGAGGATCATGGGTATATAAGGATGGACAAATATCTCCATTGGTATGAGGCCTTTTGGGGTAAAGCCCATAAGCAAAGCCATGAGGGCTTAGGCCCAAAGTGAACAATATCATACCATTGTGTCGATATGTGGTGTCCAGAATCACAACAAGTGGTATCGGAGCCATGCCCCGAAATTAGCGAAGTGGATGAATCCTCGAATGCCGAACGAAGGTGGTGGGCCCCGGTAATATCACGATGGGATCCATGGATGAGCTCAGTTAGACAGGCGGTATGCTCCGAATTCTTCATGGACGTGTCCTGGTCCCAACACGGTGAAGAGGAGTTGACCTGGGATAGAGCAAGCTCTCGAGGCAGGTGGTGCTCCATGTAAGGCGTGTGCTTCCAACGCATTGGAGCGGAGAGCCCTGGTTGGTAGAGAGTGGACGAATGGATAATCGTTTGAGGGGAGGCTCGATGGTCCTTTGTTCGAGGGGAGGATTGTTGGGTATACGACCAAAGTCCCACATTGACTAGAAGTGGGGAGGATCATGGGTATATAAGGATGGACAAATATCTCCATTGGTATGAGGCCTTTTGGGGTAAAGCCCATAAGAAAAGCCATGAGGGCTTAGGCCCAAAGTGGACAATATCATACCATTGTGGAGATATGTGGTGTCCAGAATCACAACAGTAGTCTGGGTTTAACTCTGTTGGTGTGAGTTGTTCTGCAATGTCGGATGTGTCCAACAATGGTGGAAAGTAGGGTCGAAGGCGTCCACATTGAACACTGGGTGCAGACCATGGAATGGTGGAATATTGAGTTCGAAGGCATTGTCCCCTACCAAATTGGTGATGGTGTATGGCCCATATCAGAGCGGGCGAAGCTTGTGGTGGGGCCCAATGAGGTCCTCCTTCTGCAAATGTGGCCAAAATTTTTCGCCCACTAGGAACTTGTGTGGCACCCGATGCTGATCATGCCGTTGTTTTTACTTAACATTGGCTCAGTCCAATATTTCATGGACCTGTTGGTGGACGTTCTAGATGTGTTCAATAAATCTGGTTGCTTTATCAGACTTAGACAATACATGTGAGGAGCTTGGTATGATGTGCCCTTTCTACAATAGCCCTTGGATATGTCTATTGATTTCATCATTCTCCATAACAGAACGTCGATATATCGACCCATTAGGTAGCATCGTGCCTGGGGTCAGATCAATGGAGTGCTTGACCTGACAGTGTAGAGGAACCCCTCTGGGTGAGGAGAAAATGTCCTTGTATTCCTCCATGACTTTGTCCATTTGCTGCAGCTATGCAGGAGAACCATGTTTGGAGGTTGTGGCCACAATATTCTTCCTGCCCTATGGGCGAATCGTAAAGAAAAAAAATTTCCTGGTTTGGGAAATAATCTTACTGCATTTCTTTGCAGTACTCAAAGAGATGGCAGAAGGTGGTACTACCTCCAGTATCCTGTACAACTTATTTCCCAAATTAATAATAACAGAGTGAAGCCTAGACTCATACACAACATGTCACTTCCACAACTATGGTTGGTTTAATAATAAATTAGACACTTCAAGAGGAGCAACATCACACAATACCTCATCCGTGAAGGGCTTGATGCTGTACCAAAGGCGACACTTCTGGCTGATGCAAAGATATCTTCCTTTGTGAAGCCACTCAATGGTATATGACTAGAGGTGTGTTGTGGTCAGTAGGCCAAGCTGCTTCATGAAATCTATTGAAATGAGGTTCTTTTGGCTTCCGCCATTGACAAAGAATTGTAGTGGAGAACCCTTCACCCACATATGGGAATGGAAGAGGTGCTCCCCCTCCTATGGATCCTTGGGCTCCTCCCTCTGGAGCTTGGTGGTGGGAATAGTGGCACTACGTTCCACATCAATTATCTGCTTCCATTTTTCATTCCCCTTGTCTGGTTCTAACTCAAAATCAGAACATGCATCTGATTGAGATGCCTTCAGTTCGGCCACCAATGACTCTTCGGCCCGACACTCGCTTGTGTTATGAGTGGAGTTGTTATGAAATTCACACCACTTCCCCATGTCCTTATTTCACTTTGTGGTGTTGTGCTGAGTTGCCCCACTTTGGATTTTCCCCTTGTTCTACGGTTCAGGGGCACCTTTCCTTGGCTTTGGATTCACAGATCCAAGGTCTCACTTCTTTTGCTTAAATTTCCGCTCGATCTTGGCGGCATATCGATATGTTGTGCCAAGCGAGGTAATGTCGAGGAACTTCATTTCCTCTTGAGTGTATCTATGCAAACAACTGCAGTAATTGAGCACCAAATGTTTCTCTGAATATTTAATACCCAATTATGTGCGCAGGGTATGGAACAAATTCGTCAACTCGTGCACATCTTAATCCCTTTGCTGCTGCAATGTGGTCCATTGGATGTACTTGTCCTCATAGCTCTCCACGGGGTAATATTGTTCCTTGATGTCATCTTAGAATGAATTCTAGGTGGGTGTGCCCGAGAACAGAGAGGGTTCCCTCATCCTTTTGCTCATATTAGGTTTCCCACCAGTATTTGACATGGGGGGTGGCTTTGAGGAGTGAAAAATTAATATTTTATCGGTAGGAGAAATCATGGACCGAGAAGTACCCTACCAACAAATTCAACCCTCTATCTACGACGTCTACATCTATTTGGCCTTCAAATATAGGAATGTCAAAGTTGACTTGTACCTTGAAAGGAGTGGCACCTCCAGAGTGACAGTTGGATGCATATGCGCCGTCGGTGGGCAGTTGTTGAAGGATCTGGGAAAATTAATCCATCATCGCGTTCCTTTATTTCTCGAGGGCCTCCTTGAGCAATATTTTTATAGGATCTCCTGCTCCCTCGTCTTTCTTTTCTGCTCCCATGGGCGATCGTCGGGGTTTGCGAGGCTGATCTTACAAAGGTTCAACCCAATCGAGCCTTAACTCCTTATACGACGACCTCGTTGGGGACATGAGAATAAGGATATAGAAATAGCAGACCTCTCTGATACCACTGATCCAAATTTATTGTTGACTTTATGGGGCCTAGACCCAGGTTCAAAGTGTCTACGCAGTCCAACACAACCCACTATTACCGACCCTTTCGGTAACGATATTCTTGTGCAGATCGAAGTATCACCTGAGGCAATATAGGGGGGTGCTAGAACCAGGTTTTTGCATCCAGATGGATAGAGGACAATGGTTTTAGGTCTTTTCCGTCTTGACAGAGCTCTGCGGGTCAGATCTAGCAATAATACCAGAGTTGTTCAACACAACTATTGAAATTGCTTGTAGACTACATGATCTTACTTATTCGTGCATTAAAAAAAGTAAATAACCTTAAACCAAACCATGCTATTCAGCTACAGAATAAAAACCTAATTCAACATAAAAACAGTAAGTAAGAGAAAAACAAAAAAAATATACTCAGATCTTTCTCAACATGTCTTTCATTAATAGCCAGATCCTTCTCATACATTCACTTTCCACCCTGCGCACACAGTTGCAGGGGTCTGCGCACATAGCTATAGACTTCCTAAGGTCATTGCGCACACATCTGCAAGAGCCTTTCCTCTAACCCAAAACACAGACTCTTACAACAATCTTACATCCAAATGCATCGTATAAGATCTATCAACTAAGCCCATGCCAAACCCCACTTATGACTTCTATCTAGACTCCTTATATGGATTTGGAAATTACAATACCATGGTCCAAAACCCATGGGCGGAGTCCAACTTTCACAAAAAGTCCCATCCCATTACATAATAAGGGGCCTTTACCCACCCCAAAGCCCTTAAGACCCAAAATAGACTATGCACTGTGTGCTCGACTCCTTGATCTACGGAGTCTTTACTTCGCGGGGGATCCTAGCTCCGATAGGCCCCCAAAACAAAAATATGACTCGTATCGAGTCACAATGGTGGTGTGCCATCGATGTTTTCTTTGATTCTGCTCAAGGCATCCTTAAACAGTGGAATTATTTTAGTGCACTGCTTTGCAAAATCCTGGACTACTTCGAGCAGCGGTTTTGTGATTGCCTTAACTATCTTATGCTCCATTCCTCTCTGAGTTGCACGCAACACTTTGAGCTTCTTCTCAAAAATTTGGGAGAGCTGTCTGGCCTCAGCTTCCCACGACTTCGTTCTAGCAATAAAAAGTTGCTCCTTCCGTTGCAGCTCCTCAACCTATTCCTGTAGAATTTTACCCTCTTGTAGACAGGTAAGCCATTGTATTGGCGCTAAGGTCTTCATAGTGACCTTGATTTGATCCATCTATTCCAACTTATCATGAAGTTTGGCCTCGATCTTCTGTAATTGTGGGTCCTCCTGCAGTGAGGACCAAACATCCAAAGCATCTCCAAATATGTCCGTACCATCTTGTATGTGGGACTCAATCTGTGTTGTGGCAGCTTTTAGCTCCGAGGTGCACTACTCCCATACTTCTAGTGGAGTGACAAGCTGCAATTACATTTGCATCTCAACGATTTTCATTTCCATTTCCATCAAGACTTCATTGATTTTAGCCTTAGAGTCTTTGAAAAATGTGGACTTCTTTGCCACTTTGTCCTCTGATGCAACTGCAACCTGAATCTCGAGCTCTGGTAGCTCGCTACACGCCTTACAGATAACCTCCTCCATCTTATGTCGTTGCACTGCATCACCTCATGCTCTTGGACAATGATCTGTTTCTCTGCAGCCATGCTCTGCTATTCCTGTTGGACGTCCTGAATAACCAGAATAGCGCGTTGTTCTCTAATATTTAGTTCCTCAGAAATTCCCTGATGGAACTCATGCAGAGCCTATAATTGCATCGCAACAAGACTCAACGTTGTGTTCTACCATCATACCACCTGCTTCATTTTATTTGTTGTATCAAAATGTAGCTAGCCTACAGGAATAGGCACTACGCGGGTATCAACAGTCAACGCTAACTCCTGCGCAGCTGTACTTGTATCATTTTTTGTTTCGCTTGGTGGAACCATGCTTGTGTGCATCTCGATCGCCTGTTGCATGCTTGCTTGCACCTGCGAATCATGCAACCCTTTGTGGACATCTTCGAGTAATCTATTTTATTTCTCTTCGATGTTTCCCCATAAATCATCAGTGACCTATCTCACAAAATCCCCTATCTCATCAATGTCCCCCTTAGTGAGGACCATGTCTGTTGGACCAGTGGATCTGTCAAACTTGACCTTATTTCATGCGTCACCCTTCTTTGGCTGCCTTTGATTAGTGGTAATCAAAGAGGATGGGTCAAATGGATCTATGCCAACACCACTGCAAAGAATATCATCCCCGCTAGTCTCTGAAATTTCCACTTCAGTGTCCTTTTTCCCTGTTGGCGTAGTGGGCTTCGCCCGACTCATGCCTGCCATCTCTGTATCTTCATGCGTCGGAGTTAATCAATCACTCAACAATTAGTTGATGATGGCTTCTACGTCTTCTTCTTAAGTGGGAACAACTGTCTCTGCGCAGTCACTGTTGTAGCTTTAGGAGTCATAAATTTCTTCCTTGCCTCCATAAAGGTCTCTTTCTTGCATTGTACATCAAACCTAGTAGTATTATCTTCCGCCTTCCTTACCCATGTCTCCATCATAGGCCTCAACCTTTCTGCGCGGTCTCCTCCAATATTCATACCACTTCACGTTACTATGTTAACGCTTGGGTCTCCCTAGCGCGGTTTAGCCCTCATCATTTTTATATAATGAACTGGCTGCTGGTTACGCTTATCCTACATTTTAGCTAACAAAATGGTGCAATCCTCAGTTTCATGACAAAATTCTTGACAATACTTACAAGACACAATAGTAGGATTCTGGAAATATCGAGCAAAATGTCCAGGTTGTCTGCAGTTATAACAAATGATCTTCCCACGACAACACCCAATGCTTCCTCCTCGGCCATGCCCTCAGCCTAGGTAACCTCCTTTCACAGCTGGTGAACTCGAAGCTTCGTGACCTTCTACCTGCATTCTGTATGCGCCATGACTATTTTGCATCATCAGGTCGTAACCCTTAAAATGTTGTTCATCATGTCCCATCGACCTACATAAATTACAGAACGATTGCTTCCGTGATCTAACAAAATTTTGAAGTAGGTGACAATAATCCATGGAATGTTGGCTTGCAATTTCACACGGATTATTGTCAGCCAACATACACTAGGCCCTACACTTGGCCTTGCACTCGATCTAGGCTTTAATGGGCTCGACATCCCAATGCCCAAATAGTCTCTAAAAAGAGGACACTAATCCTTATAGTGACCCTCCACTTTGAATTTGATACACCATACCTCCATTCTCATTTCTGGGTGAATCTCCTTTCCCTTCTTTAGATCCTAAAGTTCCATATGAAAACTTCCCAACTGATTTTGAATCTGTTGAACCCCTATGCTTGCATCAACTATCAGCGAGGCTTCCAACTTCATCTCTATCTCCAGCGCTTCAGCCTAAGTGGAAATCTTCTGTTGTGATAATGGCAATCTCAGATGCAGAAAAAACGCAACCATGAACCATTCTCTATGTTTTTCTTATGGGACCTTAAAGCTAATTTGGCTCAACAGTTTTTTAAATATTTGGTCTATCTCCCACACAGTCTCAATAGTTAGTTGTTTAATTTCTTTGATTTCTGTGATACACTGGGACTACAAATTGGGCTTCTTAATTACAACGTTTAGCACAACCTTTGTATCAGCTAATGAATAATTTTCATTCGTTGTAACATATTTCATGTACCAAGACAATTCTCTATCTTGTAGTGCCGTAACAAACTGCACTTTCTTCATATTTTCATCTGTAACATTCTGTGAAGTCCATATTGCTTCTAGTAAAAACCAAAATTGTTCAGGATCGTTTGTTCCCTTGAACACAAGCATATTTGGTGGTTGGGCCATGGTGAATAGGGGAGGTGGAGGTGGAGGTAGAGGGACATAATGAAAAAGAGTGAGGATGGGGGTGGAAGACTAGTGAATTTCCTTACTGCTTAGCTGACTTTCATATCTCAGTGAAAAACTTCTCGAGGTAGCCGGGTTGCTCTCTCCCCCTTCAATCCAAAATAAAGGACTATACTCTTTTTCAATATAAAATTCCCCAACTAGTTCTGAACCTTTTACGACTTTTCATGGCACCAGATTCTCTCTCTTCACACCTTAATCTAAGCGTAATCGCAGTATACCCTTTTCACACAATAACATTTTAATCCAAAACTTTAGTGAATTTAGGTACTTACCTCGCTAGTCTTTGTAAAAGTTGTGCTCTTCTTTGCTATAAGACACAGATGTGTCAATCACGAACTGAGTAATGAAACCTCCAAGGATGCTATCAATCCAGTAATCAATAGCTCTCGCGATCTCATTATCAGTGTTTTTCAATTTCTCAATCAAATCTGGGGTCCATGCAGTAGGCTTATTATTCAAATACCTCATTTTCATAGCTAGCCTTGATATCCACTAATGCAACTCACTCATAAAAGATGCAAAGAATATATCGTACTGATCCGTATAGATATGCTTCTGTAACTAGTGTTCAGTAGAGATGCACAGTCTTCTGTTTTCTTGCACAACAAACTCGCATTCTTTTAGATATATCCACTCTTCAATCTATTTCTTAGACAAATGTCGCATCCATCTATCCCTTAGTTAGGTCCAGGTCCTGGAAACAAAACCATTTGTTGGCTTTATGGAGCCTAGACCCATTTTCAGAGTGTCTGCACAGTCCAACAAAACTCACTATTACTGGCCCTTTTGGCAACGATTTGCTTGCGTAGATCGAAGTCTCACCCAAAGCAATATAGGGGGATTCTAGAACCATTTTTCTGCATCCAAAGGGACAAAGGTCAATGGCTTTAGGGCTTTTCCGTCTTGACAAAGCTCTGCATGTCATATCTAACAATAATACCATCATTGTTCAACACAACTATTGAAGCTACTCGCAGACTACATGATCTTACTTATTCATGCATCAAACAAAGTAAATAAACATAAACCAGACTGCGCTATTCAGTTACAGAATAAAACCCTAATTCATCATAGACATTCAGAAACAATAATTAAGAGCAAAACATAGCAATATACTCAGATATTTCTCAAAAATTCTTTCATTAATAGCCATATCCTTCTCATACATTCACTTTCCACCCTGCGCACACAACTACAAACTTCTTAAGGTCTCCACGCACACAGTTGTAGGAGCCTTTCCTCTAACCCAAAACACAAACTCTTACAACAATATTACATCTAAATGCATCACATAATATCTATCAATTAAGCCTATGCCAAACCCCACTTATGACTTCTATCTAGACTCCTTATACAAATTTTGAAATGACAATACCATGGTCCAAAACCCATGGGCGTAGTCCAATGTTCACAAAAAGTCCCATCCCATTAGATAATAAGGGGCTTTGACCCACCCTAAAGCCCCTAAGACCCAAAATAGACTTCGTGCTACACACTTTGCTCCTTGATATGCGAATTATTTACTTCGTGGCAACATTTATGCAAGAAAAAAATAAAATACAAAAATATACATAAACGCAGAGATGCAGCAGAAATAAAACTTCATTTCATTAATATCAAACAATTGAAATATGCTAACAGGAAAAATGGACATAAAATAGCTAGGGTGATGGTAGCTTATCTATTAGAAGAGATGTGGTGGCTACATGCCTCTCAACTGTGTTACATTGAGACTAGAGGGCCTATTTATTATTGAGAAACAATGGAAAACCATAAACATCCAAAAACATAATCCTAGGAGATGAAACACCAAACTATGGGCCTCGTTGGGGTAAATTGGTACATACATTTCACGGGATCATAACTTTGGCATACGATCTCCATTTGACGCACACAATACCTCATTAGAAGTTCATAACCCAAAAAAATTCCAAAATAGTAAATTGTGCTACAATTAAGGAAACTAAAAAACTGAAAGAAACAATGGTGGGGGTCCAAGTGGAATATGCGAGTGGCCACCAATATCTACCTGGATAATTCCTCCCCCCTTAGGAAGCAATTGTCCCCATTGTGTTGAGTTCCTCCATGAGATGAGGAAACTTCTCTTGAACTTGGTCCCTAGTGAGCCACTTGCCCTGGTGAAGGAGTTCACCTGCTTTGGAAACTCAATATAGTTGGATCCTTTTTTGTGAGGTGTTCTTGATTTGTGTGTCCATGATCCGACCAGTTGTGGCTTGTTCCATGTAGTATGGGTTTAACGTTGTTGGTGTGATTTGTTCTGCAATGTCGGATGTGTCCAACGAAGGTGGAAAGTAGGGCCACATTGAACATTGTATGTAGACCAAGGAATGGTGGAATATTGAGATCGAAGGAATTGTCCCCTACCAACCCGGTGATGGTGTATGGCCTATATCGAAGAGGGAAATCTTGATTTGGGGCCCAACGAGGTGATCCTTCTACAAATGTAGCCAAAATGTGTTGCCCACCTGGAACTTGTGTGGCACCCGATGATGATCATGCCATTGTTTATACTTAGCATTGGCTCTATCCAATATGTCATGGACCTGCTAGCGGACATTCTGGATGCGTTCAATAAATCTGGTTGCTTTATCATCCTTAGACAATAAATGTGAGGAGCTTGGCCTGATGTGCCCTTTCTGCAACAACTCTTGGATCTACCTCTTGATTTCATCATTATCCATAACATAACGTCGATAGATTGGCCCATTAGGTAGCAGCATGCCTGGGGTCATATCAATGGAGTGCTTGACCTGAAAGTGTAGAGGAACCCTTGTGGGTGAGGAGAAAATGTCCTTGTATTCCTCCACAAATTCGTCCATCTGCTCCTACCGTGCAGGGGAGCCTTGTTTGGAGGATGCGACCATAATCTTCTTCTTTCCCTAAGGGCGAATCGTAAAGAAAAAAAATTTCCTGGTTTAGGAAATAATCTTACTGCATTTCTTTTTAATACTCAAAGAGATGGCTTAAGGTGGTACTACCTCTGGTATCGTGTAAAACTTATTTCCCAAAGTAATAATAACAAAATGAGGCGTATAATCATACACAACATCTCACTTCCACAAGTATGGTTGGCCTAATAATACATCAAACACGTCAATAGGAGAAACATCACACAATATGTCATTCGTGAAGGGCTTGTTGTTGTACGGAAGGCGGCACTGCTGGCTGATGCAGAAATCTGTTCCCTGGTGAAGCCACATGATGGTATATAGGTGTGGGTGTTCTATGGTTAATAGGCAGAGCTGCTTCATGACCTCTGTTTAAATGAGGTTCTTTTCACTTCCACTATCAACAAGGAATTGCAGTGGAGAACCCTTCAACCACATCTGGGAATGGAATAGGAACTCCCCCTCCTCTTGATCCTCGGGCTCCTCCCTCTACATCTTGGTGGTGGAAACGATGGAAGTGGGTTCCGCATCAATGATTTGCTTCCCTTTTTCATTCCCCTTGTTCGATTCTAACTCAGAATTAGAACATGCATCTGATTCAAACACCTTTAGTTCGGCCACTAACGACTGCTTGGCCCGAAACTTGTTTGTGCTGTGAGTGGAGCTATTATGAAATTCACACCACTTCCCCATGCCCTTCTTTGGATTTGTGGTGTTGTTTTGGTTCCCCCAGATTTGTCTTTTCCCCTTGTTCTACAGTTTGGGGGTGCCTTTCCTTGGCTTCATATTTGTAGATCCAAAGTCTCGCTTCTTCTACTTAAATTTCTTCTCAATCTTGGTGGTATATTGATATGGCGTGCCAAGCGAGGAAATGTCGAGGAACTACAATTCCTCCTGGATGTATCAGTGGAAACAACTACGGTACTTGAGCACTAAACGTTTCGCTGAATCTTTAATACCTAAATTTATGCACAAAGTATGTAACAAATTTGTCATCTCGTGCACATCTTGATCCCCTTTTTGCCGCAACGTGGTCCATTGGATGTACTTGTACTCATAGCTCCCCATGGGGTAATATTGTTCCTAAATGTCGTCTCAGAAAGAATTCCAAGTGGGTGTGACTGAGAACAGAGAGGGTTCCCTCTCATCTTTTTTCTCACAGTAGGTTTCCCAGCAGACTTTGACATGGGGGGCGACTTTGAGGAGTGCAAAAGTAATATTTTCTCGATTGGAGAAATCATGGATCGAGAAATACCCTTCTAGCAAATTCAACCATCTATTTACAGTGTTTTCATCTATCTGGCCTTCAAATTCAGGAATTTCGAAGTTGACTTGTACCTTTAAAGGAGTGGCACGTCCAGAGTGGCTACTGGATGCAGATGCAACGTCGATGGGCAACCGTTGAAGGATCTTGGAAAAGTTATCCATCATCGTGTTCGTTTGTTTTTCAAGGGAATCCTCGAGCAATATTTTGATAGGATCTACTGCTCCTTCGTCTTTCTTTTTTTCCCCTATGGGCGATCATCAGGGTTTGCAAGGCTAATCTTGCAAAGGTTTAACCAGATCAAGCCCTAACTCCTTATACCTCGACCTCGTTGGGGACATGCAAAGAAGGATCCATATTTATGTAGGAACAAAATAAAATACTGAAATAAATACAAACATAGAGATGGAGTAGAAATAAAACTTAATTTCATTAATATCAAATAACTGAAATATGCTTACAGACAAAATGGACATAAACTAGCTAGGGCGATGGTAGCTTATCTCTTAGAAGAGATGTGGCGACTACATGCCTCTGAACTATGTTACAATGAGGCTTGAGGGCCTATTTATTATTGAGAAACAATGGAAAACCATAAACATCCAGCAATTAAGAATTCTTCAGCTGTACTTGTTGAGTCTCAAATCTGCATCTTTTCCACACTTTTCTATACCTTTTTCACTCACCTGAACCTCCCAAGTTGTCAAATATCATTGTATATTAATTGCAAAAGAGCATCTAACATGGTTTTTAACTATAATTTTGTGTCTGCTGTTTGATTTAGATTTTTTTCATCTAGCGGCGGAATCCTGCCACTTTCCGCAGCTGCTGCAACTTTCCGCAGCAATTTTGTGAAACTCTATGTTACAGGTGTCTACAGGAAAAACGAGCCACATGGGCAAGTCAGGAATGATGTGGACATGGTTCGTGTCCTATTGGCTCGAGCAAACTCATCTAAAGAAGCTGCGGTCAAAGGCGTCCAAATGGAAGTCAACCGTAGAAGTTCCATGGTGATAGGACTCTGTTTCGTGCCACGTGAAGGTTCATATGGCCGTTTCTGAATTGCGGAGGACAAATCAACATCTGTACATGGCTCCATAGCCGAATTCAAACATCCACTCCTCATAGATTTACTTTTCAATACGGCCATGATCCTAGATCTGTGGACGTAACGGTGTATGTGTTCTCCACCAGCATAAACTTTAGGGATTAGTTATGTTTCTTTTGCTATAAATAACGCGTTTGCATACGCATATGAGATTAGTCGATGTTAGTCTCTGTTATCTTTTATTAGTCTGCTCTGTAATGTAATTACGCTGCCTTTGAGCCGTAATATCACCTTACTGTTATGATTGCATTTTAATATAAGAAGACTCTGTTTCCAAACGTAATTCGTACTTGAAGATTGTTGCCAAGGCTGGTGTAGAGGGCCCCTGCACTTGTCAAGGTTCTGTGCATTATTGTATAGTTCTTATTTTATTTCTTTAAAGCTCATTGTGCCATAATCCATTCACCAATTTATACATCAGGATCTTTCATGGTATATATGCTTCATTTCCCCGTTTATAAACTTTCATGCTTTTCATTTTATCGTCTATGTTTTATGTTATCGATTATTGATCAAAGTTGTTCTTGTTTCAAAGTTATAGATAGAAGTGAACCGGCATTTGAATAGATTTTTGACTAATGACACGGAATTAACATTGTTCTCATTGCCAATTTGTTTTTCTTAGTTTCTCGTTTAATTTCGTAGCGCTTTATTTAATTCGGCTTTGTTTATTTGCTTCGTAGTTAAACTTAGATATATTAAATCGCTCATACCATCTTCGCTGTTCTCCGAAAGCCACAAATTACTGGACTTGATGGTGAGGGATTGTATTATGAAATGTGTAGTTTAGTATTAGTTCCTTTTCCGCAAATTTTCATCTCAAATTCGGCTTACAACATCTTCATTGTTTCCCTCCGAAAGCCACAGCTGGACCGATGGTGAGGGATTGAAGTATGAGTGTGTAGTTTGATATTAGTTTCCTTTCTGCAAGTTAGAAATATTAAATTGTGCATGACATCTTCAGTTACCTCCGAAAGCCACAGCTGGACTGATGGTGAGGGATTGAATTATGAATGTGTGGTTTGATATTAGTTTACTTTCCGCAAGTTAGATATCAGTTACTCAAGTTGTTTATGGTTACTTCCGAAAATCATAGCTGGACTAATGATGAGGGATCAGAAGACAAGTTGATGTAATTTGATTTAGATTTACTTTATTGCAAACTTTTGGATTTCTTTCAGCATAGTTTCTTTTATGTTTAGACAGCAGCAAGAATAGTTTGGTTTCATGCTCACTAGTTCACTGTTTTGATTTATTAGACTAGCAGCACCTTTTCATTTCAGCAGCACATTTTCATTTCTTTTCAAGTTTTGTCATTGTAAGTTTCAAATTCCTTTTTGAGTTTCAAGTTGGTAAATCATTATAGAGGATATTATTTCCTTGAACAAACATAACCATACTTGCTTTTCATTTTAGAATTTCCATCTCACCTTAGAAAACCAAAAACGACAAAAGTTAAGAAAAAGGTTATCTTGCACATATAGTGCGCCGCACTTCATCAGCTTACGAATCCCGGATTGACAAATTAAATGCAGCAATTTAGGACACACTAAATTGACCAAACAGTACTTCACTAAGAAAACCTCAAGAAAACAATCTAGTAATACTAAAGAGCAGTTAAGAATTCTTTAGTTATACCTTCAGAGGAGAACATAAAGATAATAATAACAGACAGAGTTAAGGTGCCCAAACAACATATCTCAATCTAAATTTTTTGTTCTATTATCAGTGAAATTGATGTACAATATGGAAAACAAAGGAGAAACATTAACAAAAGAGGGATAACATCACCATTAACATAACTCAAGAATCTTGTGAACGTGCGTGCATTAATGATGTCCAACTCAAGAAACAATGACAATGCTCCATTACAATAATCTTTACAACTCAGAGTCTGATCAAAATCCAACCTAGCAACCAATCCTTCATAATGAAAAATACATGCAGTATTTAACTGCAACTGAGGAGGTTTCCCTAATCTAGGGCTTTCAGACTGCACTTATTACAGAGTAAATGTAGTTTTGACAACTAAGACCATGCAAGGCCCAAGCCAAAAATGATCACTGACAGACCTATTGTAACAATAACTCTCAAATTAAATGCTGAGCTAACTTGAAAATATCTTTGACTAATTGCCTTTAAACATTAACTTTTACAATAACTTCTGAGCTGCTGCTAAAATATCTCTGACTGTAACATTAGCTGTAGCATCTTTTATTAAACCAAAATTAAACTGTAGGTGGCCAACATCTGGTTGTGTCTTCCTTCGGTGATTTGTTTTTGATATGTCTTTAATTCTTTAAACTGTCATCATCTGTATCTTTTATCTATTTTTCCTTTTACTGCCTTTGTTGTCACTGTAATCTCTTCTTCAACCTTCTTATCTGTCCTTTGTTTTAACTCTATCTTTTAACCCAGTCTTTTATCTTTAACCTTTGACTGATCTTTTTATTCTTTTTTACCTTTCACTATTACAATGAATCTTTTACCTATCACTGTTCTTTAACTATGTTTTCGTTTATCTTCATCTATGCCTGCATAGCCACTGTAAAACTCTCCTTTTACCATACTCTGTCATTTTACTTTTAATAAACCTCGTTGTCTTTGGAGGAATTATATGATCCTTAATAGTCATGATCCATTGCTACTTTTGTTTGTTTCTTGCGCTCCCAATCCTTTGATGAATAAGGCTTCTGAATCGTCATCCAGAGAGCCCTGATTTAACAATTCTTGGACTTAGGAATGAAAATTGATTATCACCTCGTCCGATATGTATATCAGCTGCAAAACTTAAAAACAAATATTAATAAAAACAAAGCTCCATAGGGAGGCCAAATGGATTTGAAAGAATTCGGGAAAACTACAGCAAGAGTTTGGATAATGGAGGTTTTTCATTTTCTGCATTTAGTTGTGGCCTTCCAGGTCCTATAGAAATGTTGCAGGGGTTTATCGCAGAGGTTCAGGAGCTTATCACGGTAGCACAGGGCTTCATAATATTCAAAAGGGTCAATGGTTTCGTTGTAGGCGGGAAGGCGGTTTCTGGTTTATCACAAGGGGCGTAAGCAGATTGTGGTTTTGGTCAGAGGACATGCGATAAAACGAGGTGACAACGCATGGTGGATGGATGGGTTGTGAAACCTCCCATTTTACAACCCTCTGAAAGTTTTAAACCTCGGGCATTTGGGTTTGCGAAAAGGCACGCAAACCGTCAGATCAAAGGGTGGGGATCGGACAATGGTCGGGCGATGGGCTGATTTCGGGTTGATTTGACATGTGGGGTTGGGTTTAAATGAATCGGCGGTTATAAAACATAATGGGCAGTGATGTTAAGTGGGGCCCAGGGAAAAAATTAAAGCGGGGGGAAGGTAGGTTTAAAGCGTAGGCTTTAATAATAGTGTGAGTCGAGCCTTTTGATATAACGGGGTTAGGTAGTATAATAAACAGAGTTTATTAAAGCGGGACTTGGGGTTTAAATTTATTTAAAACAAAAAGTAAAAAAAGGTCTTTACATTTTTTTTTCATGAAGAAAGGGAATGAGTGAAAGGGAAGGGTTTTTAGAAATGGGAACGGGGTTTTAGCATATGGAAAGAGGTTTTAAGTAGGGGGAAAAGGCTAAAATGAGGGGATTTAGATCAAACATGGGATTTCAGAGCATGAGAGTGTCAGAGAAGGTAAAATGAGAGATAATGGAGAGGTTAAATGAAAAATAAGGAAGGCAGTGAGATTTCTGAAAATAAATTATAGTTAGGAAATATTATTTTTAGCAGAATGTAGAAAATACACAGTCATCTAGTGATACTGTAGAATACAGGAGGCTAACAGTAGGCTCAATATTTCTCTTATTGATCCTTTTTTTAATAGCTCATGGAATTTCTTATTATTCTTTGCACTTTTAGGTAGGTTCAATCTATGTGGGAATTTGTTTAGTAGGCAAAAACCTAGAATAAAATCAATTTAATGAGATGTACTCCTCACAAGTTGATCAAGGTGGATATTGGTGAATCACCATGGTCAATAATTTTTTTAACATTGGTAGCTTACAAGCCTAAGGTTTTGGTAAATGTTGATATCCACCCATGGTATTTGGAAGGCGGAAGAAAAAAAATAAACAAATAATAATGAAGTGGCTTATGAATCAAACAAAATAAAGGCACAGTTATTAATTAGATTTTAAACAATAATGGTTTTTAAGTTTGTGTTTTTTTTTTAAGTGATGGTATTCACCCATGTTATTAAAACATAAAACAAAGTGAATTGACATGAATTCTAGGTAATAGGGAACCCATAAATATTTTATATACACTTTTTATCATTGTAAAGGTGGCATGATGTTGTGCATGATGTATCCATAGAGTATGCATCTACTTAATAAAGAATTTAACTCTTATCATATTGGTATCCTCTCAATTTTCTTTTCTTTTTGCATATTTGTGCATATCGTTCATTTCTTTTGAAAATGAAACAAATAATAATAATATAGTGAAATTCCATGAATCCTAGGTGAAATGTCAGTAGTGAGTTTTATATATAATAAATATATGAGTTTTATCATTTTAAAGGGGGCATTATTCCATGCATGATGTAGCCATAAATTACTCATCTACTTAATAAATAATTTAGCTCATATCATATTGCCATTGTCTCTATTTTATTTTTGCATACTTATGCCTATATGTTATTTCATTTCTCACACATTCTGAATCAATTGTATTAGAGCAAATATGTTTTTTTTTTCATTTCTTGGTGCATGTCCCACCAATGAGGTCAGGGTATAGAGAGTTAAGTTTTGATCTAGTTTCACCTTTTAGGAATAATCGCTCTCATTGATACAAGTTGTCTCCCATGGTGGAATAAAAGAGACATGACGAAGCATGATATTCTATCAAGCTATTTCTTAAGTAAACCCTCAAATGAAAAAGGAATGAAATGATGGATAATTTTTTTCAAATTCATCGACGACTATTGATGGATGTTGAAGCATCTTCGACAAGTATCCATTTTGGAGGTGTAATGTCTTTAAAGGTCCATGTTAGATTTTATATATGGTATTTGCAGGAAAAATATATGAAGATTCTATTAAAAAAATTGTTGAATTTCCTTGAAGGTAATTACTTTGTACAAAAAAATTTATGAAGGTGAAAATACTAGCTTCGTGCTCCTTAAATCCATTCTTCGTGTCAAAGTTTGGTGGTAAGGTTAGTGGGTGTAACAACTATGTTAAAAATTCCATGTAATAAACGTTAATAAGGGGAAAATAATAACCAAGGTCATGGGACATGTATTCCAAGATGAATGTTGGGAAAAACATCCTAGTGTGGGTGTTCATATGGTTTATTATGGCTATGGAAATTGGAAAATACAATGACTAAGGCTTTGGAAAGGCATGAGGCATTAATTAGCATTTTATTTATGAAAATAATGGAAATTAGGAGAAAAGGAAGGTGAAAGGTCACAGGTTTCATGTGAGTAGGAAAATGAAGAAAAATAATGGAAAACTAAAGAAATTAGAGGCCTAATTAATAAAAAGGCTTATGAGGATCAGTTCACATACTTTTGTCAGTTCAATTTTGGAGCTCTCATTCAATTCTCTCTCTCTCTCATACCCTTGGACACTTACAGTTTCTTGGAGAACTCTCAGAGAGTGTGGCATACTTGTATTTTTGGAGAAATAAGGAAAATGAAGAGTAGGAAAGCACAAGAGGAAATTGGGATAAAAAACTACAATGAGTTTTGATTGCAGGTGCCGAGTTGCATGTAAGTTTTCCTCACTAGTTTTAGCATGCATGGAATATGCATGTGGTCTCTTGGTCATGATTATTCATTGGCATGGAGTATTTCCTGGATTGACAATGGTTTTTCCTAGCCTCATCATTTCTTCGATAGCCATGGTTTTGTGGGTTCATTTTCATTGCTTGTTTTATGGTTGGTTCTCATGTTCAGTTAGCTGTGGGTTGAGTTACTAGTTCCTAGAGCCTTGGTTGGAAAAACGCTTTGGAGCCCCCTAACAACTTGGGTTGAGTTACTAGTCCTGCAGCCTTGGTTGGAAAAATGCTCTGGAGACCTTGGTGGGTTGATTTATTATTCCTGGAGCCTTGGTTTGACAAAATCTTTGAAGCTCGGTAGTAGTTGTGGGTTGAGTTAGTAGCCTTGGAGCCTTGGTTGGAATACACGCTCTGGAGCCTTGGACAACTTGGGTAGAGACCAATTTGGTGATGGTTAGTGATGTATGGCCATGAGGTGGAATCACTGGTTGAGGGTTGAAGTGGTTTAGCCTCTAGAAGCCCTGGTTTTGTTTTGATTGATGTAATTTATGAGATCCCGCATTCATGCTTGGAAGTATGGCACATAGGTGGCTGGATGAAGAGAGAATTGGCTCAACCATGTCGATGGTCGAGTGTTACGTGGAAGTCCTAAACTTGGTTGCATTTTTGTTGTGGAAATAAGAGTTATTTTCCTCTTGTATTGGCGGGTAAATATGCGTGTTATTATGTGGCTTATATGGTTGTTCTATGCTTTTCATTTCTATTATTTATATGTTGGTTATTAATGTGTTCAATAATAGTGAAGATGTATGGCTCTCATCATGTTTTGAATTGTAATTGAATGAAGAATGAATCTATGACCTAATAGGTGACAATGCAGTTAATGTGATGATGAAACAATTCTTCTTAGCGATTCTCAGATAAGTATGAGACCCCTATGCTCAAATCTATTGTTTAAACATGTAGATTACATATTTGTGACATGTTTGACGAAACACCTGTCATGGCTAGTAGGGGTCCAGTCAAGTCCTTACTCAAGTGATTGCATTTACATTGTTATTCCACCGTTATCTTTCATTTTTGGAAGTTTCATGGAGTTATGGGCAATGAACTAAGCCATGAGCTTGAAAAGTGGCACACAAATTGGGGTCACAAGCACATAACTACTTAGAAAAGTCCCCAGTCACACGGATGCCAATTTTGTGCAAGCGACTGGAGGTTTCCAGTCATACTCTTGCCCACGCAAGGGATTGAATAGGGAATTGATCCATTGAAAGGTCAGTTTGATCCAGGGGCTGTCCTCTTAGAAGGTTGGGATAGCTCCTGGGTGTCCTGTAGCATGCGCAAAAGTTCTGTGTTGTTGTGTTCCATCAATTCCACTTCCTAAATTGACACATAGGGAGTTGAATCATATCATAGTAACTCTTCGTCACATGTTTACCCCAGTTGGCCGATTACTTGGGTAGATGTGGGAGGAGGGTGTTATAGAGTAGTATCCGAGCATGGTTCACCCCTCAGACTGGATGGGCGTTTTGTTGGTCATGCATTTATGTTGGTTGCATATGTGTTACTCATACTTGTGGTCTATGTTCTTGTTGCATCCACATGGTGTTTTTCATGGTTGCAATGATGTCACCATGGGAGAGATAATGGTGTTGTTTTGAAATGTGTCATCATGAGTATATGATTGTTTATAAATGGTATGTGCGTGATTAGTGCTTACGTGTTGTCAAGTATATGTTGATGTGGTTGTTGTTGTGCATGAGGTCACGGTATGTGTAGTTGAGATGGTCATGCATTGATGACTGGACTCTAGCTAAAATGATGTTTATGTGTTGATATACCTATGTGTTATATGTCTATATGATGTTATGATTATGTTTATACATGTATTACGCTGATTGGTTGATATTGCAGATGAGATACACTCCCCAAATTATGCTAAGGTATGTTAGTTTATTGTGATTTGGTTTAGCTGACATAAGATGCCTTGCAGTAAATAGATGAAGATGACTAGAGAGATGGAAGACTACAAAAATTCTCCCTATGAATCAGATGAGCAACATGGTGTTGGGCACTCTTCTGAATTAGCAGACATGTTGAGAAGTTTTAAGGAAGAAATAAGGAGTTGCAAAGTAGATAATGATAAAATCATACATGAACATGAGAAATGAGTAGAGGTTAATGCAATGATTCTTCAAAGTTTTTCAGAATTGCAGAGATAAGGGCCACTTCAGATCATATATGATAGGAGGATGGGACTAATGGGGCATATTGCAGTAGGTATCATGGTGGTCAAAGGTCGGATAGAGATGATGCAATCAAATATGGCAGGTTCTTGGACACTTCGGATAGGATAGGTGATAGACACATGTACTATTCTAGTTCTGGTTTTGACAGACACTATGATGGTCATCATTATTATCCTTACAAGATAAGTGATAGGGGATATTTTCTAGATGATTTTAAGAAACAAAATCCACCTACATTTGATGGAGAGATGAAGAAATCACATGATGTAGAAGCATGGTTGTTTGGAATGAATAAGTTCTTCTAGATACATGATTACTCGGAGAACATGAAGGCTAGAATAAATACATTTAGTCTTAAAGGTAAAACAGATATTTGATGGGAATATGTAAAGAATGTTAGAGATATTCATGAAGAGGAGTTGAATTGGAGTGAGTTCGAGAGACTATTCAGGGAGAAGTATCTATTGGAGAGATACTATGATGATGGGGCAAACGAATTTTATGAGCTAAAGATGGGATCTATGACTAATGACGAGTACAATAGCAGATTTATGGAGTTGTTGAGATATGTGCCTTACCTCAAGGAGGAGAAGGCCAAGATTCAAAGATTCATCAGTGGGTTTCCGATAGAATTTAAAGACATGATTGAGTTTGATGAGGCTAGATCATTGGAGGAGGACATTTGGAAGCTAAATAATTTTTACGAGCAATCAAAGCACATATCTTAGACTAAGCTAGACTAGAAAGGTAATGCAAGGAGCAAAGTAAAATGGGACAAGAAGCGAGAAATACATTGGGATACAGGTAAAAAAGAGAATTTTGCACCACCTAAGAAGTTCAATACATCTGGAAGAGGATAGGGACTTCAGTCTGAGGAGTAGAATAAGAGTGAAAATAGGGAGCCCGTGTGGTGGTGGAATTGTGGAGGAGATCATCATAGGAGATATTTTCCATAGCATTAGGGTGGTATACCCCAAATATACAATGATCAAGAGGCACAAATGATGGGAGATGTTGGATAGAGTATTCCCAGGATCTATGCAGCGCTGAATGACAGGGAGGAAGATCACTAGGCATCTATTATAGAGATGGATGGTAAGCTTTGTGATAAATTTGTTTCTTTATTTTGATAGACCCTAGATCTAATTATAGTTATGTTAATCCTAACCTGGTTGATAAGTGTGGTTTGAATACAGATGTGCATGCAGAATCTTGGTTAGTGCAGTTGGTTATAGGTACCAAGAAGAGTGTTCATAATTGGGTAAGATCTTGTGCATTTGGCTTGAATGGTATTCCCACATTAGCACATTTGAATTTATTTCTGTTGGGATCATATAGTATGATTTTGGGTATGGACTGGATATATCTTCATAGAACCAAGGTATATTGTTATGACAAGGCTATTGAGTGCTTGGATGAAAATTGGGAAGAAATAGTCTTGCAAAGTAAGAAGAAAGAAATGTTAGTTAGGATGATAAAAACTATGCAGGCCAAGCGTAGTCATAGGAAAGGGTGTGTATTATTTGTAATGAAAATTTCTAGTGGCAAAGGTAAGGAATTTGAGGATGCCGATGTGTTAAGTAGGTACCCAGTTCTACAACAGTTTGAAGATGTATTCCCCACAGATATTTCAGAGTTTCCACCTCATAGGGAAGTAGAATTTTCTATTGTGTTGGTACCAATGACAACAACAAGATCTAAGGCACCTTACAGGATGAACGCTTTAGAGTTGGTAGAGCTAAAGTTGCAGTTAAAGGAAATGCTTGACAAGGGATAAATTAGGCCAAGTGTATCACCTTGGGGTGCACCGATATTGTTTGTGAAGAAGAAATGTGGTACTCTCAGGTTATGAATTGAATGCAAGAATATGAACAAAGTGGCCATAAAGAACAGGTATCCATTGTCAAGGATTGATGACTTGTTCGATCAGTTGAAGGGAGAAACAATGTTCTTGAAGATTGATATGATATCCGGATATCATCAGGTAGAAATTAAATAAGAAGACATATACAAGACAACTTTCCAGACTAGGTATGGGCATTATGAATTTGTTGTAGTTCCTTTCAGTTTGGCCAATGCTCGAGCTACGTTTATGTGCTTGATGAATAATGTGTTGTGTCCTTATTTGTAAAATTTTGTTATTGTGTTCATTGATGATATATTGGTATATTCTAAAAATGAAGAAGAGTGTGTCGAACATTTAGCAGTAGTGTTGAAGTTGCTTAGACAGCATTAGTTGTATGCTAAGCTTAGCAAATGAAGTTTATTTCAGACAGAGGTACATTACTTGGGACATGTTGTTTCCAAGGAAGGTATAGCAGTGGATCCAGAAAAGATAAGGGCTATCATGGAGTGGGAAGCTCCTAGGAATGTGGATGAGGTAATATCAATAATGGGGCTAGTAGGCTGCTACAGGAGATTCATCAGGAACTTCTCATAGAATTATTACCCTATCACATCATTACAAAGGAAAGGTAAGAAGTTTGAATGGATAGAGGAATGTGCAACCAATTTTGAACAGTTAAAGCAGTCGTTGATGCATGCTCCAATGTTAAAGATCGTATATCCGAACAAAGAGTTTGTGGTATGTAGATATGTTTGCAAGAGAGGGATTGGTGGAGTCCTTATGGAGGAAGGACATGTGGTATGCTATCAGTCACAAAAACTAAATGAGCACGATCAGAACTATCTGACACATGATCTTGAGTTGGAAGTGATCATTCATGCATTAAATATGTGGAGGCACTATCTTCTAGGAAGACAATTTGTATTGATGATTAATCATAATGGATTGCAGTATCTATTTTTCCAACTTAATCTGAACGTCGGGAAAGCTAGATGGTTGTCCATGATCAATGAGTTCGACTTTAAGATCAGGTATATTAAAGGTAAAGAGAACATGGTTGCAGATAATCTTAGAAAGTGGATACATGTTAATCATATAGCAGCTACGAGTTGCTATGGGACAAATATACAAGATATGATCTTCCAAGCAGGCCAACAAGGTGTCAGGTATATGGAGATTAGGAACATACTGCAATAGAAAATAGGTACAAGTATAGGTAGTGGTACAAATGCAGAAGCACAGGATGTGGACTATTGTCTCACAGCAGATGGCTTGATCAGGTTTAGAGACACGATATATGTGCCAAGAAATATTGGACTCAAGAAAGTGATCTTGACGGAGTTTCATGTGAAACCGTATTCAGGTCACCCAGGCTATCAGACGACACCGAAAAAAGTAAAGAAGTTTTACTATTGGCTGAATTTGAAGAGAGACGTAGCTGATTTTGTGGCTAGGTGCTTAGATTTTCAATAAGTCAGGGCATAGTGTAAACATCCAGGTGGACTAATATAGCCGATTTCTATTCTAGAGTTGAAATGGGAGGTAATTTCCATGGAATTTATCACAAGTTTACCAAGGACATATAAATAAAATGATTCCATCATGGTTGCGGTGGACAAGTTGAAAAAGGTAGCACACTTCATTCCATTGAATTTTACATACTTAGAGAATGATGTAGCACAGGTCTTCATAAGGGATTTCATCATATTGCATGGTGTTCTGTAGAAGATTGTGTCAGACAGAGAAGTGAAGTTCACTTCCAAGTTCTGGAAGGAGTTGTTTGCAGGTTTGGGCACATAGTTGGACTTCAATATAAATTATCAGCCCTGGACAGATGGACAGACAGAGAGGGTCAATAGGATATTGGAGGACATGTTGAGGATGTATGTGATGCATCAAAAATGAAAGTTGGAAGAGTATCTTCCACTAGTAGATTTTTCTTACAACAATGGGTATCCAGAATCCTTGAAGATGATTTCGTTTGACGCACTGTATGGACAAAGGTGCAATACTCCCATCAGTTGGAGTGATCCAGTTAATAGGGTGTTGATTAGAATGGACATGTTGGTAGAAATGGAACAGGAAATGCAGGTAATCAAGAATAATATGAAAGCAGCGTAGGATAGGAAAAAGAGCTATGCAGATTGGAACAAGTTGTTTAAGGAGTTCCAGGTTGGGGAGTAGGTGTACTTTCACATAAATCTGAAGAAGATCTCCTTGCATATTGGATCGTGTGCCAATATAGCACCTCAGTTTTGTGGACCTTTCAATATTCTTGAAAGGATTAGGCTAATAGCCTATCGAGTTGCACTTCCTCCGAGAGTGAAATTCCATGATGTTTTCCATGTGTCATTGATTAAGAATTATGTTAAAGATGTTGATCATGTGATTGACTGGTTTGTATTGAAAGTGGTGCTAGAAGGAGAATTATAGCTGAAAAAGAAATGTATTTTACAGAGAAATACATGCATGCTCCATAACTGATCAATTGAGTAGGTTAAAGTGCAATGGAAGAAATTTTTGCCCGAAGAAGCTACATGGGAGATGGTGGATCAGATGTGGGCTATGTATCCTTCCTTATTCTCTAGTTGAGAAAATGTTTTGGCATGTGTTTTGGTATGTGTTTTTGGTATATGATGGTTTGATGTTTTGGTATATGTACATATGTATATGGATGTAAATATGACCATGAGTTATGTTACAAATATCCAATAAGAAGTATGGGTGTCATGTCATTATGTTATATTTTTTTTGTTGTCATGTTGGTTTGCTTCTCAGCAGGTTGATTATTGTAAATACTACAACGAACTAAGTTATAAATATCCATCTACAGTATGTTTTCCTTACACCAGTCTTGTTGGTTGTAGGTTTCATTGAACAACGAGGACGGTGTTCCCCCGAGGGGGATGGTTATGTAACAACCCTGGTGAAAATTCCGTGTAATAAAAGTTAATTAAGGAAAAATAATAACCAAGTTCATGGGACACATATTCCAAATTGAATGTTGGGAAAAACATCCTAGTGTGGGTGTTCATATGGTTTATTATGGCTATGTAAATTGGCAAAGGAAATGGCTAAGGATTTTGAAAGGCATGAGACATATATTCATAGTTTATTTATGAAAATAATGGAAATTTGAAGAAAAGGAAGGTGAGAGGTCACAAGTTGCCTGTGAGGAGGAAAATGAAGTAAAATAATGGAAAATTGAAGAAATTAGAGACCTCATTAATGAAAAGG
Source organism: Pinus albicaulis (assembly GCA_034641835.2). Classification (NCBI taxonomy): domain Eukaryota; kingdom Viridiplantae; phylum Streptophyta; class Pinopsida; order Pinales; family Pinaceae; genus Pinus; species Pinus albicaulis. Next base: position 68,267 of record JAXQQM020070145.1, read on the forward strand.
CTTTTGAGGATCACTTCACAGACTTTTGTCCGTTCAGTTTTGGAGCACTCATTCTATTCTTTCTCTCTCATACTCTTGGATAATTAAAATTTCTTGGAGCACTCTTGGAGAGTGTGGCATATTTGGAGTTTTGGTGCAAGAAGGAAAAGGAAGAGCATGAAAGTGAAGAGGACATCGAGATCAGTAGCTACAACGGGCTTTGCTTATAAATCCATATAAACAGGTATGCCACCAAATTTCTCCACATATACCGTGAGGAATTTTCTTGTCTCCTAGTCTCTAGTATTTACTATAATCCATAGTCCGGTCTAGGGATCAATATGTGATAATTGAAAAAACACCCTCCAAGATTTACCATCTATCCCGTCATTCATCAACCAAGGATTACTATGCCTGATCAAGGGCAACCACCTTTATACTGTAATATCCCCAAAATGGAATAATGCATTGATACACAAACACAATATTTGTAACACAAAAAATGTACATGTAAGCTTATGATCAACACAGATATAGACAGATAGTTGAGCCATTTTATTTTATAGGAGAAGATTCAGTTACATAATGTAAAAAAGATGAGTAGATCTAGCCAAAGAGATGACCTAGAATCACCCTGAAAACATGTCAAAGCAAGTACAACGTAACTGGAGAGCTACTGGAAGAAAATACTGCACTGTCCCTTCAACAGAATATGAATATATGACTGCAGGTTGAAAAGGAAAATGTAGATCTAAGGAAATATGGAGCTCTGGTGATGCCAAGATTCAAGATCTGGGCTATAATGGATATTCAAGATAACCCAGAAAGGATTTTCTAGATCTACAACTTTGGAAAATCACCCTCCTAGAGTTGGATCCTTTGGTTGCTGGGTTATGCAGATTTGAAGCTAGATCTGACAAATAGATGGCTGAAATATGTCACAGTATCAAATCTAATCTTGAAGGGCTGATCCCTTCTCTAGATCCACAAGCTAGAAGCTCTAGATCTAGCTCCTCAATCCTCCAAAGTAGGCTGCAACTGGTGCTACACAACTGCTCATGAAAAATACACTGTAAAGGAAGGAGGCTCTCTAGCCTGTTAAAAAATATGGCTGTTAAGCTCAAGGATGATGGAAATAGTGCATACAATGTGAAGGAATGGTCCTCCATGGGATTACTAGCTGAAATGCTAGAAACTTACCTTCTCCCTTGGATCTACAAGACTGGACTGCGCAATTCCTGATGGGATTGCTGCTGCTAGGAGATGAATAATAGATGGCCTAATGCCTGATATATATCTAAAGTACTGGAAGGATGATCTTGAAGCTCAAGGTGATAGGATAAATCCTTCACTAGTTCCTCAACTAAAATATTGAAGGACAACCTCCTCCTCTCAAATTGATCTTCAGAAATCTACAATTTCTGAATATGGATGTTCTGTAGAAAGTAGGAAAAGATATGTGGCACCAATGCCTGATGTAGAATGAAGTACAATACTCTTTCAAGAGCTACTTAATGAAAAAGGTGGGATTCCCGACCAGGAACACCCTGTGCTAAACAACATATGAAATCTTAGCTAAACAACCAAAGAAAGCATGGTATGTCACATGACAATTCCAGATCTAAACAGATCATACATCAATAGTCTTCAATATACCCTCCATTGTGCCTTCATCTTCTTTATATAGATTATGAGCCTTCTCTTGCCTTGGCCCACCTCATAATGACGTTGTACATGTGGACATGGGTCTCCATGTTGACTACGCTGTCATTTCATGATCTCCATCATGTGTGAATGCAGTGATCACACTCTCCATCATGTGTGCATTAATGCACCACTTCCTCCATCATCTTATCATAAATTCTCTATGATCTTTCATTTGATTCTTTCCATGATCTTAATTGACTGTATCAACCTCCATGATTTATCTCATTAATGATACATTATCTACACTCCTTTCACATTAAGTAGTTGCTCTACTACTCCATTATGTAGATCTAGATTTGAAATATCCACATACACACATCAAAAGTGGATTTTATTCATTATTTAGGATTATGGGTCCCTCCACCCTTTTATTTACTTAATTAATTAAGTTTATTAACAACTCTAATATTCTAAATATCATGTGAAAATTTGGGAATATTACAGTCCTCTCCAGCAAAATGTTGCTTGTCCTCAAGCAACTATAAAAGTGGATGCTACAACAAACATCCTCCCTCCAAATGGCATCTCCATGTGGAAGGCCTTCCCATCTGTCGCAATATGTCGTGCATGTCCTGCTCCAAAGCCGCCTCTCTAGAATGTCTAGAATGGCTTCCAACTGAAAAGTTAGATACCCATCCTCATCAATGAATCTCCAAGTGGCAACCATATGATGACCAAAGATTTTCTCTACACATGAGATACATAAGATGAGGTGGTTCATTCCAAAAGTGGAAAGTCCCAACTCATGAACTATCTCTCCAACCCATGATACATAGAGTAGATTGCATCTATCAATGCTCACATCATTAGCCCTATTGGCCATGTAGGAATCAAACATCACATCAACATAGTGAATAACATGAAGTAGAGAAATATGGGAAAACATGAACAATGTCAAACCATATTCTCCTAATAACAACCAATGCAGCAAAACCTTCTACTTCCATGCTAGATCATCATGAAAACAAGTAAGAGAGCCAAACTCTCTCAAAAGAAGCCACCTCAAGAATGCCTCTTGCTGCCAAACCACATCATCATTGTTCCAAACGTAGTGGACATATCTCAAGAGAATCCACCTTAACAAGGAATCTTACTGCCCCATCACATCATTATTATACCATGTACAATGACCATAATCCCCCAACAGAAGCCAATGCTTTAAGGCCTCCTGTTTCCATCCTCCATTAATGTCATGCAATGTATGGGAAGAAATCATACCATACTCTCCCAAAAGTAACCAAAGCAACAAGGATTCTTGCTGCTTTCTTACATTATCATGGTGCAAGTCATGGAGCAACAATATAGTAGTGGGCATGTGAAATGTCTCATCAACATAATACAAACAAGCTCCCTTATGCCACATCATGTGAGAGTTATACTTTCACCCAAACCCAAGTACATACATGAACATGAGATACATCCCAAATAGAAATACATGTAAAGACATGAGACATATCCCAAACAAGAGTTAATACAAGGACATAAGATACATCATGTGATGTCCAAACTCTCTCATCAACAACCAAAGTAACCATGCCTTCTTCTTCTGCATTCTTCCAGTGATGTGTAAGGCATGAATCAGAAAAATATGACTCATTGAGTGGTAACCATACTCACTCAAGAGCAACCAACGCAACCATGCTTCTTACTGCCCCGTATCATAGATCTGCAAGTGGTTTGGTAACCCCTTGCTCCATATCAGCAACCATTCATCCCAATGTGGATGATGGATATCATTATGCAAATACTTGGTATCCTCCCATTGTAGGACACCAACCTCCTCAAACTGATGAAGAACTTTGCACTCCATGATATGTTGAAGTGCACCTCCAATGAGATCTCTTAATGATACCTTCTTCTTATCAATGGCCCTCCAAAACCAGTGAGGTTCTAGATTTTCTGCAGGTAGAAGCCTCTCTTTGAGCTGTGAAATGCTCATTGAGAAAGTGTCATATAGAAAGGAGAAAATATTTCTCACCTCAACATGTCTACCATCTATCATCTTTTCCTCCATTGCTTCATGAATGAACCTGCCATATGATTTCTCCCATGATGGATGGGTCCTCCTCTTCTCACTGCTACTCATTAACAACACTATAGATCTGCAAGGTGATACATGTGCTATCTCAAGGTAAGGCACAATGCTAAACTCATAGCCATCCATTGTACATAGGATCATACTCATCCCATTTTCTGAAACCCCACATTTCAACTCAAGAGGTTGAATGTAGTTCATCCATGAAAAACTAGGATGGTTCTTCATCTCTTCCTTGATTAGATCAAAGATCCTTTGTGCATTGATATAATGCCAGGCTCCAAATTCGCATGATGTTCTAACCCTTGGTCATGCATTGGCCCTGATGGCATTTCCCCATAAGTTTCAATAAGATCTACTGAAACAATATGTGATTAATATGCATGCATACCTTGGATCAACTGAGATTCAAAAACATCTTGCAAGAACACTAGAGTTTCTTCTTCTGGTGCAATGGACTCTCCAACTGTTGGTAAGAGTGATGGTTGCACTTTTGCAAGTGCACCAGTGCTAGTATCTGTCTCCTCCTCCTCATGCATCTCATTAATCATGCATGGGGCTCCAAATGTCAAGAACTCAAGACCATCTTGCAAAGAGGCAAGTGATCCTCCTCTTGATGTAAGCACATCTGCAGCTGGTGGTGGTAGAGGCTCCTCCTCTTGAGTGATAATGAGAACATCTTCTCTTGAATATTCATGCACTATCTCCTTGATGATGGGAGATGCCACCCTATGAGATGTCTCTGGTTTCTTTCTACCATACTTTTCCTTCAGTCTTTGAATAAAATCTTCATAAGCAAACACTTTCATGTGTGACAAGTGATTGAACCACCATTTTCTTGCTTCACCTTCAAGGTGCAACGCTGCAAACTCTACCGACTCTGTTTCTGATATAGAATATTTCAGAAAGAATGTAAATAATTCTTCTCTCCAATCCCTCAAGGTGCTTTTGGAAGATCCACCATGTAGGCAAGAAGAATGTATGCTTCTTTCTTCTATTGCTGCTTTTGGATCTCCTCTCTTCTTTGAGTTTCAAAAACTGTTGGAGAGAAAGATTCTCCTTCAATGCTCTAGACTGTGACTTGTATTCAGAAAGATATTCACTTAGGGTCTCATGCCTCAAGCCTTCATCATATTTAGACTAGTCCTCTTTCTCAAAGAAAGTGGATCTAGTGGAATAATGTGAAGTTCTTTGCTTCTCTGGTCTTCTTTTTTGCTGAAAAGAAGTACTAGGACCTTCTTCATCTTGAAACCTTCTTGAGGCTTCTCTTTGCCTTTCTCTCCTTGTTTCATTGATCCCTTTGGAGAGATCCTTCATAGATCTAAAGGAAGATGAGGAAAAACTTAATCCCCCCATAGTAGATATCTACTATCTGCTTTTCTTATGTTGTCAAAATGTCCACAAGCTGAGCCAAAGATCATGCTCTTATACCACTGTAATATCCCCAAAATGGAATAATGCATTGATACACAAACACAATATTTGTAACACAGAAAATGTACATGTAAGTTTATGATCAACACAGATATAGACAGAATAGCTGAGCCATTTTATTATATAGAAGAAGATTCAGTTACACAATGTACAAAAGATGAGTAGATCTAGCCAAAGAGATGGCCTAGAATCACCCTGAAAACATGTCAAAGAAAGTACATCGTAACTGGAGAGCTATTGGAAGTAAATACTGCGCTGTCCCTTCAACAAAATATGAATATATGACTGCAGGCTGAAAAGGAAAATGCAGATCTATGTAAATCTGGAGCTCTGATGATGCCAAGATTCAAGATCTGGGCTCTATGATGGATACCCAAGATAACCCAGAAAGGATTTTCCAGATCTACAACTTTGGAAAATCACCCTCTTAGAGTTTGATCCTTTGACTGCTGGGTTATGCAGATTTGAAGCTAGATCTGACAAATAGATGGCTGAAATATGTCACAAGATCAGATCTAAGCTTGAAGGGCTGATCCCTTCTCTAGATCCATAAGCTAGAAGCTCTAGATCTAGCTCCTAAATCCTTCAAAGTAGGTTGCAGTTGCTGCTACACAACTACTCATGAAAACTGCGCTGTAAAGGAAGGAGGCTCTTTAGCTTGCTGTAAATTATGGTTGTGAAGCTCAAGGCTGATGGAAATAATGCATACAATCCTCCACTAGATTACTAGCTGAAATGCTAGCAACTTCCCTTCTCCCTTGGATCTGTAGGACTGGACTGCGCAATTCTTAATGGGATTGCTACTGCTGGGAGATGAATAATTGATGGCCTGATGCCTGATATATATCTGAAGCACTGGAAGGCTAATATTGAAGCTCAAGGTGATAGGATGAATCCTTCACTAGTTTCTCAACTGAAATATTGAAGGACAACCTCCTCCTCTCAAATTGATCTTCAGAAATCTGCAATTTCTAAATATGGATGTTCTGCAGAAAGTAGGAAAAGATATGTGGCACCAATGCCTAATGTAGAATGAAGTAAATTACTCTTTAAAGAGCTACTCAATGAAAGAGGTGGGATTCCCGACCAGGAACACCCTATGCTAAACAACACATGCAATCTTAGCTTAACAACCAAAGAAAGCATGGAATGTCACATGAAAATTCTAGATATAAACATATCATACATCAATAATAGTCTTCAACATACCCTCCATTGTGCCTTCATCTTCTTTATATAGATTATGAGCCTTCTCATGCCTGAGCCCACCTCATAACAATGCTGTACATGTGGACAGGGGTCTCCATGTTGAATGCGCTGTCATTTCATGATCTCCATCATGTGTGAATGCAGTGATCACACTCTCCATCATGTGTGCATTAATGCACCACTTCCTCCATCATCTTATCATAAATGCTATATGATCTTTCATTTGATTCTTTCCATGATCTTAGTTGACTGTATCAACCTCCATGATCTATCTCATTAATGAGACATTATCTCCACTCCTTTCACATTAAGTAGTTGCTCTACTACTCCATTATGTATATCTAGATCTGAAATATCCACATACACACATTAAAAGTGGATTTTATTCACTATTGAGGATTATGGGTCCCTCCACCCTTTTATTTACTTAATTAATTAAGTTTATTAAGAACTCTAATATTCCAAATATCATGTGAAAATTTGGGAATATTACATATACTTTACCATATATCCCACCATTCATCGGTCGAGGATTCCTAGGCCCACCGAGACACACAATACTTGGTGTTACCACAAACCATAGTTTGATTCATGGTTTACTAGGCCAGTGGATTTATCGCAATCCATGGTATGGTTCAGGGATCACTAGGCCATGTGTTCTTTCATTCAGAGATCCACCTCACTCAAATTTGAATCCATCTAACAATCCAACTCAACCAAAACATGAGAACCCTATCACACCATGGAAATCCAAAAATGGCAAGGCAAGGCTAAAGAACATTGTCACACCTGTAAAAAACCATGAAAATGACAACAAGAGAACCAAGAACACACATGCATAACCATGCATGCCAAATCTAGCAAGTAAATCACACATGAAAATCAATACCTACAAATAATCTTGTTGTAGCTTCTTGATCCTACTCTTCGTTGCTTAACCTTTGCTTCCTCTTTCCTTCTTTTCTCTTCTTGATCCAATGTTGAAGTGCTCCAAGAAAACTCTAAATGTCCAAGAGTGTGTGAGAGAGAGAATAAAGAGAGAGTTCCAAAATTGAACTGACAAAAGCTACCAACTAATCCTGAAAAGCCTTTTTATTAATGAGGCCTCTGTTTTCTCCATTTTTCATTATTTCCCTTTATTTTCCTCCTCACATGCAACCTATGACCTTTCACCTTCCTTTTCTCCTAATTTTCATTATTTTCATAAATAAATTGTCAAATATGTCATTTTTCCTTTCCAAATACTTTGCCATTTCCTTTGAAAATTTTATTATGCATACTAAACCAAATAAACACCCACAATAGGATGTTTTTCCAAAAATTCAGATTAGAATAAGTGTCCCATAACTGTGGTTATTATTTTTCCTTTATTAATTTTTATTACATGGAATTTTAACCAGGGCTATTATAGAACCCTCCTCCTTGGGGGAACACCATCCTCAGTGTTCAACGATACCTACAAACAATAAGACTGCTGAAAGAAAAACACACTACCCATGGAGATTTATAACTTATCTCTTTACAATATTTACAATGATCAACCTGTTGATAAGAAAACCATCATGACAACATAACAACATGACAACCATAATGACATGTCACTGATACCGCTTATTGGAGCTTATAAAACATCTCATGGTGGTATTTACATCCATATACATATGTACATATACCATAGCATATACCAAAACATATATCAAGGACATTTGTTCAACCAACAAATAGAGAAGGATACATAGCACACATCTGATTTGACATCTCCCTTGTAGCTCCATTGGGCCCAAAGTGCTTCCACTGCACTTTAACCTACTCGATTGCTCAGTTATAGAGCATGAGAACCTTTCTATACAATATACACTGGGGTTCTAGATGAAATTATCCATATGGATCCACTTGCAATACATACCAGTCAATCACATGATCAACATATTTAACATACTTCTTAAGAAATGATACATGGAAAATGTCATGAAATTTCACTATTGGAGCCAATTCAAGTCGATAGGTTACTGGTCCAATTATTTTAAGAATTTTGAAAGGTCCACAAAACTGAGGTGCCAACTTGGCAGACGATCCAATCCACAAGGAGCTATTCTTGGGCTTGACGGACAAGTACACCTGTTCCCCAACCGGAATAACAATAAACAACCTATTTCTATATGTATAGATTTTTTGTCTGTCTTGTGCTGCCTTTAAATTCTTCTTGATTAACTAAATTTCCTATTCCATTTCTTCTAACTTGTTTGGTCCAATCAATACCCTTTTCACTGGATTACTCCAACTTATGGGAGTATTACAATTCCGCCCATATGATACCTCAACTGGACTCATCATCAATGACTACTGCTAACCATTGTTGTAAGAAAACTCAACCAACAGAAGGTACTCCTCCCATCTCCCGTGCTGATGCATCATATACATCCTCAACATGTCCTACAATATCCTATTGACCCTCTCTATATGCCCATATGTCTACAGATGATAAGTGGTGCTAAAGACCAACTCTATACCTAAACCTACAAACAACTCCTTCCAAAACTTGGAAGTGAACTTTGCATCCCTGTCTGAAAAAATATTCTTTGGAACACCATGTAATTTGACCACATCTCAGATGAAAAATTGTGCCACATCACTAGCTGAATACACAGTCTTCACTGGAATGAAGTGTGATACCTTAGTCAACTTGTCCACCACAACCATGATGGAATCATGTTGTTTAGATGTCCTAAAAAAACATGTAATGAAGTCCATGGAAATGACCTCCAATTTCCACTTTGGAATCGGAATCGGTTGTAGTAATCTACCTGGATGTCTACACTCTAACTTTACCTACTGACAGTCCAAACATCTAGCCACATAATCTACCACATCCTTCTTCAAATTCAGCCAATAGTAGAACTTCTTTACTGCTCTCAATGTCTTTTGGTATCTAGGGTGACCTGAATACGGTTTCACATGAAACTCCCTCAAGATAATATTCATGGGCTCACTAATCTCTGGCACATATATCCCTCCCCTAAATATGATCAAGCCATCTACTGAGAGATGTTAGTCCACATCCTATGCAGTTATACCACTACCTGTAACTGTACCTATACTGCTACCTATACCTGTACCCGTACTCTGCTACAACCTATGATTAAGCTCTATATACCTGTTAGCCTGGTAAACTTCCAGTAAGATTTTATCCTATAAGTCTGTCCCATAAGAACTCATATTTTCAATGTGATTTACCTGTATCCTCCTGCTAAGAGTATCCAAAAACTTGTTCTCTTTACCATAGATGTACCCGATCTCAAAATTGAACTCACTAATCATGGTCAACCATCTATCATTTTTAGAATTCAAATTCGGTTGGTCAAACAAGTACGTCAACCCACTGTGATCACTCATTAGTAAAAACCTCCTGCCAAGAAATCAGTGCCTCCACATATTCAATGCATGAATGATTTTTCCAACTTAAGATCACGTTTCAGATAGTTTTGCTCGTGCTCATTCAATTTTCGCAACTCATAGCATACTACCTTTCCATCCTACATAATAAATCCACCAAGCCCTCCCTTGCAAGCATCTTTACACACTATAAACTCTTTGTCCGGATCTACAATCTTTAACACTGGAGAATTTGTCAACAACTACTTCAATTGTCCAAAACTTGTTACACATTCCTCTGCCCATTCAAATTTCTTACCTTTCCTTTGCAGTGACGTAATAGGATATGAAATCCAAAAGAAGTCCATGGTGAACCTCCTATAGTAACTTGCTAGTCCCATGAATGATCTTACCTCATCCACATTTCTAGGAGCTTCCCACTCCATGATAGCCCCTATCTTTTCTAGATCCACTGCTATGCCTTCCTTGGAGACCACATGTCCCAAGTAATGTAACTTTGTATGAAAGGAACTACATTTACTAAAATTAACATTCAACTGATGCTCTCTTATTAATCTCAACACTGCTGCTAAATGCTTGAGATTTTCTTCCTCGTTCTTAGAATATATCAAGATGCCATCAATGAATACAATAACAAACTTGTCTAGATAAGGACACAACACACTATTAATCAAGCACACAAAGGTAGATGGAGCATTATTCAAGCCAAATGAAACTACAACAAACTCATAATTCCCATACCTGGTCTGGAAAGTTGTATTGTACATGTCCTCTCCCTTGATGCATACCAGATGATATCCATATCTCAAATCAATATTGAAGAACACTACTACTCCATTTAGTTGATTGAACAAGTCACCAATCCTCATAAATATATATTGGTTCTTGATGGTCACCTTGTTCAAATTCCTATAATCAATGCATAACTTAATGCACCCCACAGTGATACACTTGGCCCAATGTATCCCTTGTCAAGAATTTCCTTCAACTAAAACTTCATCTCTACTAACTCTGTATTGATCATCCAGTATGGTGCCTTTGATCCTGGTGCTAATTTTGATACCAACTGAATGGAGAAGTCCACTTCTCTGTGAGGCAGAAACTTTGAGATCTCTATTGGAAACACATGCTGAAGCTACTATAACATCAGGTACCTGCTCAATATTTCTGTTAGCACTCGAATCTGCCACAGGCTGAAGAAAGCAAAACTCGAGGCAACATCAAACCAAGCTTAGCCTCGTAGCTAGCCCTACGAGGACAGGAGAGGGCTCTCTCCAGGTCAAACTCAGTGAAAGATGTCCAATAGAATCTGAGATGACCTAAATGAAACACTGATATTAATTTTAGGCTAGTAAATTGATATGGATGAGGTTTTTAATAAATGTCGGGGTTTTCTGGGCTGTGTGAGGCAAAGACAGCAAGAGCAGAGATCTAATCAAAAGCACGGATTATTCCACAAGGTGAGATAGGCATAGAGTTTAACAATTCCAAGTTGAAATTAAGTGGAGTGGCAAGACTGCTAAGAAGTTGACAAGGGCATGTGTGATGAATCCTTATCAAACAGAAGAAATTGCACAAAACATGAAAGCTTCTCCAGGGCAGAGCAGCAAGCTGAATTCTGCCCTTCTACTTAAAATAATTCATTAAGAAATGATTATGGGTGAACTGTAAACATAAAAAAACACATATGAAAACAAAGAAGAAACATTTGCTAAATTCGTACCACAAGAATCTTATGAAACATAGCTGTACCATTCAATTAGTTTCTCTGTCAAAACCCACAATAAAACTTCCGTGTTCTCTCCACTAGTTTCGTAACTCTCTCCTTCCCACAATTGATTTACAATCTATAAATAAAACCTCGCCAGGGAAAACAAATCGACCCCAAGACAAGGAATTTGTTTTAATTGAAATTGCAAAAATAGAAAAAACTATTCTTCTGTTCTAAAAATAAACCCATGTTTCCCTTGAAATCTTCTGATGACCAAATATTGGGAGCGCAGATATGGAGTCATTAATGGAAGATCGAATCCTATGGCTGTGATGAAAATCTTCATTTCAAATTAGCATTTCGATTCCTGACTGCCACGTTACATTTTTTTCCCAAATCTATTGATGTACCAATGAAGGGGCGGAAATCTGTAGGTGTAACTCCTTTGAAACCGTAACTGAAGACAAATGTAAGCAATCTGTCCCTTTTTTTCTGCTAAGGTTGGTATTCTGCATTTAATTTGGCTTTTGACTTCTCCTTTGCTTCCTTTCAGCGTTATACCACCCAAGAAAAATGGTATTTTGGCTCCGTTTGAATAGCGCTGCCAATTTTCCACCTGTTAAGTTGAATTAAAGATCCCCTCGGACATCCATTAAACTCAGGGCCTTTTGTTGCTGCTGCAAGTTGGACTTTTATAATGCTTAATGTGTTCAGTTCTCGCAGGAGTAATCTTAACATACTTGCCATGTAACCATTTCTCACACATATCACAACAGATCCAAAACTCATTAGAGGCATAATTGTCACCACAAGTTCCACAAAGTGTGTCACCATGCTCATCGTCTTCCTCTTCATCCAACGTATCATCCTCATATTTAGGTGGTGGTAATAACTTTAATGGCTTTGCTTGAGATTCAGATGCTCGTGGCTTTATACCAGACTTGTTCTTGCTGCTACTGTTGTTGGTTACGGTAGTTTTTTCTTTCGATTGCTTTTTTGCAGCTCCGGTAACAATTTCAAAAATAGTTGGAAGTTCATTGATCATGATAAAAAGTCTCTTCCTTTCATTCTTTTCGAACCCAAATCTTGCACCAAAGTAGAACGAAACAGCCAGCAGCCACGCATCACTATGAACAGCAACCAAAGACAACCAATCTTTTTCTTGCATTCCGTCCTGCGCAAAGTTAATTCCCAGAGCTGGCTCAAAAAGCTCTGGTGGTACCTCTTCAGCCGGAAGAATAACTTCCCATGACTCATTTGGCAATCCATAAAGACACAAGTTCTCTTTCTCTGGATCACATTGTTGGTAAAACTCTTCCACATCATTGGTGAGGGCCTTAATCATTCCGGCTCTTCGGCCCTTGAAATCCTTGAAGACTTCTTCCATCGTGCGTGGATTGTAAGGCCCCGACCCTCCTTCCATTGACTTGATATACACACTAGAAAATAAATGCAGAACAAAATCATCTATGGCTTCACATTTTACTGAGCACAAAAGGCATTCCAGATTTATGCCAGCTTTGGAGCAATCACTCGATGAGCCAGAAAGTAGCTTAATAATCCCAGTCAAATCTGGCAAGTTGTCTTTTGAAAATGTGACCTTGTGCGACATCACCAGTTGTAACCTTAAAGCAACATCAAGATTCAAGAAGCAGAGTTTAATGCCAAGGAGGTACTGAACTGTCATTAAATCTTGTTACCTTTGAAACCACGGTCATGCCTCGCTTCATGCTTGACATCCGGTACATGAATTTTCGGCACCTTGATATTTAACAAACTTCATCGAAATAAATCACAAGAAGACAGCGCAAACGGATTTGTGCTCATAGTTTCTTTATATGTGGGGCACTAATTTTGTGGCGCAGAATTTCAAGATGATCAACATTATGTACAAGATATGATTTGTAAGATTGCAGCATCAAACTTGTAGGCAACATGACCATGTTTTTACATGTAAACTGTGCAGAGTGCATTCTTAATTCCTGTTGCTGATTATGAGTGCAATAAATAAAACGCATATCTCTCTAGTCTTATTTTGAATTTCACTGTCTCGAGAGAGAAGGCACCATGGCAAGAAGCGAAGAATCCCTTCATAATTGACAACTTGAGAACCTCTTAACACATCTCAACTACTATCAATCGCCCCTGTGAATTTATCTATTTGCAAGCCGCCGGAGTCGATTTGAATCAAGACTGGGCGCAAAACATAAATTTCTGGGCGCTGTTGTTAAGTGGGTCGCAACCACTCAAGTGGGTCGCACCCCTCAAGTGGGTCGCACCCATGCAATTTTACACTGGCTGAAGCTATCAAGTGGGTCGCACCCGTTCAAGTGGGTCTCACGCCCTCCAAACGCTGTCCAGAACGATGAGAACTTGTCCACGGCCTTCAAAACATGATTTCGACTCCTGCCTTGGCGAACTTCTTGCAAATGATTATGTTTGTCATGCTCATATATGAAATAAATATCTCATAAAATCAGATTGCTTTTCAAATGTGTTAGATAACCCACTCTTATAATGTTTCTGCATTTTTACATTTGGCTATTTAATACAATATTCCTCTTTGGCTTTTCTGAGTTTTTTGAACTGATACTTTGCTGTCTTTTGCAGGGATGCTCAAGGAGAACCAGCATCTTGGTGAATTTGACTGCAGCAGGCTGACAAGACGGAGTCTAACATTGGCTCCAATGGGGATGGCAGCTGCCGCTTCTTGGAGCTGCCAAGAACTGTAGAGCTTTGGGAGAGCAGACAGTGCCTCCATCCATTGGGCTATGGAGTCATTATTTCCCCAGACAACACCAAACTTTCAACTCATTTATGGACTGAAACTCGACTGAAATGATTGTAAAACTGACTCGGCAAAATTCAAACTAGAACTGCAATGAAACTAGAATGAAATGCTGCCCTTTAGCTGCTTATTTATTTACAAAATCTACCCTACTTTGCTGCAAAAATAATAGATCAGGTAATATTGAAATGCCAGATCAACCATTCAAGTAAATCTGAGAAGAACGCTGCTTGAGAGTGCTTCAACCAGATCACAGATGCAATTGCTGGCAGCCCTTCATGCACATAATGAGTCTGATCATGTAAAAGACAGTTTGATTTGTCAGTCAAACTGAAAAACATTTTCATGTACATCGCAATAGGATCGCGAAAGCCAGACTCCGTTTGCTGCCCCAACTCTGCAATACATACCTCCAGCTGCACATTGTCAATGCAAACATCTGTAGGCAGCTCTATTGTGTCTTGTTTTGAAGGAGGAAGAGTTTCCAAGAACATTCTGGGATCTCGGAAATCATATGACTGGATCTTCGATTTCTTTATTTAAACACCGAATCTCCTTCCTTAATTTCAACTAACCTACGTACAATTTTTAGCTTCAAGAGAAAACTCCGTATTTTCAGTCATTGAAGACACCGAAAAAATCTTCATTTATTTCAAAATCGCTAACCAATTTCTTTCTTCTTTTGCTGTGCCTTCACACAAATAAGTGTGGCTCACAGCATACCCTACCATTGTATGAGTGGACTGGGCCATACCGAAACTTAACGAGTCGAGTCGCCGTGAATGTTTCACCTTCGACATGTGTCCGACCGCCGTCCACCACCAAAGATCGTATCCGCAACTTGAATACATGTATCGGGGCAAGACAATCTACAAGTCAACTATCACACCGTCGCAAACCATCTTCTCCCTGCAGGCCCACTATAAGCATGCTCAATTTACACGTGCCCAAGAAAGCAAAAATCGAGGCAAATATCAAACCAAGCTCAGCCTCGTAGCTAGCCCTACGAGGACAAGAGAGGGCTCTCTCCGGGTCAAACTCAGTGAAAGATGTCCAATAGGATCTGAGATGACCTAAATGAAACACTAATATTGATTTTAGGCTAGTAAAAAGATATGCAAGAGGTTTTTAATAAATTTCGGGGTTTTCTGGGCCGTGTGGGGCAAAGACAGCAAGAGCAGAGATCTAATAAAAAGCATGGATTATTCCACAAGGCGAGATAGGCATAAAGTTTAACAATTCCAAGTTGAAATTAAGTGGAGTGGCAAGACTGCTAAGAAGTTGACAAGGGCATGTGTGATGAATCCTTATCAAACAGAAGAAATTGCACAAAACATGAAAGCTTCTCCAGGGCAGAGAAGCAAGCTGAATTCTGCCTTTCTACTTAAAAGCATTCATTAAGAAATGATTATGGGTGAATTGTAAACATAACAAGACACATATGAAAACAAAGAAGAAACATTTGCTAAATTTTACGCCACAAGAATCTTATGAAACAGAGATGTACCATTCAATTAGTTTCTCTATCAAAACTGTACAATAAAACTTTGTGTTCTCCTCCAATAGCTCTCAGAATTCTCCTCTTACAATTGATTTACAATGTATAAATAAAATCCTGCTAGGGGAAAACAAATCGACCCCAAGACAAGGAATTTGTTTTAATTGAAATTACAGAAATAGAAAAACTATTCTTCTGTTCTAAAAATAAACCCATGTTTCCCTTGAAATCATTTGATGACCAAATATTGGGAGCGCAATATCCGGAGTCCTTACTTGGAAGATCGAACCTCTCTCTGTGATGAAAATTCTCTATTTCAAATTAGCATTTCTATTCTTGATCGCTTACGTTACATTTTTGCCCAAATCTATCGAAGTACCAATGGCATGGAACTGTAGGTGTAACTCTTTGAACCGTAATCGAAGACAAATGCTAACCGTCTCTTTTTTTCTCATGTATGTTTATATTCTCGAAATTAATTTGGGTTTTGACTTTCCTTTGCTTCCTTCTTTCAAGTATACCAAATATTACAGTATACCACCCAAGAAAAATGGTATTTTGGCTCCGTTTGAATAGCGCTGCCAATTTTCCACCTGTTAAGTTGAATTAAAGATCCCCTCGGACATCCATTAAACTCGGGGCCTTTTGTTGCTGCTGCAAGTTGGACTTTTATAATGCTTAATGTGTTTAGTTATCGCAGGAGTAATCTTAACATACTTGCCATGGAACCATTTCTCACACATATCACAACAGATCCAAAACTCATTAGAGGCATAATTGTCACCACAAGTTCCACAAAGTGTGTCAACATGCTCATCGTCTTCCTCTTCATCCAACGTATCATCCTCATCTTTAGGTGGTGGTAATAACTTTAATGGCTTTGCTTGAGATTCAGATGCTCGTGGCTTTATACCAGACTTGTTCTTGCTGCTACTGTTGTTGGTTACGGTAGTTTTTTCTTTCGATTGCTTTTTTGCAGCTCCGGTAACAATTTCAAAAATAGTTGGAAGTTCATTGATCATGATAAAAAGTCTCTTCCTTTCATTCTTTTCGAACCCAAATCTTGCACCAAAGTAGAACGAAACAGCCAGCAGCCACGCATCACTATGAACAGCAACCAAAGACAACCAATCTTTTTCTTGCATTCCGTCCTGCGCAAAGTTAATTCCCAGAGCTGGCTCAGGAAGCTCTGGTGGTACCTCTTCAGCCGGAAGATTAACTTCCCATGACTCATTTGGCAACCCATAAAGACACAAGTTCTCTTTCTCCGGATCACATTGTTGGTAAAACTCTTCCACATCATTGGTGAGGGCCTTAATCATTCCAGCTCTTCGGCCCTTGAAATCCTTGAAGACTTCTTCCACCGTGCGTGGATTGTAAGGCCCCGACCCTCCTTCCATTGACTTGATATACGCACTAGAGAATAAATGCAGAACAAAATCATCTATGGCTTCACATTTTACTGAACACAAAAGGCATTCCAGATTTATGCCAGCTTTGGAGCAATCACTCTATGAGCCAGAAAGTAGCTTAATAATCCCAGTCAAATCTGGAAAGTTGTCTTTTGAAAATGTGACCTTGTGCGACATCACCAGTTGTAACTCCAAAGCAATGTTGCGGTACAATGCCACGAGAAGACACTTGTAAGTACGGTCGGCAAATCTTCATTACCTTGAAACCACGGCTCATGCATAACTTCATGCTTGACATACGGTACATGAATTTTCGCGACTTTGATATTTAACAAATTCTTGAGTCCGTCATGGCAGTGACAGCGCAAACGTATTTGTGCTCATAGTTTCTTTATATGTGGGGGGCACTAATTTTGTGGTATGGAGAATTTCAAGATGATCAACATTATGTACAAGATATGATTTGTAGGTCTGACATCAAACTTGTAGGCAACATGACCATGTTTTTACATGTAAACTGTGCAGAGTGCATTCTTAATTCCTGTTGCTGATTATGAGTGCAATAAATAAAACGCATATATCTCTAGTCTTATTTTGAATTTCACTGTCTCGAGAGAGAAGGCACCATGGCAAGAGGCGAAGAATCCCTTCATAATTGACAACTTGAGAACCTCTTAACACAACTCAACTACTGTCAATTTCATTTCCCACCGCTTCGAATTCTTCCATTTGCAAGCTTCGCGGAGTCGATTTGAATCAAGGCTGAGCATGAAAACATAAATTTCAAGGCGCGTGATAAGTGGGTCGCAGCCACTCAAGTGGGTCGCAACTGTTCAAATTTACACTGGCTGAAACTATCAAGTGGGTCGCAACCTTCAAGTGGGTCGCAACCACTCAAGTGGGTCTCACGCCCTCCAAACGCTGTCCAGAAAGATGAGAACTTGTCCACGGCCTTCAAAACACGATTTTGACTCCTGCCTTGGCGAACTTCTTGCAAATGATTATGTTTGTCATGCTCATATATGAAATAAATATCTCATAAAATCAGGTTGCTTTTCAAATGTGTTAGATAACCCACTCTTATAATGTTTCTGCATTTTTACATTTGTCTATTTAATACAATATTTCTCTTCGGCTTTTCTGAGTTTTTTGGACTGATAACTTTGCTGTCTTTTGCAGGGATGCTCGGAGAACCGGCATCTTGGTGGTTGGTACAACGACGGTACGACAAGACGGAGTCTAACATTGGCTCCAATAGGGATGGCAGCTGCCGCTTCTTGGAGGTGCCAAGAACCTGCAGATCTTTGGGAGAGCAGACAGTGCCTCTGTCCATTGGGCGATGGAATCATTATTTCAACAGACAACACGAAACTTTCAACTCATTTATGGACTGAAACTTGACTGAAATGATTGAGGAACTGACTCAGCAAACTTCCAACCAAAACTATAACGAAACTAGAACGAAATGCTGCCCTTTAGCTGCTTATTTATTTACAAAATCTACCCTACTTTGCTGTAAAAACAATAGATCAGGTAATACTGAAATGCCAGATCAACCATTCAAGTAAACGCGAGAAGAACGCTTCTGCGAGTGCTTCCAACCGGATCACGGATACAGTGTGGCGACCCCTCATACCTGTGGGTACGATCATAAAAACGGTTGGTTGTCGATGCGAGCGAAAAGCATTTATGTACATAATAGGATCGCGAAAAGCCGGACTCTAGTTCTTTGCCCCAACTACGTATACCTCGGCCACATTGTCAGCTGGCTCCTTCAGCGACTCTATTGTGTCTTGTTGAAGGAGGAAAGAGTTTCGAAACGTTGCGGGATCTCGGAAATCATATGGTGGATACGATCATTTAAACACTGAATCTCCTTCTTAATTCTTTCAACAACTAACTCACAGACACCATTTTTAGCTTCAAGAGAAAACTCCGGAGATTTCAAACATTGAAGCAAGACACTGAAAAATTCTTCATTAATTTCAAAATCTGCTAACTGATCTCTAACCTCTTTTACAACTTCACAAAGTGCAGGGTTTTCCACATACCCTACCATTGCATGAGTGGATCAGCGAGCACTGGAATGTCTGGATCGAGCTGGAGTCGCCGGGTGAATGTTTCAGCCTTCATATGTGCCTGACTGCTGTCCACCATCAACATCAGATCTGCAACTTGATTTCATGTACTGAGGCAAGACAATCTACAAGTCGAATGTCACATTCAACAGCAAACCATCTTTTCCAGTATGGTCGCCACTATGTTAGTGCTCGAATCTGCCTCAGGCTGAAGAAGGCAAAACTCGAGGCAACATCAAACCAACCTTAGCCTCGTAGCTAGCCCTACGAGGACAGGAGAGGGCTCTCTCTGGGTCTATCTCGGCAAAAGGTCTTCAGAAGGGCTGTGATGACCAAATGAACAACTGATCTTAGGCTAGTAAATAGATATGAAAAGGGTTTCTAATAAATGTTTGGGTTTTCTGGGTTGTGTGAGGCAAAGACAGCAAGAGCAGAGATCTAATCAAAGGCACGGATTATTCCATAAGGCGAGATAGGCATGAAGTTTAACAATTCCAAGTTGAAATTAAGTGAAGTGGCAAGACTGCTAAGAAGTTGACAAGGGCATGTGTGATGAATCCTTATCAAACAGAAGAAATTGCACAAAATATGAAAGCTTTTCCAGGGCAGAGCAGCAAGCTGAATTCTGCCTTTCTACTTAAAAGCATTCATTAAGAAATGATTATGGGTGAATTGTAAACATAACAAAACACATATGAAAACAAAGAAGAAACATTTGCTAAATTTTACGTCACAAGAATCTTATGAAACAGAGCTGTACCATTCAATTAGTTTCTCTGTCAAAACTGTACAATAAAACTCTGTGTTCTCCTCCACTAGCTCTCAGAACTCTCTCCCCCTTCCTACAATTGATTTACAATCTATAAATAAAACCCTGCTAGGGGAAAACAAATCGACCCCAAGACAAGGAATTTGTTTTAATTGAAATTGCAAAAATAGAAAAAACTATTCTTGTTAAAAACAAACCCATGTTTCCCTTGAAATCTTCGATGACCAAATTGGGAGCGCGGTCTGGAGTCTTTAATGGAAGATCGAATCCTATAGCTGTGATGAAAATCTTCATTTCAAATTAGCATTTCGATTCTGGCCCTTGTTATTTTTGCCCAAATCTTTATTGATGTACGATGAAGGGGCGGAAATATGTAGGTGTAACTCCTTTGAAACCGTAGCTGAAGACAAATGTAAGCAATCTATCCTTTTTTTACACTAAGGTTGGTATGCATTTAATTTAGCTTTTGACTTCTCCTTTGCTTCCTTTCGACGTTATGCCACCCAAAGAAAAATGGTATTTTGGCCTGTATTTGAATAGCGCTGCCAATTTTCCACCTGTTAAGTTGAATTAAAGATCCCCTCGGACATCCATTAAACTCGGGGCCTTTTGTTGCTGCTGCAAGTTGGACTTTTATAATGCTTAATGTGTTCAGTTCTTGCAGGAGTAATCTTAACATACTTGCCATGGAACCATTTCTCACACATATCACAACAGATCCAAAACTCATTAGAGGCATAATTGTCACCACAAGTTCCACAAAGTGTGTCACCATGCTCATCGTCTTCCTCTTCATCCAACGTATCATCCTCATCTTTAGGTGGTGGTAATAACTTTAATGGCTTTTCTTGAGATTCAGATGCTCGTGGCTTTATACCAAACTTGTTCTTGCTACTACTGTTGTTGGTTACGGTAGTTTTTTCTTTCGATTTCTTTTTTGCAGCTCCGGTAACAATTTCAAAAATAGTTGGAAGTTCATTGATCATGATAAAAAGTCTCTTCCTTTCATTCTTATCGAACCCAAATCTTGCACCAAAGTAGAACGAAACAGCCAGCAGCCACGCATCACTATGAACAACAACCAAAGACAACCAATCTTTTTCTTGCATTCCGTCCTGCGCAAAGTTAATTCCCAGAGCTGGCTCAGAAAGCTTTGGTGGTACCTCTTCAGGTGGAAGATTAACTTCCCATGACTCATTTGGCAATCCATAAAGACACAAGTTCTCTTTCTCCGGATCACATTGTTGGTAAAACTCTTCCACATCATTGGTGAGGGCCTTAATCATTCCGGCTCTTCGGCCCTTGAAATCCTTGAAGACTTCTTCCACCGTGCGTGGATTGTAAGGCCCCGACCCTCCTTCCATTGACTTGATATACACACTAGAAAATAAATGCAGAACAAAATCAACTATGGCTTCACATTTTACTGAGCACAAAAGGCATTCCATATTTATGCCAGCTTTGGAGCAATCACTCGATGAGCCAGAAAGTAGCTTAATAATCCCAGTCAAATCTGGCAAGTTGTCTTTTGAAAATGTGACCTTGTGCGACATCACCAGTTGTAACTCCAAAGCAATACTGCAGCAAAGCGCAATGCCACAAGGATGGCACTTGTAAGTCTGGTCAGCAAATCTTGTTACCTTGAAACCACGGCTCATGCCTGCTTCATGCTTGACATCTGGTACATGAATTTTCGCAGCTTTGATATTTAACAAATTTACTGAGTCAAATCATGCAGTGACAGCGCAAACGGATTTGTGCTCATAGTTTCTTTATATGTGGGGCACTAATTTTGTGGCGCAGAATTTCAAGATGATCAACATTATGTACAAGATATGATCTGTAAGATTGCAGCATCAAACTTGTAGGCAACATGACCATGTTTTTACATGTAAAATGTGCAGAGTGCATTCTTAATTCCCGTTGCTGATTATGAGTGCAATAAATAAAACGCATATCTCTCTAGTCTTATTTTGAATTTCACTGTCTCGAGAGAGAAGGCACCATGGCAAGAAGCGAAGAATCCCTTCATAATTGACAACTTGAGAACCTCTTAACATAGCTCAACTACTATCAATCGCCCCTGTGAATTTATCTGTTTGCAAGCCGCCGAAGTCGATTTGAATCAAGACTGGGCGCAAAACATAAATTTCTGGGCGCTGTTGTTAAGTGGGTCGCAACCACTCAAGTGGGTCGCACCCCTCAAGTGGGTCGCACCCGTGCAATTTTACACTGGCTGAAGCTATCAAGTGGGTCGCACCCCTCAAGTGGGTCGCACCCGTTCAAGTGGGTCTCACGCCCTCCAAACGCTGTCCAGAACGATGAGAACTTGTCCACGGCCTTCAAAACACGATTTCGACTCCTGCCTTGGCGGACTTCTTGCAAATGATTATGTTTGTCATGCTCATATATGAAATAAATATCTCATCAAATCAGATTGCTTTTCAAATGTGTTAGATAACCCACTCTTATAATTTTTCTGCATTTTTACATTTGGCTATTTAATACAATATTCCTCTTTGGCTTTTCTGAGTTTTTTGAACTGATACTTTGCTGTCTTTTGCAGGGATGCTCAAGGAGAACCAGCATCTTGGTGAATTTGACTGCAGCAGGCTGACAAGACGGAGTCTAACAATTTCCACATCCTCATCCTCCTTACCTTTATCACTATAAATGTGCACTACAAATAACACACACCGTTTTCTGCGACCGCACTTTTCTTTCATAGTTGTAGCCATTCTGACTGATGTTACTTTCTTCTTACCTTGTAATATTCTCTGTTCTCCATTGTCATCCAAGAAATCAATGAATTTTTCATAAAATTACACCTTGGTCTTATGAAGATACAACCAATCCATGCCCAAAAGCATATTGTATGACCCAAACAATAATACATTCAAATGTGTTGAAGTAGGAATACCATTCAACTCAAATGCATAAGCTCTTAGCCGATGATGAACTCTCTTCTTGGTACTTGTAGCCAACTACACCAACCAAGATTTAGCATGCACTTATTTATTCAAACCACACTTATCCACCATTTCAGGGTTAACATAACTATAATTAGATCTAGGGTCAATCAAAATAGAAACAACTTGATCACAAAGTTTACCATACATCTCTATGATAGTGTAATATTCCAAAATTTATTGGAATATTAAACTTTTGTTTTGTCACTTAGATAGGTGAATAAGTGGGTAGGGAGACCCATAAATATCTTTATAAAGAATAAAACCAATTTTGATGTGAAAGTGGATCATCTTTTCAGCTTAATAAAGCACCCTAAGGTGTGAACAGGGGCTAGAGCATGTGGACTAGGTTAATGTTGACCAGATCAACAACGCTGTTATGGAGCTAGCGGAGCATTAATGGAGGACAACGCAATCAATTATGAGGAGTGTATGCATGAGATTAACTCCTTTAATGAGTGGGGTCCAGGGTGAGGATGCTCACCAAGAATAAAAGGAAGAGGATGGTAGCATTGGAGGACATGGATTTGTATTATTGATTTTGATATTTTTAGATCTGGATTTGTCATGTGACATTTTTGTGCATGCTTTTGTTGTTTAGAAGGGTTTTCTGTGTTGTTTAGCACAAGGGTGTTTTCGAGTGGAAATCCCACCCTCATCCTCGGGGGACTTAGAGTGCCTACTCAGGAGAGGTTATCTTGAGCTGCATTACCACTATCTAACATTTGGCCAAGATTCAGTCTCATATACAATGCAGTGTTGTTTAGAGTTGGGTTGTGTTGCAAGGGTGTAGCAGTGAAAGAGAGAGATCTCCAGTTTCTGAGTTAGTTTTCCATTGGAGGGATCATCCTTTCATCCAGAATCTTGTGAGGAAGTTATCAGGGCCTCATTTCATATTTTGGCACCAGGCCAAGTAGCTATCATCAGCTACAACGCAGTTGCCCTCAAGGGTTGCGTTATTTTAGAGAGCAACTGCAGCAGTGGGTTTATTGCCCTAGTTGGATGAGTTGTGTTTCCTTTGAGGGGATCATCCCTTCATTTAGGAGATCTATTGGAGGAGGATCAACCATTTCATATTTCAGATCAGCCACCTCCTATTAGTGATTCAGTTGTAGAGATTATTCAACCCTAGGGCCATATCTGTTATATTTTGTATAGTGTGTATTTCCAGAAACCTTTTCCGGGTTGTCCTCGAAATCTGTTTTGGGGCTTGGATCTATATTCCTTGCACTATTGGAGAATTTTAGAAACATATACATGTATTTAAATTTTCATATGTAGTTATCCCTTCATAGACAACATAGTTTTGACATTCCAGCTTTTATTGTATTAGCAGCAGTTCAGATCTAGGTGTATGCTTTCATGGGAGGCTTGTTTTCCCAACTTGGGTGATCTTTTCCTCAATATCTTGTACCTATTTTTGTTGTTATAATCATAATGGAAATGATCTATGGTTGTCTCATGTCTTGATCTATTTATATTTCTACATATTTTCCAGTTTTATGTGCTATATTGTTGCTTTTCATAATTGGGAATATTATAGTGGTATCAGAGCATAATCTTGGCTTAGCCTATGTACTTCAGCCATTATGTCATCTAAGGAGGATTCTCATAGGAAGGAGAAGATCTATATAATATATGAAGGAAAAAATCCATTATCAGGTGAAATGGAAGGGAAGGAGTTCTCAAGACTTCTTTTTCAAACTATGCAGGGCATTAACAGAGACATCAAAGAGATGAGAATGGAGAGATATGGAGATTCTCCAAAAGGGATTGTACATAAATAAAGCTCCAGATTTTCACATTATGGGTGTGAGCACTTAGCTACACCACCAGAACTACAACGTGGTATCATGCCTACATTCTCAGCAAGAGAAGAAGAGGAAGGAGACACACCAAAGGAGGAGACTCTTGGTGACTATCTCCAAGAATACGAATCTCAGAAATCAGAACCTTTGCATGAGTTGGAAGGATCCATGAAGCCAACTCCATTTCAAAACATCGTTGAGGGGTTAGAAATCTGCAACATGCTTTTACAAGGGCAAAAGCCCCACTTCAGCAAGAACTTTCTTCTCAAGAAGAAGACATGAGGATTCCTCCTTAAAGAGGGGATCAAGCCAAAGGATCTCTTAACGATGAGGTATTTTCCAATGATGAGGAGAAGGGAGGGAAATAGCTAGAAAGGGCCTCCAATGCTGTAAAAGCAGGAGGATATCTACCACCATTTGGGGATGGAGATGAAGCAATTTCTTCAACTAGAGGAGTTCTTGTATCTTTGCAAGAAGTTCCAAAGGATCTTACATATGAATATCAGGAGCAACATGTGTCTATGTTGATAGGAAATGAGACAAAACAATGGAGGAAGTATGTACCAACCTTGAATACAGTCTTGGGGATACACAATATGATAGATCATTACCTTGTGATAAAGAATTTTTACACCAATGAGATGTTGGGTGTGCGTGGGTTGATTACATTTGAAGAAGACACCATAGACTGTGAGATCTTGCAGAAGGTAGGAGAAGATGAGAAGGAGGGCCAACATCAAGTGATTGGGAGCATACACACCCTTTCTTTTCAAGAGGTTTATGCATAGAAGCAGGAGGATTATTTGCACAGTGAGGGCAGGGAAAAATCAATCCACTCACATATACAACCTACTCTAGGCCTTGATGTTTCATTACATGGAGGAATTCCACCAGGGAGACCCCCTGATTGGAAGATAAACAAAGAGTTCTCTCAACATGGTGCAACATTGATATATATGGCTAAGGAAGGAGCCTTGAGAGAAGCTAGCACAACACAAAGGACCTTTGATGGGTTCAAAGGAGGGATGAGCAATTTTCTACATGGACATCACCATATCCAAATCAGTTATTTGTGCTGAAAGATGATGATTCAGGAGTCTATGATGGGATGAGCATGGTGTCAAAGGGATATTCCAATGCCTTGGAGAAGAAAATGATACTTACATACATGAGGAAGATTTATGAATATGACAAGAGGTTATTGACACTCTTGCATGCATTGGCCAAACTATGGAAGTTGTGGGTGGGAAATACCCTCCAAGAGGAGGTTGACCTCCTCATACTTCAATCTTGTCTTGGGCAAGATCAGCTGCAAAGGAGGCAAAAAAAGTGAGGTAACATTACTCCAACATGTGGCTTTGGCATTAGGCATGTCAAAGAGGAGAGCTATGATATGACAGGTGCTTCATTTCAGATTGCTACAACGCTATCATTGTTGGGAAGGATAGATCCATATTGGGATTCCCAACTATTGGTGGAGTATTCCAAGAACCTCTTAACATGTAAGATTCTTGATGGGCAAGTGATAGATGGGAGGTATAGAGTGGTTGATGGAGTCATTTATTTCCATGATCAGATCTACTTGACTAGAGACTCCAAGCTCAAGGAGTAGATTCTACATGCAACATATGAGGTACTCTTTTAAGGACATGTAGACTTCATTGAGTCTTATCACACCATCATGGAGGGAGTCTATTGGGAGGGTATCAAAGAAGATGTGCACCAACATATCAGGAGATATGTAGCTTGTTTGATGTATGAGGAGGAAAGCAACCACCGTGCAAGGTTGTTTTAGTCTCTTTCTCTTTTTATGGAGAGATGAGAAGGTTCATCTATGGACCTCTTCACCAACTTGTCTATAATATATGGTAAATATTGTATTTTGATGCTTATTGATCAACTAACATTCCTTTACCATACATTTGCAACACATTTCTCAATAAGATATCAAGCCTCTTTGTGGATTCCATGGTCCTTTTGGACTACATTCAGTGATGGGGATGACCAATTTATATAGGACTTTAGGCAAGGCATGTTTTACTTGGTTCATATTCAGCCAACACCTAATGTCCTCTAATATTTCAAGCTTTTAAGAAGCTTATGGCAGTAAGCAATTGGTTGGATGGCCACTTATCATATCATGTTCGGAGACAACAAGAAGCAGAACAATGCTAGTCTCACTTGAGAGACTATTGTCACCATCCTGTATGTCATGTGACACTTAGTACATTTTTATTTTGGATCCCTTATGGTGATGATATTATATTCACTATATGTGGAATGGATTGGGCAAGAGAGGTTCCTAAAACCATAGAGTGGGATCATGAGATTCCAAGTACCTTTTGGCTTCCTGAAGACTACATTATTGAAGCCAAAGATCAACAACTCCATATTTATCATAAATGGAGAGATAGACAACGTGAGTTGAATAACTTGATCTCTCATTTTCAGCCATGCAACCCCTATACATTACAGAAGTAGGGGATTGGTGATTGTTTCTATGAGCTACCAAGGATGGCTCACTTTTCTTGGGTGACAACATGTGGATTGGAGTTTCTCATGGGGATTGAGGCACCCAACATTTACCATCTCTCATGCCTTAAGGAGACCAATGGACATCATATAAATTTTTCCATATATTTCCCACTTCTTCATGATGAGAGCATTTTGGCTTATCTACCAAAGGCTAATTTGTATACTTGGGAGGAGACATATCCATTAGAGGTTTTGCAGTTGCTTGAGGACAAGCAACATTTTGGAGGGGAGGACTATAATATTCCAAAATTTATTGGAATATTAAACTTTTGTTTTGTCACTTAGATAGGTGAATAAGTGGGTAGGGAGACCCATAAATCTCTTTATAAAGAATAAAACCACTTCTCATGTGAAAGTGGATCATCTTTTCAGCTTAATAAATCACCCTAAGGTGTGAACAGGGGCTAGAGCATGTGGAATAGGTCAATGTTGACCAGATCAACATTGTTGTTATGGAGCTAGTTGAACATTATGTGGGAAAACATAGTCATTTATGAGGAGTATATGCATGAGAGTAACTACTTTAATGAGTGGGGTCCAGGGTGAGGATGCTCACCAAGCATAAAAGGAAGAGGATGGAATCATTGGAGGACAAGGATTTGTATTATTTATTTTGATATTTTTAGATCTGGATTTGTCATGTGACATTTCTGTGCATGATTTTGCTATTTAGTAGGGTTTGTTGTGCTGTTTAGCACAAGGGTGTTTCCAAGCGGAAATCCCACCCTCATCCTGGAGGGACTTAGAGTGCCTACTCAGGAGAGGTTATCTTGAGCTTCATTCCCACTATATGGCATTTGGCCAAGCTTTAGTCTCATATAAAATGCAGTTTTGTTTGGATTTGGGTTGTGTTGCAGGGGTGTAGTAGTGAAGGAGAGAGATCTCCAGTTTCTGAGCTAGTTTTCCATTGGAGGGATCATCCTTTCATCGAAAGCTTGTGAGGAAGTTATCAGGGCCTCATTTCATATTTTTTCACTAGGCCAAGTATCTATCATCAGCTACAACACAATTTCCCTCAAGGACTGCATTATTTTAGAGAGCAGTTGCAGCAATGGGTTTATTGACCTAGTTGGAGGAGTTGTGTTTCCTTTGAGGGGTTACCCCCTTCATTTAGGAGATCTATTGGAGGAGGATCAACCATTTCATATTTTAGATCAGCCACCTCCTATCAGTGATTTAGTTTTAAAGATTATTCAGCCCTAGGTCCATATCTGCTATATTTTGTATAGTGTGTATTTCCAGAAACCTTTTCTAAGTTGTCCTGGAAATATGTTTTGGCGCTTGGATCTATATTACTTGCACTATTGGAGAATTGTAGCAGCATATACATGTATTTCCATTTTCATCTATAGCTATCCCCTCATAGACAACACAGTTTTGACATTCCAGCTTTTATTCTATTAGCAACATTTTAGATCTAGGTGTATGCTTTCATGGGAGGCTTGTTTGCCCAACTTGGGTGATATTTTCCTCAAGATATTGTACCTATTTTTTCTATTATAATCATAATGGAGTGGATATATGGTTGTCTCATGTATTGAGATATTTATATTTCTGTATATTTCCAGTTTTATGTGCTATATTACTGCTTTTCCCAAATGGGAATATTACATATAGATGTCAACTGATCTGCCTCACTGTTATCTAGGGTTGCATAGATACAAGGAATGCTCTGCCCAACATTCCCAACAGTATGCGCCTCCTATGCACTATATATTTGAGGTCTACCA
The DNA here is from genome assembly GCA_034641835.2 of Pinus albicaulis. Lineage (NCBI taxonomy): Eukaryota > Viridiplantae > Streptophyta > Pinopsida > Pinales > Pinaceae > Pinus > Pinus albicaulis. The sequence continues at coordinate 97,322 of JAXQQM020070145.1, forward strand.
CCTGTTGTGCTATACAACACCCCCCCATTTATTCTTATAAATGGGGACCCTTTAGAAATAAATAGGAAATTTATTTTTAGTTAAAAAAAAAAAACTTAGGAAATAAATGTTTTCTTATAAGTTTTCCACTTTATTTCTTAAGCGCATCACAAAATGCATAGCTTATAACTTAAAAACGACTCAAAAATCCTCTAATCTACGTGAACTGCGAAGTGTGCTAACCTTTTTTCGAAGATATGTTTTAAAAAGCTTGAAAAAACTTCAATTATCATTATAAAATTTTTATCACATCGCACCTTATTTAATGATAAACTCATAAAGTAATTATATATAAGTGCGATTGCATGGACCCGAAAAGCCAACAAAACATCAAAGATAAATCTTTAAAATCCTTTAGCGTGGCTGCATGTTTTTTGAATGCGCATTTCGCATTTCGCATAACTTAGCCGTAAAACAAATCTTTTATCGCATAAAAGTTGCGATGTGCGGTCTGCGCTCATCGCATTTCGCAACATATATGGGTAAACATTATAAACGGTAAAAGTTATATATGGCGACATGTGAATTCACTGCATTTAATTTCTCGAGCATGCGAAATGACTTATGTCATTTCAAAAAAAAAATCGAGATCTAACGGCTTTATGTTGATTGATATGAATTTCGTGCGATGGTGTAAGAGACATGACTTTGAAATTATTATTGATGATTGTTCTTATATTTGAAAAGATTCATATCTATTCACATATGTTTGATATAAACAACAGATTGGACTCTTTGTTCTCTATAGTTTTAAACACTCTCCTTGTTTTCAGGAAATCATTTAACGAATCAAGGAAGACTGAAATGAGCAAGAAGGGCAAAGATATTTCTCAAGCTCTGCCTACTGAAGGCTCAGAGATGTCTCCCTTATTCTTAGACACTACCTGTAACAAGGAATGTGACAGTTCCTCATGGGAAGCAATGTATAAACTGTTTGAAGATGAGAAACCAAGAGGAATAACCAAAATCTCTACGACAGGCATGACATCTACTTCAGACGCAACCTACTTTGATGTTGCATGTTCATTCACCCACAAGGTAGTAGCAAGACCAAAAATTCTCCCTTACAGAGATATGGTTAAGTGGTTAACTGACCACTTAAGCATAGATGAAAGAAAATTCAAATATTCAAAGGGAGAAGACTTGGGATCTTTCGGGGCAGAAGACTTAAAAGCAATGTATCATCTACCCTCCCCGCAACAAAAATATGACAAAGATTTTTTTGAAAAAATTTAGAATAGAGTATCCAGATCTCATGAAAGTCATCAAAGAATGGAAGGAAGACCAGGGAAAGTTGAACCGGGATAAACTCGGTACGTACCCAATTGCCCAAATTCCTTCCCCTTATTGCTATGCTTCCGATATGTTGTGTAGATTATTTGCCAAACTTGATACCACTAGGTTTTCAATAGAATCGGTTCCATTGATTGACGCAATCATCAATTCATCAATTATGAATTGGGAAAACATCCTATCTAATAATTTAGCCAAACATAGTACTAAATATAGGAAAAAGAGGAGTGCTTCATTTAAAGAAACACCTCCCTTTTATATGTCTGCCTATGTCATGGACGCCATCTGTTTTAATTCTAGTTTTCCTACCATGGGATGCAAATGGACTGCCCAAGATCCTACCCTGATCCATATTTACCATAGAGACATCTGGGATTCAGACTTCCACCTACATTTTTATAAAAAAAATTATGGAGTCATATTGCCTATGCACTAAATGATATTCAAGAAAAGGGTTCCTAGGGTTTCTGAAGAGGCTAGTGTAGATATTCTTTCTGTGGCTAGGTGGTTTCCAGAGGAAAAATTCACTTACGTCAGAGTATTTGGGAGTTATGATTCTCCCCACGTCTTACCTTATTATGTTCATGATAAGCTTTTTGCACGAGAGATATCTTACTAGCTTGTTAATGGTATCACTAAACAACTAAAAGATGTGAAGAAGGCCATTTGGCCTAATTTCCTTGCACAGTGTGGTACTTTTGCACTATATGATATTGGCCATACCTACAAGGAGGTTTCTAAGATCAATCTATTGAAATTGGAAGAAATTCCAAGGAGGTTATACGATCCAAATGATGTAATTAAAAATTACACTGCACAACTCAAAATGAAACCTTTTGTAAAGGAAACAGATGGATTTGATGATCTATTTAAAGGCATAGAAAAATTTTCAGATATAACCAAGTTTGCATCCAGCCAATTGAGTCAAGATGATTTAGAATATTTCCAAGTATATAGAGATAAGAGATTGCAGAGAGTTCCTCTCAATTTTTTAACTATTGAAGATGTCAGCAGACCTACTCCAAGTATCAGCTTGGATAATGAAGCTAAAGACATGTCTGAAGATGAATCAGGTCAATCATAGCATCAATCTCACGATTCAGATCATTCTGAAAATGAATCCAAATCCAGAAAGAATAGCCTGGAAAAGCTAATTGATCAGGTAAAGCAAGAGATATATATGCATGAGCTAAAATAAAGTAATGGAATAGAGTCAACGTCTCAAGAAGTTCAACACAGTCATGACACACTAGATCAGTCTGAAAAATCTCAAACGAAGAATTTTAGTAGTGAATGGGAGGAGTTTTCTGAAGTAATAAAAACTCCCAAGGCTAATCCCAATATTGATCAAGTATCTAGTTTCCAGACACCTGAACATTCCCATAAGATAGTGGAAACTTTTAATCCACTACAACAAGTTCCAGAAACTCATGATCGAGAGATCATACCGGCCTATCCTACATAAAAGATAGTTTTACAAATTGAAGAAATTCCTTCAGTAGACATCTTCTATAGTCCTAGCTATAAGGTTGTAGTTAAGAGGAACAAAAGAAGAAGAATTGAGGAAACAATATCCAACCTAACAGATGAATCAGTTGATGTACTATGGAAGGATTCCTTAGATGACCCTACAGAACATCTAACTAAACTATCATAGTATGTTGGAGCATATGCTACTGCTACCATTGATAAAACTACTGAAGTTAGAGTGTTGCTGAAGCAAAAGGAAGCCAGAGTACTAGAGCTAGAGAGACTATTAAATGAAGAAAGATACAACTCCAGTGAGCAAATAAAAGCATGCATGGCCTGATTTCAAAAGGATTTCAAAAGCCTCAAATTACAACATCAGACATAGATTAATGTGAAATAAGCACAACTCAAAACAACAATGACTAGTGTTAGCCCCCTATGAATTTTTTGACAAGAAAACAGGGGGCTAAAATGTTTTTTGAGCCTTAAAGGAATGCAATTCCTCTGAAAACACATCATCCTTGAAGCCTCCTTGTGCCTTTTTCCCTTTGAATAATCCTCACTACTGTTTCCATGAGAAAGCCTCTCTGGTTATGAAGAAGAATGCCCAAAAGGGTCCTTTTTCCCTCTTATCTCATCCCCCTTAAACCTCTATTTTCATCACCTTTTTTCCCCTTCTAATTCCCCACTTACCCTCTATATCATCCCATCTCCCTCTAAAACCATACAAATAACCTTTGTTTGGCTTAAAAACCCTTTATTCCCCTTATCGTTTCCCTCTTTTGGCCTTAAAATGCATTAAAATCAGGCCAAAAACCCACTTTCCACGTTATAAAGGCTTTAGCCCCTTTCGGCCAGCCCCTTAACCACTTCCCCATATGCCCTGTGCCTGAGACCAAGCGCTAAAGGCCTAGGCACTAATCACAATCAAAAGAACCACCGGGAGTGCATTTCTTTGTTACGCTTGGAAAGTTCCGATGTGATGTCTTTGTTCTATGAACTTTCGCTGCGATCTCAACTGTAGGTCTACACGGATCTAACAGTTAGCGCTTGTTCCGCAACACGCCCCGTCACCCCTCTACACTAACCCCTCCGATTACATAAAGGCCATCAAATTTTCTCTAAATCGGACAGTGGTCGCTCAATCGCACCATCACAATCGCCCGACCCCGTGTCGTTGGTCCTCTCGATTGGCGCGACCTGATGGGATCCTAGCCATTGATCTCTTGAGATCCAACGGTCCAGATATCATCGCTCCCCGCTCATTACCCCGCCTATCTTCCCTTTTGATTGAATCTCCACCGTTGATCCCCTGTGCGATCCAACGACTGGCGCTTGATCGCTGATCGCCCATCGGAAGTTCTAAAATTGTCACCTTTCTAGCCTCCCTCGATTGCGTTCCTTTGATTCCATCATGACTGTCCATTCGATCTAGATCGACGACTCCCATTGCATTGCGCATTTCCACCATATTTCTCCATTGGATCTTCCAAACAGTTCATCATTTGATCTCCGCGTCCGTTGATCCCCTCTTGAGATCCAAAGGCTCACAGTTAATCACCCTCCGCCCACCGAGTCCCACCATCCAATGGCCCACGTTCATTAATTTCCATTGTTTTTCTTGTAAATCCACCCAAACCCTAAAATTTGGGTTTTAACATTAATTCTTGTTCTTCTGCCCATTTTCGCCTGCATTCACCATTCCGCCACTATTCCAAAGGCCTTCAAAGCATTCTTCCGCCACCCCCTGGGTTTTATAATTGGTTTGTTTTATGGTGCAGGTTTTCGCAGAGTGATTAAATCACCCTGTATTCCATAATCACAGTGACTGTGGTTTAGAGCACAAAGAGGCCATTTCATCAGCAGCCAAGTGTATCAGCAGTAGAGGTTAAAGGGATTAGAGCCTGCTTATTGAATATCAATCGCTTAATCCCGTGTTCAAAGGAAGAAGGCACAGTTTGAAGACTGAGGCACACTTATGAGTTACATCAGTGCATTCACATCAACAAAACATATTTCCTCATATAGAGCACCTTCGGACAGTGTTCTCCATGCCTCCTCGAGCCCTTAAATAGTTAAGACACTGACAGAAGCTTCTCAAAGACTGTCAGGACAAAAATTATGAGCATGCAGACCTATAGACTTTTCTATCGATGTCATTTATTCTAGAAGGCTACCATAGAGTACCAAAAAGCCAAAAAGGACTTCAAGAACACATCAGAGGTCAAATCCGACCTGACAAAGACTCCAAACCGGACCACCAAGTACAGCATAGAGCTATTAAGTAGAGAGAGCATGAATGCCTCATCCACTCCGTCTTAATAAATTGATTTAATGTGTATCACCTACCCCTGCTATCCATTTTTCCTATAAATAATCCCAGAGAACACTTTGTAAAGGGTTGGATTGCGTTATTACTGTTGTAGTTGTCGGGATTCATTTTTGATTGTTAGAAACAGTTTTGGGAGAGAGTAGCAGAGTAGGTTGTAATGTAGTAGGCTGGGAGGAGAAAGTCTAGATTGTAATCAGCCATTGAGCTTAGTGTATGTGATTGGTTTTGCATATCTATTGATCAAGCTATTTCACAGGATCCTAGTCTATTACTACGAGTGATGTTTCTCTTATTACATTGTTTTATTACATTTTTCATGTTGTTCATTGGTCTTCTGGTACGCATCAAAAATATAACATAGGATTTTCCCATGCATGGTACCCAATGTTTCTGCTCTCCCTACTTTTGATGTTTTCTGCTGATAGTGAAATCTGAGGGCAAATTCATGTGGTTTAACCAGTGTAGCAGTTGTTATTCACTGCTAGCTGATGTGTGAACTCGGAGTTTGCTGCTTAGTTGTTCTTTTTTGGGTTTAAGCTAGAGGATTTGGGATATCGGGGATTTAGTGTAAGCCCTATCCACTGGGGTCCTTGTTCGACAGATTGGCCTTTCCAAGATCTCGTGAGCTAGTGTTGAAGCATTGAATGTTAAAATCCCTTCTATGATCTTAGGCTTGGTTCTATGTTTAAATCTTATGTGTTTTCCCCTTGAGAGTATGCCAAAGTAGATATGGAGTTAGATGACCTCTGGTCTGATCTCAAGCTGCCCTTTGTGCCTCTTCATTACTCTCCTTAATTTTCCATCCCATCATCTATCTCAAAGATCCTTTAGTATAGATGACTTTCCCTGTGAATTCCTTGGCTAGTTGTTTGCAAGTAATCTCCTTTCATGACTCCATAGCCCAATGGATGGCATAGCCTTAACCCATCCTCTTTTGCCAAAACGTCCTACCACTCTGCTCCTTACTTCCCATTACCTTCTCAGTCTATGATCTTATGACCAACCTGATAACCAACCCAATCATTTTAAACCTCCCTTTGTGCTTCATACCTAGCCTAACATCTCATTTTGAGCTTCAAAGACATATACCTTTGCCTATCATAGAGAGATCCCTCTCTGGGCTCAGGAGGGCTATATCCTGAGGTCTGAAGTGGTTTTGATGTTGTCTCATCTTTTGGTATTGCCAAACTTGCCAAAACATGGGCACTCCAACATAATGGTGACTCCGCTGGGGAAAAAACTTTGAGTGCCCTTAATTGCTATATCTGGTCTTGTGTCCCATTGTAGTCTCCAACATAATGGTGACTCCACTGGGGATCTTTGAGTGAAACACACCCTTAAGCACTTCACAAACTCAAAGAAGACCATAGTAGCCTTAGTTTGGTGGTTAATCACTGTGGTGGACAATATACTATTCTTGAAACATCCTAAACCTTCCACCTGGCGACTCCATAGTTCTTCAAAAATTAAAGACTCCATTGGTGATCAGTAGGTATGCTGGTTATCTTGGTTTACAAAAGAATCCACTGGCAGACCAGGCTCCATAACAACATCAGCCATATTAGAAGTAACAAGTAGGATTAAGCTTCTTCGATTAAAGACAACATACTGGCTTCAAGGACCATTCATACAAGAGCTTATCCTAACCCAAACCCACCTGAAATAGTTGACAACACTGAGAAAATTCTTAGGAAATCTCCTACACCTAGAAGGCCAACTATTTCCAGACACATCCATAGAGCTAACTCTGCACCAGAAGACTTTACAGCTTTATCAGACCCTCTTTTTGACCTAGAATCTCCAAGCAGATTACCTAGAACTAGGTCATTCGGTGCTATAGACCAGCCAAACCTTGAGCTTCTTGGTTCACCATCTCAAAATAGAAGGGTTTTTCCATTCATTCACTACCTTTTGTTGCCTAAAGATCACTCTGGATCTATACTTTTTGTGTGACTTTTATCCTCCATCATTGTCATATTTTTCTATCTTTTTTCTTGTGAGCTCCCTTTGAGTTCCATTTTTGTCTGGGTTTTCTACACCATCAAGAGAGGGAGATCTTAGATCTGAAGCATTGAGGACATACAAGAACCCATCCCATTGAGGGGGACTCGTAACATCATTCTATGTTCCCTTCCCAGGTGTCATAAATACAAAATTATTTAAAAAATACTCTTGTATTGTCTATTGGATGCATGGAGCAACTCTTGCTTTTATTTTATGTTTAATGTCTTTTACTGCATAGATCTAGATTTTGTAGCATTTATCTTGGTCAAATAACTACAGATCTAAAGAAATTGGCAGCCATCTTTGATTTTAGGGTTGTTTGTTATGCACAACTAAAGTGAGCTTTTTTCGTACGCTTGCGATTAGAATTCACACTAACAACTAGCGACTCCACAAGGGTTTATGATTACGATCGCTGTTGTTTTTCAGATCCCTGCATGACTAGCTGCTTAAAACCCCTAGGGTTTTTCTTTAGCTTCTTGTTTTCTTTTCTTGATGTTGTTTTTAACCTTTAAAACCCTAAAACAATAAAAATTCTAACTTATGTGTGTTTTTGGGCCTATTGTACAGGTGACAGGTATCAGTTACAGTTGAGACGACCCTTTTTTCTGAAACCTGCTCCCGAGATGGCCAGAAGTTCAAGTCACACTTTTTGGGCCAAAACCTATGACTTGAACCTTCAGGGTGCAGAAAACAACCATAAATCTACGACCTCTACGGAAAACAGGTCAGAAACTACGACCTGTACTTTTTGCGGGAAATTTTCTGTGATTTTTCTGGGTTTGTCTGGGCTACTGTTCAGGGTTGTCTGACCTCTGTCTCCACCCGTTTTGGACCTGTAATTGCTATTTTTTACTCTTCTAAGTGGGAACCAAGCCCCTTAGGTCTTCATTACGCTTCCACCTTTTTAGAAAGAGTTTAGCTGAAGCAGGTGATTTGAGATTTTAGTGTGTTCAACCATTTTTTAGATCTGATCCTGTACTTTCAGATCCATTTTAGATTGGTTATTAATCCATCAAAAACACCTCTTTTCAGTTTTTTCTAGTCCTCCTCTACGGTCCCCTATGTTTCCCTTGAGGTTGTAGCCTTTTGCCACCTCATTTGCAACACTTTTCCCTCTGGTTTGTTGTTGTTTTCTACACCTATTTCCAGCAGATTTGACCTTTAGATCCCTGTTCCTCCCGACCTTAGATCCATTGGCCATATTGTGTGTTTTGACTAGATTTTTCCCACCCATACTAGTTGTTGGGAAGCCCTCCTCCTTGGGTTTAAGTTGATGCATCTTTAGCTGTTTATTTTCTGTCATATTTCAGTTTACTTTACTGTTATTTTCAGATTTATTTACAGTTATAAAACACATTTTTTAATTTTTTTTTCTCTACACACATAAGGGTTTAATTAAAATTAACACACTTATCACATACACACACACCCTAAGTGAAGAGCTCTTGGTTTACACCCCAGGCCAATAATATAACAGTGTAATCAATTGATCCTACACCTTTCTGCCCTTGTTTCGACATTGTAATCATTTGATCCTGCACCTCTTTGCCCTTGTTGGTCCCTCTTCCTTCTGTGATCCGTGTCTATTTTTCCATCATTGTGCCCCCAAGGCATTTATCCCAGAGACTTCTTGGCCTTCATCCTCAGTTTCTGGTAGGAATACTTACTCCTCCACGTAGGGTTCGAGTTCATCCTCCATCGAGTCCCCATTCTGACTCTACTTCTGGATCATCGAGTTCCCCTTCTGGTTCTATCCCTGGTTCTCCTCCTGTCACCTTCACCATGTCTGGTTCAGGACCTAACACTAGCGGTAGCCCCGGCCCTAATGATGGGAATGCTGCTAGTGGGATTTCAACAGGAACTATTCTGACTTCTCCCTTACTCCCTTATATGGCAGGTCTCAGTCTTCCTGATTTTAACTAGTTGATCAATGACCCCATACACCATGATCCTAGTTGGCCTACTATGCCAACCAAGTTCCCTTCCGACATCCCCAAGTTTGAAGATCTTGCTGGAGAGGATCCTACAAACCATGTTTGATCTTTCCACATGTGGTGTTCATCTAACTCCACCACCAAGGACTTTGGCCGTCTTTAGTTTTTCCAGCGTATGTTTATAGGATAAGCCTCCAAGTGGTATGTTGACTAGGCCTCCTCCTTTCATACTTCTCTTGCAACTCTTGCCAGAGATTTTCTATCTTACTTCCATCTTCCCCTTCGTTATGACACTGGTACCAAACTTTTGACCTCTTTCTGTCAATCGTCTGCGACCCACCTATCTGATCATGTCCAGGAATGGCGGAGAAAAAAGAGCCTATGTTGAACCCCTACCTTCGAAGACTGTGTCTACATGGACTGGTTTCTCAGATCCCTTTTTCTTGATATTGGCAAAGATGTCGCATCTCATTATCCTCGGACCGAAGAAGTCGCTCTCCAGATTGAATTGAAATATGACATGATCTACACATAGACTGGTTATGTTTATACCGTATTACCTGATCTCCCTAGACCTGGTGGTCCCAACGCACCGGGGTCATCCCATGCCACCAACGGTATCGTTGGAGCCCTTTCTCATTTGTACACTCATCGTCCCATGGGTTATGGTTTCCCTCAGGGAGGCACTAGCTCCTTCAGCACTTCTCCCCCTCCCGGTAGCATGTATCCAAGATACGGCATGCCTCCTCCTTTTGCCCAACTTGTTTACCACAATTTTTCCCAACCTTCTTATTATCCATATCCACAGCCTCATGCTCCAGCTCCTCTAGTATTAGCACCTCAAACTCCCTTGCCTTCTCAACCCCTACAGCAGCAACCAGCACCCTCCCAAGGTCAGGTGTATGCATAGCAAGGCGCGATTATTCCTCCTACTTCTAAAAAGGAAAGAAAAGGCAACCAAAACCAATCTACCCCAGGTAATCCAGTTTCCAATCCCTAAGGGAATACACCTAAAACTGCTAACCAACAACAGGGCACTCATCCCAACAAAGACAGGCATGTTCACACAAACAAACCTTATTCTTGTTGTGGTGTCTATGGTCACTACACCCACAATTGTCCTCTTTTATCTCAGATGCGGTAGATGTGGGAAGTTCAAGCGGCGTCCCGAGGACAGCAAGCCTCCCCTTCGGTTCCTCCTAACGCTACACCTATCCAACCGGTCGTGTTTACCAATACTTTCCCCCAACAAGGATTCGTGGCCACCCAACCCCCTAAAAGTTAGGTGACCACTCAACCTCCAGCATCTGGTACCTCTGATTACCAAATTCTCATGATATATGAACTTTGACCAACCCATTACTATTGACCTCAACCTTCAGACTCGGTCCTATTAGTACAATAAGCCTCCTGCTATGTTTTCCCCTGAGCCCCCTTCTTCAAGTCCCACAGAGCCTCTTTCGACACCCAATGGTCCTTTATAGACCCCTCAGCCTAAGGCAGAGGTTCATACCAAGATCCCCAAGGGACCATTAAACTGAAATGCTACTTTTGGTAAAGCTGCCCATTTGTATAGTATAGTAGATGATTTGGCGCAATCCCCTACTGCCATATCAACAATGGAACTCCTCCAGTCGTGCCCTTCACAAAAAAAAGCTCTACTAACTGCCATGGGTGCTGTGGATCCTTCATATGATCGTTTGATCATCTTCGATGTTGACTGGTCAGAACATCCCCCCCTTCCTACTTTCATCACCTTCCAAATCCCTTCAATATTTGGAATGATAGCGTCTCCTGTTGTATCATTGAAAAAGGGGCATCCACCTTTGTGATGTTCACTTTGATTTGGAAGCAACTTAGATCTCCTGAGTTGGCCCCTTCCACTATCACCCTTAGAGCGTGGGATGGCCACTCCTCCCAGCCCCTTGGCTTGTTCCGTAATTTTCCCATTACTCTTGTGGGTAAGGCTGTTTGTGTTGATGTCGAAGTCATTGATGCCCCCTTAGATTACAAAATTCTATTGGGTTGTAGCTACACTTATGCAATGTTTGTTGTCCCATCTGTGGTTCATCATAAGATGTGCTTTCCTCATAATGGAAATATTGTCACCATCGACCAGTTGACATATTACGAACCGAAGTCTCAGACCTCCCCTAAGTCCATCGTCTCTTCGGTGGCTAATAAAAAAATAGTCAAACCTTTGACCAATGTTTCACCCTGAGTATACAAAGACTCCTCTTTTCTTGGTTCATTCCCTAGTCTCACTTCTCCTATCTCTGATCCTAGCTCATCGAACATTTGCATGATGCAATCGTCTCGGTCTGACCTCAAACAGACTGGTTCGACTAGTCAGCAGCCCCACCCCCCACAACCTGCTCCTAGCACCTCAACTCAGACTTCAGGACCCCATCCTCAAGGCCCCTCATCTGCAGCTAGTATCTAAGAGCCGATCTACCCTCCTGGAATGGTTCCTCCTGGCCTTAACCATCTTGGAGTTGTCCCACCTGGACATTACCCCTCCAGTAAGATATCATTTCTAGCTCCCCCTCCTGGAGTATTTTCGGTACCTGTTATGGCTATCTTATCTCTTCCTAACATGACCCTAGGGATCCCCATCTGGTACATTGATCCCCCAGCCACTATTCTTCCTCATCAGCCCAAACCTTATACTGCTTTGAAACTGGTTCAATTGGTCCCCATGACCCCTCCCTTTGCTTATGTGCCTCAGCCACCTCAACAGGAACCTACTCCTGTTGCAAAAGCTTCAGGTGAGGGGGGAAAATCTCACAAGAAGGTACCTAAGGACGAGGCTGCCCAAACAACCATTGCTCCTCCTCAACCTCCAAAGCATACCCCTCCATGTGATTTGTGTGATGTTGTCGGTCATGCCACCCATCATTGTCCTGAATTGCCTCGCATCAAGCCCATGGTTAATGTCACGTTTCCTGAGTCTAAGGTCCCTGAAGCCTTTGTCTCTTCCTTGACTGTAGCCAAGAACCCCAAGACTGTTCACACCAACCACCCCCATGTTTTGTGTGATCTCCAAGCAATTTTACCCATATTTTTCCCTACCTCAAGCATTACCATGCCTCTTTGGAAGTAGTTTGGGAGTACGAGACTGAACAGAACCAGTCCGCCTCTCCCATACTCGCATAGTATGCTTCAGGCCAACCTGAGGATACCTCTTCTCCCATTGACATTCCCCCTCCCAATGGAAAGATGATGGAGTCTTCAGCCACTATCCTCTACCTGTCATCATCTATGAGATCCATTGTCGAAGATCCCTCTGGGACTTCCCCTTCTATTTCGCTTGACCTCCCTTCAGTGTGTTAGCCACCTATAATATTTTTTATAGCAAAAGGTGGCTAAGACTTTTTGAGTCTTCAAGGAACAAATTTTATTGCTAAAAATTGTTGGCTCTTGAAGACTCTTGAAAGCCTCATGCCTTCTGTCCAAAATCTTCATTTCTGTTCCCATTTTATACTCAGAAATTCTGTTGATTTCATTAGAAGAAACTGCTGCAAAATCATCATTTTCCCCTTTCTCTCACTCCAACTAACCTTCATTTGCTTCCCCTTTTTCTCCATAAAACTCCTTTGTTTTCATGATTTCTTTTCTTCCCTTCATGAAAATCCACTTTGTAAGGTTTAAAACCCACTTTTTAGCCTAACCAAAACCCTTTTTGGCTAAGCCCCTAACCACTTCCCCCACATGCCCTTACCATAAAAACCAAGTGCTAAGCCCCTCACGGCGATTATCGCATCGCTAAATTTCAAGCGAGCGCAAGTATTTTGCCGTGTCGCTTTAAAAGTTCCGATGCGATTATAAACCTCCCGATCACATCATATTTTATATATATATTCCTGTGGGCCCGCCTCCATCCTTAAATCTTTGTAAAAATCCTTCCCGATCACCTTTTTTCCTTTGTAAAATATAAAACCCACTTTTCCAAACTTTTGTTATAAAAAGCCAAGTGACGTGTTAAATATTAAATGGGTTGATTAAAAATACCGACGCGCAAATCGCATCGGCAAATTTCAATGGGTAGATTGAAAAGCCCCGGCCCGAAGGCCTGACCCCGATTAGCCCCTATATACATAGGCCCAGGCCTATCAGAGGTCTATTTAAAACTCGGCCCACAACTGAGCGCTCAATCGCATCGGAATTTTCCTTTGGTGCGGTTTAAAATGTTACCACTGCCGATCACGATGGCCCGATTATCACAATCACATCGGCCTATCCCCTGATCATCGCAATCGCATCACCTCATTCCCGACCTTTGATTGTGACTCCCCCGATTCATTCTCCACTGTTGATCTTGTTCTTAGATCAACGGCCATCGGTTAATCGCCTCGGCCCTTTCGATTACGCAATCGCATCGGAGTTTTTTCATTGCACCCCTTTTCTCCTCCCGCCAATTGTGATCTCCCGATTAGATCTGGACTGTCCATGTGTCTAGATCCAACGGCTATGCTCTTCTCCCACCTTCTGAAGCAGTTTAACCCATTTTGCAGGATTTCTTAATTATTTTTGTGTTGTGTAGATGTTTCAAATGGTTTTCCCTTGTATTACGAAGTAATGCCGAAGGCTGGGAATGATGATTCTCATGCCGTCGTTTTATTAAAGAGAAGCCATCCGCGGGCTCCATTCCATGTTTCGTCAATGCTCTATGAGCATTGATGCCGTAAAGCCCAGCGCGGCTCTGCACATCGACAAGACACTGTTTTGATTAAAAATAACAGTTAAAGAGTATGAGTTTTTGAAGACAGAATGCGACAGAATGAAGATTGAAGACAGATTTGGGGATTACGGCTAAGATTGAATATCAAAAGCCTAATCCCCCAAATTAAAACAGAATTAAAATAAAGTCCAAAAAGATCTATCAGACAAAGAGGCCTCCACCACTGCATTTTGAGGCGAATTGATTCCTCAGCTACCATAAACGCCACCTGTTGCCTTAAACCATTCAAACAGAGGCCGAACTTATTGAAGAAAATCAGATATTCGCCTCTAGCGCAGCCAGGGAGTTACTTCTGCAAGGAAATAAATGCAGAAATATCTGCAGAGTTACTCCAAACATTACGAAGAGCCTCAAAGTCAACAAAAGCTCCCACCGAGCTTTGATATTTATTGTAAAATAGTTAATACAGTGATTGACCTGTAAACTTCTCCATTGAGCCCCTCAAAAGGCCAAGAAGTCTTGAATCTGTATTTATTGTCTTAATAGATCTTTTGTAAGATTTCACCTCCTCATTCTTCTATAAATACCTCAGTAGAAGATGAGTAATTGTTGGTTGCAGAACTTTGAAATATATTTGAGCTAGAAACTCCTATTTGTAAATAGTGTTCACTGGCCCTTGAAGCTCTGTTTGTGCTAGAGTAGTTAGGATGAATAGTGAAGATGATTTCTGAACTAAAACATTGGACTTGAAGTCTATAACTGGTTTGACATCAATAACACGCTATTTCTTGGGATCCTGGTCTATATCACTAGTGAAGTGCCCCTTTCTTTGTTATTTTTTTTCCTTCTATGTATGCCATATTGTTCACTTTTCTCTTATAAAGAACAACATGTATAGAGTTAGGACCTACTGTATATCAGTAACCTTCTCTGACTGAAAATCTTTATCTTAATGTTTTCCTCAAATTTGTTTATTTGAGAATGATTCAATACAGTTTAAGTAGTTAGGAATGTTAGGCGTTCCCTCGTCCTACTGTTTGCTTTAAACATGGTTCTTGAAGGTTATTTTCATTATTTGCTTATTAAAGTTAGACTAGAAAAGTAATGGTTTGCCCTGTTTCTAGTTTCTATTCTCCAAAGGCAGATTCTGAAGATTTCCCTTGGTGTTGACTGAAAGCAGACTAGGTTTAAAAGTACTTTATCTGATCTTAGGTCACACTTTGTTTTATCTTATGTGTTTTCATACTTTTGGAAGGTAATTATGTGGATTACTGGATTGTTTGTCAATTAAGTTGCTTTAATACAAACTGGCCCAAGAATTTTATGGTTAGCCCTGTTCTTGGTTGGTTTTAAAACAGTTACTTAAGAGGCTTTTCTTGTTTGGACTGACTATAAATCCCTTGTGAAATTATTATCAGTTTCCACCCCTCCAACACTTTATTGTTTCCATTCAATCATTTAATCTCAATAATCTTGTGATATAGATGACTTGCCCCTTGGACCACTCTTGATGTTGTTGCTCAATTAGAGCCCTAATATGACTCCATAGCCCAATGGAATAAAGCCAGCGTTATATCTATCTTTTAGCCAAAGCTGTTCTATTTGCTTGCAACTTCTCACCTTTGAAACTTTTTGCACTTAGAACTTTCCCCTCAAGTAATATTCATGCTCAACCATCCAAAAACAAAACAAACCCTTGGCCTTCATAACTAGCCTAATATCATTACCCCAAACTTCAAAGACAAATCCATCTTTGCACTTATTGGAGAGATCCCTCTCCAGATTCAGGAGGGCTAGATCCTAGAATCCCAAAGTTGGTTGAAACGATGTTGTTTTCGTGATTGGACCTTGCCAATCCTGCTAATTACAAATTCCTAACACAGTGCTCACCCTGGGCTCAACATCAGTGTATCCCTTGTCTATTTGTTCTTTCGTTACCCCCTGTGACGATGCGCATGTGAGCCTCTCTTCTCATGATGATGAGTTAGGTATATTTTCCGCGTCATGTGGTTACCCTTTCACTAGTCACCCCATCTTTTACTATGATAACGACATCATGGAAGCCTTCTCCACCCCTGAATTCATCTTTCCCACCCATAAGAGGAATGACACCATCCGTGTCTATGGTGACTTTCGTGACCTGAGCACAAGCTACCCCCAAGGCAGCTCCCACACACCACCTACCTGTCAGTGTGTGGATGATAGACATCCTACCCAGAGCACTCCCTCTAGCAGTGTTTGTTTCATTTATACCTTGCGTTCAGGTTGCCAAAATTATTCATTATCCTCTCATTTGTTGTCTTATGGCACCTTTTATATGGACCCCCCTTATACACCATATATCGGTTATGCCAATGATGTAAGTCGCTACTCTCGGAATCTAGCCTCGGCAGGTTGGGCCATTTTTACCCCCTTACATTCGCTTGTTCTCTCTAACAGCGTATGCATTGGTACTGCCACCAATAACCAGGCCGAATATGATGCAGTGCAAATTTTATTAGTCGATGCCCTGTCCCATCACATCGTTCACCTTCATGTTCATTTAGATTCCCTGCTTCTTGTCATGAAATTGAATGGTGTCTATCGTGTGCGTAATCCTGTCCTTTTTAGTAGATATTTACGACTACATCTTTTGATGCGTGAATTTGAAATCATTACATTCAGTCACGTACCTAGAGCACAAAATCAATATGTAGATAGCATTGCGAACAATATTATAGATTGGAATTTATCACACGCATTGCACACAAGACGATAACAAATAAACCATAAACCGATACATATCCATAATATGTTTCGTTCAAATTTTTTTAGAGTCCATCAGCTTTGATACATATGACATGCCCATAGCATGTAACAAAAACTCAAAACTAGAGGCACCACATGCCCCTACACCTAATCACTATCTGGAGGATCCCGGGCTAATGGCTCTACTCCTGCAACTTGTAGATCGCGCATCCCCTGTCTAGCCATCACCATGCGTTGCATGACCCCTCGCCACTCCGAGGGTAGATCAATACATGGCTCGATGTATTGGTCATCCAAGTCTTGCCAACTGTGCTCTGAAACACCAGTCAGAAGCCTCTCACATCTGCAACGGATGTCCTCTAGGAGGGCCACTGCATCCTCATTTTGTGGTGCTCTCAACCCACTAGGTCCTGCAGCTCCTGTTACTGCAGGTCGTCCCATGTACCACGTTGGTTTTACCGGTGTTGTATGTACATATTAAAAGTGAATGAATCAATACCATATATAGTCTTCTGAAACATTAAAATGCACATAAAATATTAGCAACTTGTCACTTACCATTGGGCCCCCATACTCAGCTAGGCGGCAATGGCAAGTATGGGTCCCCATGATAACTCATCCCACTATAGGGATAATCGTCTATGTACAGTGGCATCTGATCCCAATGAGAAAAAAACTTGGGTCGGAAAACCCGTCTGACTGCCCCACCTCCCCCTCTGCATAGTATCTGCCCACAGTGGCACATCTTGTGCTCTCTCGGGCCCCCATCCTGGATCTGTATGCGAGGTCAGAGTGTCGGGATCTTCTCAAAGAAGAGCGAGCACAACACTGTGCCATATGCACCGTCATGGTTCACTTGCCGCTTGCATACCGACAACTGTCGTTTAAATGATGACAACATCATTTGGTCCCACCCATAGTAGGTCCCACTCAACACGCTCTCAACAAGCATCATCTAACCCCAAGTGATGTGGTGGAGTGCCTGGTTGCCCAGGATCCGCAGCACGGCTGCGACCACAGCACAGGTTTCTACCCTCTCTAGATCCCCGATTGGTATCCATGTCCCTTTCACATGGAGACTTGGTCAGCAATGGTGCTCTATAAAATCCATGATGTTTCACCCTCACGATAACACTGGCTGCGTATTCCTCACCATCCCAAGTGGTGGAGACCAGTCAGGAAATATATATCCTAGACAGTCAACTCGATTTGGTGCCCCTGCATTATAAATATCTCATTATCTAGATCCCAATAGCTGACAATCCGGGCCAACAAAGGCTCTCCAGATCTCATCAAAGGGCTCTCCACGAACTTCAGGACCCCAAACCTAGCCAATGCAGTGTAGACACCATGATCCTCTCGGATCTCCTGCCGTAATGTGTCCAGGTCTCTCTCTATCTCCAGTTGATCCTTAACTCTGCCATATTTGCACAAAACCATGATATTTGTCAGTGTACATGAAGGAAAGACTGCATTCACCATAAAAACCCAGCTCTTAGCCAAGAAACAACACCAAAATCCCTCTCTTTGATAGGTCGCACTTTTCAGGCTTTTTCTGGGGCAGGTCGCAGTTTTCTACCCAAAACCTGCTACCCATGTCACAGATATTTCCCCAAAAAGTGCTACTCAGCCGTGAAGAAGAGCAAGGGCCTATTACTGAGCTCTGGGTGCCTAAATTGAACTTTCAATCCATTGAAATGAGAGAGTAGGGTTAGGCCTCTTACCTGCAATTGACGGATCTCGATTCCAACGGTCTATTTGTCTACTACGATTGCCGCAAGATTTAGGGCCTGTTCTCCTCTCTACATTCACCACAACTACACTTGCAAATGAATCAAATTAGAGGGAAAAAACCTTATTGAAAGAGAAACCCAAAATTTTTCTTTCGCCAGCTACGACCAAACCGTAACTCAGTTTGAAAAACTGTCTGCATCATTGGAAAGCTCTCACAGAGCTCTCAAATGGGTATCCTTTAGTTTTCTGTGATTTGATACTTCACATGGACACAGTTTTTCCAAGAAGGGTCACTTCACCACTCCTTAAAATCAAATTTCTTCACTTGCAACACTTGTACTTGGGGCACCACTTTGCCTTCATACTTATCCATTCTCGTGTCAATTTTTGTCTTGAGTAACCATCTTGTACTCACATTTTTATGGTCCCCACCCCAGTTCGAAGTATGTGTGGCAGCATCATCAAGTTGCCCTTGTTAGAGCATCTGAGTTGAGTCATCATCGCATCCATGGAGCCTATCCCAAGTCCCTTGTATCCCACTATATTCCTCCATCCTTCATTTCTTTGTTCATCTCTCGTGCTACACATTTTGGCCTTCATTCATACTATTCCCTATCCCCTCTGGTGTCGAGTTAATAGCTACCAAGTCATCCATGCCCTTCATGCTCTAACCCTGGGAAGTTGTCAGCCCGCTACTTAGTACCCCCCATTCCTCCATTATCCCTGGTGTAAGTCTACGCTCGCTTTACTATTTTCTCTCGTGCCTTAGTTTAGATCCCTTATCAAGCCACCTATGGTGGATCTCTCCTTCCATCGACATCAACTTATTCATTCCGTACAGGTCTAGAGGGCGGTGTACCTTGGTTTCAGCTTCCGCTCTTTTCTGGTGCCTTAGATCAAGCAAAGGGACTCTTTATTGCCCTTTGACTTGATTGTTTCTCATCTCCAGCTCCTTATGGCATGATTGAGATCCATATACTTGATGGTTTAGTGATGCAACAAATTGTACCGGTGATTCTTGGGTGTGTGTGAGGTTGCCTGCACCATGAGGGGGTGGCCCTTCAGTAGCCCCCCACATGTTCCCATGACTTACCACAACCTGGATGCACGATAGATTTGATGGTTTCCTCGGCCTCACGCTTGTAGTGTCTTCTTAGTTTTCATGCATCATTCGTATTTTCTTGTAGCCCTTCTATTTTGCTGTGGCCTCTTTCGTTGTACTTATATCTCATGTACCAGATATTAGTGTATAAGTCCTCAAGTTGTTGTGCTGTGCATAGTATGTATGTGGGATCCATTATCATGTTTCTTTATCCTGCCCATGTTTATGCTAGCATGTACTATATAGCCTGGGCCTGTTTATTTGATGTATTATTCTTTTGTACTTTGTTATCTCAACAGGCATAGGTATGCTTCCCCGCTCTAAGTAGGAACAAGTATTCACTCATAAAAGATACTTGTCACACTCGTAAGTCTCGCCCTCCTAAGGGCCTTTGTCCTCTCGTGCTTTAGTCTACCTTATATTTCTCTCTCTCGCCCCCTCTCGTGTCTAGTGATTGAGCCTGCATAACGTACTTCTAATATATACGATTAGCTCTAATGCTCGCACGCTGGGGGGAAATCTGTTACACCAAATTTTTCTCATCTAACATATTACTATTAGATGGACCAAAGTACACCATGTAAGACCAATTTTACCCTAGTAAAATTGCTTTCACTATGAAAAATAACTTAGTAATCCATAATTTATTAAGTTGTTTATGGTCTAAAAAAGAAACCCCATGAGGAATAATGGAATAAATCCTTATTTGTTTGATTTTCCTCAAGGGATAATTAATTAAATAGCAGTTTAATTAATATTCTTGGTCATATTTAACCCAAGACAGGAAAATTAATTAGATAAATCACTATTTATCTTATTATTTTATAGGAATAATTATTTAAAACATTATTTAAATAATATTCCTTGTTAAATTTGACTAAATCATTTATAAATAATTGAATAAATCATTATTTATTTAATTATTACTCAACCAAATTCTTAAAATAATATATAAATAAATTATTTATTTATTATTTACAAATAAAGGGATTTGACCAAATTCAAATTTTTTCCTCCAACAAAATAATAAAATATTCCATAAAAGTTGATCTAGATTTGGTTAATAATATTTTAATTATGCACCAATATCTAGACTAACTCAATATTTTGTTATAAGGGTTTTTCCATTCTTTCACTACCTTTTGTTGCCTAAATATCGCTCTGGATTTATACTTTGTCCGACTTCGATCTCTACCATTGTCATATTTTTCTATCTTTTTTGCTTGTGAGCTCCCCTTGAGTTCCATTTTTTGTCTCGGGTTTTCTACACCATCAAGAGAGAGAGATCTTGGGATCTCAAGCGCTAAGGACATACAAGAACCCATCCCATTGAAGGGGGCTGGTAACATATTTCTATGTTCCCTTCCCAGGTGTCATAAATGTAAAATTCTTTAAAAATATTCTTGTCTTGGCTATCGGATGCATGGAGAAACTTCGTTTTTATTTGTCGTTTAATGTATTTAACCGCATAGATCCGGATTTCGTAGCATTTATTATGATCACTTTAGTCGTGCATACAAATAGCCCTAACATCAAAGATGGATCTTTTTTATATGATTGCTATTAGAATTCACACTAACAAAAAGCTTTACCCTCCACCACAATTTGATATAGGCTCAGTATTCGCTTCTCACTTTTCGTAGCTTCCTACTCCGGTGAAATAACTATCTATCCGAGTGTACCAAGCACAAGGTGCTTGCTTCAAATTCTACACTGCTCTTTTTGAGCGCCGAACATGCTACTCACTGCTGAAATATCTCGAAACTTTGTGCTGCTCTATGTACACCCTTCTCGCTGATCTCATTGAGAAACACAACTTTCACATCCATCCGATGAATGTGCCACCATCCGTGTTGAGAGCAAGGATGGTCTCATGGAAGAATACCTTGTGACAGTGCAAAGGTCTCTTCATAATCTATCCCCTCGATCCGTGAGAAGCCCCGGCAACAACTGGCCCGTATTTCTCAACACTCCCATCAATAGCTTGCTTACCTTGTAGAATCATCTTGAACCTACCACCGATTTATCAATGCCCCTTGGAACAATTTCCCAAGCATTGTTTTTGACAATGGAGTCATACTCTTCCACCATTGCATCTACCCATGTGGGATCTCATTTCTTCCTAAAAGGAAGATGGTTCTATCAAAATAAATTTTCTTAAGAGAGCCATGTATCAAGTAAAACCTAGCCGTGAGATCGGTCTCTCGTATGCATTGTGAAGTAGGGGATCCTACATTCTATGCAACATCAAGTCTCAACCTAATGCCTTCTTTGGTACGCCTTCTCGCCAATTTTGATGGTTGGATCCTCGTGTGAGTGGAATCCTCCACTCCATGAACCACCTCCTATGGCTGATCCACATCTAAAGACTCATATTTGGGAACCAATAGTTCCTTGTCCGCATGCAAGTCCAAATTTCCTCTCAAGAGACAACCGCATGGCTTTCCCCTCATCGAATTCTTATATCTTGTCGCATAACAATCATTTTACTATTAGTAAAATACACATGATAATTATGGGGTGTTTCGTGTACCCCACAAAAATCCCAACTTCAATAGCTTTCCGCCTCTAGCTTCTTCCCCGGCGTTCTCTGTCACATGCACATAAACTAGATGAGCCAAAATATTAAAGTGTGAAACATCTAGTTTCTTGCCAAAGGAAAGCCTTTCAAGTGTACTCATGCCAAGTACTCTATGAGGACACCATGGTACATAAACGTAGTGCTTGCATGCTTCTTCCCTACAAATGCATTGGTAGGCTCCATCATGCAACATCGCTCGTGCTCCACCATGATAATTATATTATCTCCTCTCGCGACCTCCCATTTTTCCGTGGGTTATGAGGGCGCTATGAGTTCCTCTTCAAATTCCTTCTTTGTCGTTAAGTTCTTGAATTCGTTAGAGATGTATTCTCCACCATTACTTTTCCTAGAGCCTACACTTGCTTCCCCGAATCTTTCTCCACCAATGCCTTAAACTCGTAACTTTGAGTATGTTGGATCCTTCTTCCGCATGAAGAATATCCAACATTTACAATAGGTAAATTCATCAACAAAAATAACATAGCACTTATGTTTTGTTGTTGAAGCAACCGAGAATGGGTCCTCACACGTCCGTGTGAACTCTCTCAAGGAACCCCGGCTACCTGCTTCTTCTCATGAAAGGTGGACTTTACATAATTCTCATGGTGGAACCCTGTTAGTCATCAATATTTTTCAATATCTTGGGATGACTATAGAATGGTTCTAGTTTTTTGAAAAACAATATTCCTTGAATATCTTGAGCTTCGTAAAATCTCATCGCTCATTATCTTAATAAAACCTTTTTCCCTATCTATCGCTTTTCCATCTCAAAGCCACCCTCGTTGTTTCAGCGGTATCTAATATGTGCTTATACCTCTCATTTTCATCCTTCTTCCTACCTAAAACCTCATTTCCCCATTTCCCCCTGTCAATGAACTCTATTCTCCCTCTAATATTTCTTGTTGTTGACTCATTCCCATGTCCCTTTGGGCATAATAACCTATAACAATGCTTTGTTTTCACTTGAAAATCTCTAAGTCAAATCTCATTCAAAAATAGGTAAAAAAGCACTCCCATTAGGTCATTAGGGTTTTGCAGTTGGTCAAGGTCATCCTTTCATTTTGAGGAGGTCCGCACACATGTGAGAAGGATTGATTATGACAAGCATTCTTCTAGCTCCCCAAAATCCTTGGATGTTTCGTGAACCTGCCTTTGCTAGAATCGGCTCATATGTAATAGAATGTCAAGACATGGTTATTAAATAAGGGCCTAAAGTTTCCAAGGAGGATTATCTTCACAGTGAAAAACCTGCAAGTGAGAAAAATGGAAAAAGTCAAGCACTTCTGCGAGAGTGTTGGAAGATTTAATGCAGAAAGTACTGATGATGTGGAGTGTCTACTCCTGAATGAAAACAATTTATAGAAAGGGAAAGGGGAAGAACTTGGTCTTGTAGATAACAAGGGTCTTAAACTTGGCAATCCATTTGAGTGCCAAAGAAGGGATTACTTGCAGGAAAATGACATGGAGGAAGCGCACAAGGCCAAACATGAAGAAAGTATATGAAAAAATATTGATGGAATATGGAAAAAAATAAGGTGAACTGGACAGAAATGAATGAACTTGAAAGGGCTATAGATAACTTAGAAGACAACATTGATGATTGCTGTAAAGGATCAAGCAGACACTTAGGGTTTTAAAAAAGGTGGCCGTAGGAGGTGGAAAAGATGAGTTGAACTTTATGGTGGAAACTATACATTTTGAAGATGCTACTATGTGATTAAATCCCATGTTTGTCAAAATGAAATTATCATGCTCAATGAGCAAAATAAAATCCAATTCCATGATTTCAACAACCTGCAAAGCAAAAAGTGTCAAAGAGTATCAATGACAAAGGAAAAGGACTTCAAACATTAGAAAGTGGCTTTTTCAAAGTTAAATTAAATCCATAAGCCTATAAAGGCCATTTGACACTTCAAGAGAACCATTGTTACCTTTCAAAAGATTAAGAGCATTCAACAAGGAAGAGTTTGTGGGTTTTCCGAGCGAAATCGGGAAAAATTTCTTAGTGCTATGCATTTGCCTTTGCGTTGCGTGCTTGGGAGTTGGTGCTGCGCCCTTGCCCTATTTTCTCAACATAGTTTGCAGAAGGCATCGCATGCCTACAAGAGACTCTGGCACTACGCCTTGTCGGCGTTAATCGTGCCCTTGCTATAAAGGAACTTGTGCTACCTATCAGCCGGCAGCACTCAGACTCGGCGCTCGCGTGTTGGGTCATGCGTGTACCCTTTACCACACACAAGGCACTTAGGACAGAAGTGGTTTCGGAAGCTTCAATATCTCAAATCACATCAAATATTCTTCAGATTTCCTCCAAAGTCCTCCAAAGCACTATTAAATGGTAAGTTCATGATATAAGCTCTACGTTTAAGTCATTTGGTGATTCTTAATTGGATAAGAAATGAAACCCTAAGGAAACCCTAAATTACTAGCTTGTAATCACTGTTTTATCCCTATTCCATCCTCCTTAAAGAAAATCAGTCATAAACAAGGATAATTACATTGATTGAGGGTTTTTTTATTCATCTAATCTTGTCCCCACACCCATTCCCTTCATTTTCTCAAAACCACCATTTCATTCCTTTCCCCTCATCTCATTTCCACTTACACTCTAGGGTTTCACAAAACATGGTTTAAAAATGTCAGAGGAAGAGGACAATGGCATGGTTGGTGAGGCACAAATTCCAAGGAGACATGATCATAAGGGAGGAAATATAAACATATTTGAACCTATCACCACAAAGGAACTCATGGCATATCCTCTCACTTTATCTTGTTTTAAACATATGGGATGCTTTGAGTTTTGTGAGAAGGTGCAGCAAGTCAAAAATCACCTGGAGCTAACAAGAATATTCATCATTAATCTACATGACAAGGTGTCAATCTTGCCTCGGTTACATTTGAGATGTTCACTAATGCCATTGGGTACTGCTACAGGGATACCTAGTGTGGGAGAAGTGGTTCAAACAAGAAAACCCGGACATGAGTTATTTTGAACTATACCTTAAACCTAGGTATAAAGATCTATCACAAGTCCATCTTCCCTTTGTCTCATCTTCGATAGATATGCAACGGTAATGAAGATAATAATGAAGTATTTCACTCTGCGAGGAAGGTTTTCCGCCTTCTACTCATACCATATCCATATTCTATGCATTTCACTAGAGTTAGGATGTCAGATATACCATATTATCTTTTCCGTAGCATTGGAAAATGGCCTACATTGTGCAAAAGAGATATTATAATCAAAAATGCAGAGCTCATTTCATCATTCACTTATCAAGATGGTGGTCATGCATTAGCCACAATCGTAAAAATTCCATGGGATACCTTCATTGCCAATGAGGTTTTCACTTACTCCACATGGCCATCATCGCCAGGATATTCTTTCATCTTCTCATCCTCCCATATCCACTTCCATCACATCCCACCGTTCATACATCACCATCCACTCACATCCGTTTGCCTCATACTGATCCTTCCTCATCACCTTTCCACAACCCTTCACCCTCATATCTATTATCATGATAATGGAGCATCAAACAAGGAAAGGAACATTGAGAAAACGGGCACTAAAATGATTGACATTGAGCCATTTGCTTTCACATATAAGAGAGGCCATAGGCATGTGTTTGATTCACTTGAGTTGAAAGGGGCCATGCCTTCTTCATCACTGAAACAGGTGGATAAGGCAAGGAAAAAGTTACAGAGCACATCACCGGTTTCGAGGAGGAGGATAAAAATGAAACTCTGAGAATAAGCTGTACCGATTGACCTTTGATGATGAGGATGAGGAGAGAATCACCAATATATTGATCAGACCAAGGATGCCAAGATTAGTGATTCCAAGCTAATCTTGTATGGAAAAGAATGTGATTAACTTTTTGAGCTAGAGAATCCGTAGTTGAAGACAAAGGTGCCACTGAGGTCAAGGCACCGAGCTCGTAAAAGAGGCCGAAATGCGACAAGGGTTTGCTAGATGAGACTCAGTTTTTATGGTAGTGAGGATGAGGAAGATTAGCTTCCCTATTGCATGCCAAAGACCAATAAGAGGGCTTTAGCCCTGGGAAAGGCAAAAGAGGCAGAATTGGCAGAGAAGCTCACTCCAAGTGAGCTGCTTGCTATAGAGATCATCAAGGATAGAGATTCTTGTCTAGAGAGAGCCAATATAAATCTATAGGGTTAACTAGAGAAGGCAAAGAGAGACACTGACCTTTAGAGGAAGATGGAAAAAAATTATGCCATGAGAAACAGGATTGCAAGGGCCAAGCTCAAACGAGCCCATGCAAAGATTCAGGCTTTAACAAAGGCAAAGGAGAAAGAGAAGCTCAATATCCTTGCTGATGTGTCTTTCCAAGCCTCTAAATCTTAATCAGCAAGCTAAATTCCAATTTTGACACGTTTTTGCACATTTTGAATTTTTGACAAGCTATTTTTACAAATCGCCAAACGTGTAGCGCCACTGGCGCTGCACTATTTTTTAGGCCATCAAAATGGAAAAAATTAAACATTTTCATGTTCCTCATGCCAATTACATCAACCTCAGAAAATTTTAGGAGATTTGGAGCAAAGCTGGTCCCTCAAAAAGGCCAAAAACTACCAAAAAATCACCTTTCTACCCTCTTTTTGGCACTAGCACTGTGAATTTAGTAGTATTGGGAGAAGTTATTTTTGACAAGGAAAATGGGAACCATTATATAAAGTGAAAGAATATTTTGAAAATATACTCAGAGACCTTTCCAATGAGCCCTCATGGAGCTCATTTGGACACAGGGAAGGCCTCCAAAAGTTAGCTGCAAAAAAGGCCATTTTCTTAGTCTTAGCGCTGCGTGTTTGCACTGGCGTTGCGCCCCTGTACCTTGAAGCTGCGCCCTTACCATGAGTTATTGCAAAAGATATTTTGAAGCCTTAAAGTCAAAATTATTCCAAAATTAGCTCAATAGTTATGTTAGAATTTATTATTGCAATGAATGAGTTTTAGATATTTTGCCTTGGGCCTTGCATGGTCTCAAAGGTCAAATGCATTCACTATGTAATAAATGACATTTGAAACCCTAGCTAGGGTTCACCTCCTCATTTTTCAGATAAATACTGCATGTATGCTTAGTTTTTGTTGGTTAATTGTTGAGTTGAATATTACATAGACTTTGAGTTGGAAAGAAGTTGGTTTTGGAGTTTTGTAACTGTTTTGGACTGAATGTTAATGGAGCAAGCACATTCAAAGGATTCATGAACTTTGTTAATTGGTGATGTTGTTCTCATCTTATACTTGTTTCCTTCTGTTTTCATATTGTTCATCCTTTCTCTTTATAACATAGCGTAAAATTTAGGTTATGATATGCCGTTAGGAGGCACCTTAAGTCTCACACTGTCATTGCTTAAATGTTTCTCTCTCATTGGTCCGATTAGAGAATTATTAATTGCCTTATGATTCCACCTAGCTTGTTGTCTTGAAAATGATTTAATAAGATTCAAACCAAAGAATTTTATGGTATGCCCTATCCTTTGGTGTAGCTTGAAACATTGTTTTTTAAGGCCTTTCTTTGAAGTTTACTTATTAGGGTTTGGCTAAAGAAGTTTATGGTTTTCCTTGTCCTTTGGTCCATATTGAATAGCCACTTTGAAGGTATTTTAAAGTCTGATTGAAGAATTTGGGAGTTCCCTGCTCTTTAATCATCACTTATTTGTTATCTTAAATGTTTCTTTGTCTGAAAGTTAATAACTAGAGAAGTTAGAGTTCCCTACTCTCTCTAGGGTTTGCTTTTCTTCTCGGATTGTTGTCTCAAAGTTTACTTGATAAAGCTAGCCAAAGAAGTTTATGGTGTGCCCTGTCCTTTTGGTTCTTTCTTAAGCATAGTGATCTTAAAGACTCTTCTTGTTCTAGTATATGTTAAAGGATCCTTAATTTCCTTTTAAACCTACTAAACTCACAACTTAATGTTTCATTTTCACACCCACATAAGCTATTAAGATCCATTTGGCTTTGTTAACTTGCTCTATGAAAAACCCTTCACTTATTGTTGTAATTTTCAATCCTTTCAAAGACCCTATAGCCTAATGGTTATAATTTCTTTTACTCTATCTATTCTTCTTAACAAGCAACCTAACCAAACAAAACAAAACAAACAACCCTACCATTTTAACTAGCCTAAAATTAGCATCCTAAATCAATAAAGTTATATATTTTATACAAATATAGAGAGAGCCCTCTCTGAGTCCAGGAAGGCTAGGTCCTAGGACTCCAAAGTTGGTTTTATGTTACCCTTGTTTATTTGGTCTCACCAATCTGACAAATTATAGGGACCTAACACAACCCTTGCACTGATCTAATTGAGCAAGTGTTCCCATTGGAAGTCCAGTAGATATTTGTTGCATGAATTTCAAGGCTCCATGATGAAGATGGCCCAATCGATTGTGCCATAATTTTCCCTCATCCTGTCTCACCACTTTTTCCACCTTGCCCATCATGGCAGTGCAGCCATCTACCTCCATCTTGTACAGATTCTTAACTCGAATCCCTATCCTCTTGGCTTGACCCGTTGTTTTATGACGTAGGAAAGATTTTCCATTGCTAAAAACAACATCATAGACTTTGTCCTCCAACATCGCGACTTAGACCAAATTTTTATTCAAACCTGGAACATGCATAACATCTTTCAATTGAAATGGTTTACCATAATCCCTTTGAAAGGTAACGGTACCAATCCTGGTACCACTGTACCATCCGTCGTCGCCCATATCTATATGCATATGGAGATCTTTCTGCTCCAAGTCATTGAAAAGTTCCTTATCTCCTATCATGTGAAAGGAAGCGCCACTATCCAAATACCACACTGATCCTAATAAACTTGACACCATGCATGCAATCAAAGAGAGGTCAAGTTCAAATTTTGAGGCAAGGGCCTCACTAGATGTAGCTCCAACAACATTCTTATTCTTCTCCTTTTGCGGATAGTTAGTAGCAAGATGCCCATGTTCGTGACAAGAAACACTTCACCTTGGAAATATCCAACTTCTTTCCTTTAGACTCAGATTTAGAATGAAATTTCTTCCCCTTCCCTTCTTCACCTTGGCGCCCAGCACAATCCTCTTCTATTATCATGCTTTGATGAAGAGCCATCTCCGTGTTCTCGCCCGAACTCCTCCCGCACCCGATCCGACCAAAGTCGTTTCCAAATCCGACAATTTTTCCCATCCATCGACAGAGTCTTCATAACTATGCCAAATCTTAGAAGTCCCAAGGGAGCCAAGCTCACCAAATCATCAATGTATTAAATGCTTTTTCCCACACTCCCCAATTCATCATGACATTGGAAAAATTTCATGAGAAAATTTGGATTGTTTTCACTTTTCCATCTTGATCTTCCCGAGTTTATTCAGCCAATTTCCTATGGTCGCCGTTTGGAATAGATCCGTAAAATCCTTCCACATAGCATATGGTGTGGCTTTCCCACGAGGCTTGAGACAATGTAGTCTCGTACTCCTCCAATGTATCCTCCTCGCCTTTTCGCTAATTTCCTTATTTTGCCATGCATCAAGATTGGCATCATCTTCAAATATCCTGGGCTTAGGAAAATATTTTTCAATGAATTCCTTCAAGCCATTGTCTCTGGCATCGGGCCCATCCCCGTCCTTCCGCGAACGTATTTTGAGCTGCCCTTGAGTGCATGCTCTAACATCAAGCCATTGAAATCCATTTCGATCTTGAAACAGTTGTAGCACCAAGAAAGTCTTTCTGCAAATTCGAAATCTTTCCACCAAAAACTCACCGCTTCACTACCGCAATCTCCCGTGCTCCAATACCATGTAGAAATTTAATAAAAAATGCATGTATATCCTAGATTCTCATGATCTAAAAATATGCTACTATTAAATATAGAATCGCTTCTACTTATCTTCGCGGAATTTTAAAACAAAATCACCAATCACAATATCATGAAGAAAGATCAATCACACATAACACAAATATTATAGCTAAAAACCCCACTATCTTGTATTATGTATTGTATCATGGATCATGAAACAATTACATAAAATTCTCTAATCCAAGAGCTCTCAGTACATGAGCTAACTAACTCATTAATCGTCATTCAAAATTGGAAATTTCCTTAGCCAATTTAATGGCCTCTAGAAAACCTACCTCCACTAATCACAACCGGAGTAGCAATCCATGAATGAGTGCAATCATGCCCTCGCTCGACCATAATCCTTATGGGCACATCCAATGTGTGTGTGGTTTCGTGTATGTAAACCTGATACGTCGTCAACCGATAGTTTACTTCCCTTCACCTAGAACTCAACCGGGTCTCCATTGGATTTGACATGCATGCAAAGCATAGTAGTAACTACGGTATGAGACCATTGATTGTGAATTAATTAATAATTAATTCACTTGATATCTCACTAGTATATCTTCACCTACACCTAGCACAATCGAGTTTAAAACACTTAACCGAGTTAAACAACTTCTTACAACTTGCATAACTCGCACTTCCAACTCTGTCACAACTTTGAATCACTCAGTTACAAATAAGTCCACTTGCATGTCCCACCAACCAACCTCTTGACTCGAAATTAATTTATCTAAATTATTTTCCACTTCAGTTAACTATTTCGAAGTGCTTATTGAGAATACATTATTGTTTATTGTCCAACTAATATTAAGGGATAATAATAGTCGACATGCATCTATAAATAGACATGCAATCTATAAATAGAACTTGCACATACATCTATAAATTGATCCAAATGGAAAATGGCATCAACCCACAGAATTATCTATCCATGTCATTCAATTTACCCATGACAGTGGACCCATGGTGTGTCCACATCCACACATGGGATTTACCCATGGTATTGTAAGTGGTATCCACTCATGGTATTAATTTGGTATCTACACATATATTATGACTCAAAAGGCTATAAATAACAAGCCTTAGTTTGTAAAAGGGATATCAGATTATCCTGCCACAATGTATTTACAAGCATCTCCTTCATTTTTAAATAAAACCGTAAACTTTGTTCATTAAACAGAATAACCTAGAGTAGCTACATTGTATGCAGATAACTGGTTCTTTTACAAACTAAGGCTTGTTATTTATAAAAATTTTTGAGTCACAATACCATGTGTAGATACCATGTGCCAATACCATGAGTAGATACCATCTACAATACCATGGGTAAATCCCATGTGTGGATGAATACAATGGGTGGATACATACCATGGGTCAACTTACAATACCATGGGCGAATAAATATCATGGGTGGATGAATACCATGGGTCGATGCCATTTACAATATCATGGGTAATTCCAGGGTGGATGGATAACATGGGTGTATGAATACCATGGGTTGATGCCATTTTCCATTTGGATCATAAATAGACATGCATATATAAATATAATTTTCTCATGCATCTATAAATAGACATCCACCTAAAAATAGTTGAGGCTCCATCCTAGTGTAGGTCCTTAATTTTCACTAGGATTTTCTATGAATCTCAAACTGTATATAACATATTTTTGGTTCTATAATGAAACATAATGCCATAGGGTTTGAATATAATCCCTTCAATGATGCATAGGTTTTTCCCTTAAAACAGAGAAAAAATTTAGGGTCAATATTGGTAGGTAATAATTTTCGATGCTTTTTCCATAAAAATAAATCACCAATTTCCATTTTGTTCTAAAATGATTCGCCCAAATTCTCAGAAAAGTACAATCTAATATTTTACCTTAAAATCGCCAATATATTATATTGAATAATATAAAAAATCATTGGAAATATAAATATTTCTACAAAAATATCACCCAAAATTTCACGTATTTGCATAATAGGGATTAGTAAGATTCGCCAAGGTTTCAAACTTTAAGATAAACTTTCATTCTTAAAATTTTCCTTGGTTTCAAATAAACTCAAAGTTGTTTACACCGTAGATACAAAAGGTGACATCGATCTAGATTTATGCATGAACACAATAAAATAAAATACTAAACATAACTGGCAGTAGATGCAACATAAATAAAACTTCATTTCATTAATATGAAATAACTAAAATATGATTA
This sequence comes from Pinus albicaulis, assembly GCA_034641835.2. Taxonomy (NCBI): domain Eukaryota; kingdom Viridiplantae; phylum Streptophyta; class Pinopsida; order Pinales; family Pinaceae; genus Pinus; species Pinus albicaulis. The sequence continues at coordinate 129,304 of JAXQQM020070145.1, forward strand.
TGTATGTAATGGACATAAACTAGCTAGTGGTGATGCGCTATCTGAGAAGATATGTGGTGGCTACATGTCTTCCGAATCGTGTTACAATGAGGCTCGAAGGCCTATTTATTATTGAGAAACAATGGAAAATCATAAACATCCAAAACTTAACCCTAGGAGATGAAATAATAACCATGGCCCCGTTGGGGTAAATTGGTACATCAATTTCTTGGGGTCGTAACTTTGGCATATGATCTGTTTGACGCACACGATATCCTCATAGGAAAGATCTATCCTAGGACTAAAATTGTTGACAATGAACACCGAGTTGAAAACTTTTAGTTACCACCGGTGATTTTCCAAAAACATCGTTTAGGGCCTCAAATGGCTCTCGAAATTGTGACCTCGAAAAAATGCCAAAAATAGTAAATTGTGCTACACCATGAAACCGAAAATTGAAAGAAGCAATGGTGGGGGTCCAGTGAATAGGCTATGGCCACCAATATCCACCCGAATCATCCTCCCCCTTAGGGAAGCAATGGTCCCCATTGCGTTGAGTTCCTCCATGAGATCCGCAATGTTGGATGTGTCCAAGAATGGCAAGTATGGCCGAAGGAAATCCACATTGAACACTCGGTTGCTCCATCAAGGAATGGGGAATGCCGAGCTTAATGAATTGTCTCCCGCAACCTTGATAATGATGTAAGGCCCATATCGAGTGGTATGAGCTTCCGATGAGCTAGGTGTTATTTCGCAAATGCAACCAAACTTGTCTCCTCATTGAACTTGTGTGGCACCCGATGTTGATCATGTCACTACTTATACTTTCCATTGGATTTCTCCAAGATTTCATGGACCGTTGCTGGATGTGCCGGGATGCATTCAATAAATCTAGTTTCTTTATCATCCTCAGATAATACATGTGATGAGCTTGTCATGTTTCTTGCAACAACTCTCGATCCGCCTGATTTCATCATTCTCCTAAAAAAAACATCAATCGACGTCCATTAGTGTTGGCACGCCCGGGGTCAAATAAATGGATTGTTCGAATTCGACAAGGTAGAGGAACCCCCGTGTGAGGAGAAATGTCTTTGTATTCCTCCACGAATTAGTCCATTTGTCGGGCCAGCTTATGGGAGCCCTATTTGGAGGTTACGACCATAATCTTCTTTCGCCCCGTGGAAAATCGTAATGAAATTTTTTTTCCTAGTTTGGGAAATAATCTTACTACATTGCTTTGGCAAGCACTAAAAGAGGAGGCATACAGTGTATCTACCTCCGTTATCCCTTTTCGTACACCTTATTTCCCAAAGTAATAATAACAACAAGGCCTAGAATCATACATAGCATGTCTCTTAGATAAGTATGGTTGGCCTAATAATACATCAAGAGGAGAACATCACACAATACCTCATCTCAGAAGGGCTTGATGCCGATGGAAGGTGACACCGCTGGCTGATGTGAAGAGCTCTTCCTTGGTGGAGCCACCCAATGGTATACGGCCAGGTGTGTTGTGGTCAGAGACCGAGCTTTCCTCACGACTCTACCGAAATGAGGTTCTTTTTGGATTCTTCTATCGACAAGAAAATGCAAAGTGGAGAACCCTTTCACCCACATCTAGGAATGGAAGAGGCACTTTCCTCGATCATCGTGCTCCTCCTCCGGATCTCGTGGTGGAAACGATGGAATTTGGTTCCGCATAAATGATCCGCTTCCATTTTTCATTTGCCTGCATGTCCGTTGTGACTCCAACCGAAACACATACATCCGATTCCGATGCCTTCGCCTTGGCCACCGTCGACCGAAGTGCAGGCTTTTCAACACCGCTTGTGTTGTGAGTGGAGCTATTATGAAATTCACACCACTTCCCCATGTCCTTCTTTGGCTTTTTATGTTGTTCTCAGTTGCCTCACTTTGCAACTTTTCCCCTTGTTCTACGGTTTGGGGGCGTTCTTTCCCTGGCTTCAGACTCCACGATCCAAAGTCTCGCTTCTTTTGCTTACATTTATACTTGATCTTGGTGGCATATCGATATGTCGTGCCAAGTGAGCTAATGTCGAGGAAATCCATTTCATCCCGAATGTATTTGTGAAAATAGCTACATTACTTGAGCACCAAATGTTTCTATAAAGATTTAATACCCAAATTTGCGGTATGGAACAAATTCACGTACCAAGGCACATCTTGATCCCTTTGTCGCCGCAACGTGGTCCATTGGATGTACTTGTCCTCATAGCTCCCCATGGGGTAATATTTTTCCTTTATGTCATCTCGAACGACCCCAAGTGTGTGTGACTAATAGCAGAGAGGGCTCCCTCGTCTCTGCCGGACACAGGGTTTCCCACCAGCTTCGACATGGGTGACTAAGGAGTGTGCTAGCCCCATAATTTTTTCGGCTGCCAAATGGGGGCTGGGGTCAGGCTGAGCCTTCAAGAAATGCATTTCCTTTGAAAACACAATTATCCTGAAGCCTCTTTCAGGTCTTTGTCCTTCGATGAAGTCCCTCTACCGTTTTCCATTATAAAGCCTCTTCGTTATGAAGAAGAATGCCCAAAAGGCCCTTTTCCCTCTCTTATCTCACCCCACTTAGCTTCTATGATTGTTTCCTTCTTTTTCCCCTTCTTACCTTTCCAAATCCCCTTATATCCTTTCCCCTACCCGTTGTTGGCCTTTTTCCCTTATTCCTCTATCGTTCCTCTTCTAGCCTTTACTCATTGAAAATGGGTTAAACTTACTTCCGACTTTATAATAGGCTCACTTCTCTCGCCACTCTTTAGCTATTGTCCCCATGTAACCGAGCATCTATGATCGAGCGCCGGCTCCTTAAGGAAATCCATCGCAAATCACAGACGTATTTTTAATGTTGTCTGGCATCTTATCACAAGTATTTGCGATGCGGAGCTTGATCGCGTCGCAAATATTTGCGATGTGATCGACCGATCGCGCGCCGCACCCTTCGCCCGTCGCTAATCCTCCATCGCACCCTTCGCCATCGCAACTCGCCGATAGCAGGCCGCACCGGCAGCTTGCTCGCGATTGCGATTACTCCCCCGCTTCCCGTCTCCGTTTGCGATTGCGATTAAGCTCTCTAGTCCACTGCATCACCTTTCCGCCCATTCATATAATAAAGGCCTTTTTCCTCATAATGGGAAAATTGTTATATATCGATTTTACAAAGGATTTTCTCCATCACATCGCAAATTTTGTGTTGTGTCACTTCCGTCTCGCTCCCCTCCGATATTTGCGATTTGCGATTTGCGATTCGCACCCCGGTCCCACATCCGTCCCACGTTCATTTTTTTCGGTTATTTCCTTTGTTTTCCCCCCCAAGCGTAATCTTTGGGTTTCACACTATTAACATTTTCTTCCACCGCTCTCAACCGTTCCTCCGTCGTCCCTCTTAGCCTCCGCAACATTTCTCCGCCACCACCGCTCGGGTTTGCAACAAAGTATGTTATATTATGTGTAGTGTAGAGAAGCTGGTCATACCGTTAGCGGACCAAACAGAGAAGACTCAAGAGGGTTAATTTGTTGTTATTGACGTAATAGACGTTTAACCCCGCGTTCAATGGAAAGGCAATGCTTTGAAGAACTGCCACACCGTAAAAGTCTTATCTCGCGTTAATATTAGCTTATACTCTTCTCCCGTACGTACATATTCCTACAAGAAATCTCTATGCCTCGAGCGTCTCGAAACAATTAATTACACCGACCGAAGCTCATTTAAGACAACAAAGGAAGAAGCAGTGGAGGTATGGAGCGGCCTTGCGCATTTTCCACCCGCCCATTCATTCCAAGGCTACATGTAGTTCCAACCGCCGAGGATTCTAAAGAACATATCGAGGTCAATCTCAACCGACAAAGGCTTCCAAACAAGCCTACGTAGTACAACACAATGCCATTGGCGTATGGGCGCAAACACTTCCGCCGTTCGTCTTAATGAGATCAATTCAATGTTCATCTACCGTTTTCTCTTCTCCTATAAGAATTCCCGAGAACATAATGTAAAGGGTTGTTGTTGGTCGGCGTCGCTGTCGTTAGAGGGATTCATTCGATCGTTAGATCGCCTTGGGAGGGAATAATGAGTAGTTTGTATGTAATAGGTCAGAGGAGAAACTGATCAGATTAGCCATTGAGCTTATTGTACATGACTGGTTTTGCATCAATTAATCATGCACATTTCATAAAAGATCCCTGTCTATTACTATTGGTGATGTTTTTCTAACTCTATTTATTTCATTTAAATGCCGTTTCATGTTCTCACGTTTATCAAGTTTGGCATAGGATTTACCCTTGTTAGGTACCCTATGTCTTCGTCTTCCTTGCCATTTATGTTTCTCTTCTAAATGTGTTATCCGAGGGTTGGTTACGCTCAATTTAACTGTGCTGTACTGGATGATTATTTCCTCGTCTTCCGATGTATGAATTCAATGGATCGGGGCTTCTTAGATGTTCTTGTTGGGTTTAAGCCGGGAGGTTTGGGAACACCGGGGATTAGAGTTGTGTCTCGTCCACTAGATCCTTGCGCAACCAAACCGCCTTTCCAAGATCCCTTGTTAATCTTACCTCTTTTTTCCCTTGGAGTTGCTAAAGTAGACTCGGAGTTAAATGACCGTCCGATCTATAAGTGTTTTCCGTCCCTCTTTGAGAGCCTTGAGCATGTCCAAGGTGTCCGGGAGTTAAATGACCTCCGGCCCGATCTATAGACAAATTGGTTTTTTTTCCTTCTTTCACCTTCAAATTTAATGTCCCATTCCACCATCTCGCCTAAAAGACTTTAGTGTAGATGACTTGGCCCTTTGAAAGCCTCGCTATTGTTGCAAGTACTCCTTTCATGACTCCATAGCCCAATGGATGGCATAGTTTTGACCTATCCCTCTTTGCTGCCAAATGTCCCGCCGTTTTGCTCCTTTCCTCCCATTACTTCTTAGTCTATAATCTCATGACTCAATCCAACAACCAACCAACCAAATCATTTAAAATCCCTCGTGTTTCATAATCCAGTCAATATCTCATTCTCGAGCTTCAAAGATATATCATTCTTTGTTTTATTGAGACATCCCTTCCCGGTCTAGGAGGGTTAGATCCTAGGGCCCCAAAGTGGTTTGATGTTGTCTTATCTTTGGTATTGCCAAATCATTAAAATATAGGAAACCTAAACATAATGGCGAATCATTGGGACGAATCTCGAGAGTCCGATAATCGTTAATAATTGTTCATTTTCCCATTTGCTGCCACCAACATAATGGCGACCCACTCGTACGTAGACCAATCAACCTTGATTTGGTAAACCACTATGGTGGAAAGTAAGTTGTAAATCATCCACCCGGTGACTCCATAGATCCTAAATGATTAAAGACTCCATTGGTGATCAAGAAAGCCACCGATTATCTCGGTTTCACGAGACCTCCACTCTGAGACCATGTCACAAGATAACATCATCCATGCCGAAGACCAAGCCACGTCACTAATGGAAGATCCCGAACGGTTTGTAGATATTTTTCCAGATTTCATGACAGATGTCGTGATATAATTTCTAGTGACCCGGCGAATATAAGGTGGAGGACCTTCCAAGGGTTACCCCGCCGGGTGAAGGGTGCATCCGTGCTCAAGAAAATCTTCGAGCTGTAGGTTGAAAGGTACGAAGCTGAGATCGAACTTTTTGAATTCACAAGAGAAATCATACCAGCTCTCGTAGACCCTAGAGAATTTTTGAAAAGTCTCCTCCTCCCAAAAGAGAAGAGATTTCGTCGTCGGTTTCGATGTGCAAGAAGAAGAAGAATGGGCTTTCAAGAGCCACCTCGATAGGGAACGCAACAGAAGAAGCAATAGTCGAAGCTTCCTCAGATGCATAACCCACCAATCATGGCAGCCGTAAAGAAGAAAATGTACGTCATCCGTTCATAGATCCCGTAAGGCATTACATAGAGGCCTTGATTTTCTCAAATAATCCAACATCGATCCTTACCTGGGCCGTATTCATCAGAAACCGCGTCAATACCGACAGGACCCCAGTTTCAAGAACCACACGCAGAGCACCCCGTGGTTATCTCCCGATGATAGCTAGTGCTCATATCCTTTTTTGTTACTCGCTCGACCGGGTCGTATTGGCATTATTGTATCACCTAGAGCATCGATATTTCCGCTAGGGTAGGGTAGGTAGGAGTTTGAAATAAGCTCAATCCGTGAGCATGTAGTTAGTTGTTTTACTCGCAGTCCATCAAGCCGTATGCCTAATCTTGGCTTGACTGCTTTTCAATTTCTCTGTCTTAGATTAGGTAGAGAAACTATGAGGCCAACAAGCCTAATATGGTCTCATGGAGTAATAAGGGTAGAAGTAGAATAGGTTTATTTCTCATGTTTAGAAATCGATTGATTTAAAGGGTCTCGCAAGTCCAAAATGCACCCGTAAGAGAAAATGTTAGGACTATAGTGTGGGTAGGCATATTGCCGAGGAAAGTCACGATAATGTCTTCATAATTTGTAGAAGCCGATCTAAAGAAAGAAAGGATGCTGCTAAAGCAGGTATCTCGGGCTCATATACTAAAGATCATTTTCTGATTCTCGACTCTTCAAGAAGAAGCCATTCCTACGTGGAGTTGATCGTTAGCTCCCTCATAAATTTTTTGACAAGCAAATAGGGGGCTAAAATGTTTTTGAGCCTTCTCAAGGAATGCATTTCCTTTGAAAACACATCATCCTTGAAGCCTCTTTGTACTCCTTTGTCCTTCGATGAAGTCCCCTCTACCGTTTTCCATTATAAAGCCTCTTTATTATGAAGAGGAATGCCCAAAAGGCCCTTTTTCTCTCTTATCTCACCCCTCTACTTAGCTTCTATGATTGTTTCCCCCTTCTTTTTCCCTTCTCTAACTTTCCAAATCCCCTTTATATCCTTCCCCTACCCGTTGTTGGCATTTTTCCCTTATTCCTCTATCTTTCCCTCTTCTAGCCTTTAATTTCATTGAAAATGGGTTAAAAACCCCACTTCCGACTTTATAATAGGGCTCAGCTGCCTTTCCGCGCCCCTTTAGCTATTGTACCCATGTAATCCAGCACTAAGATCGAGCGTCGCTCTCAAGGCACCCATCGTAAATCGCATCGCATTTTATGTTGTGCTCCCGTTAGATCCATCGCAAGTATTTGCGATGCGATCGACCGATCGCGCCATCGCACTTTCCGCCCGTCGCTAATCCTCCATCGCACTTTCCGCCATCACAACTCCGCCGATCGCTATATCGCACCGCAGCTTGCTCGCGATTGCGATTACCCCCCGCTCCCACTCCGTTTGGTGATCGCGATTAAGCCCCGGCCCACCGTACCACCTTTTCCGCCCATTCGTATAATAAAGGCATTTTTCCTTTGTTAATGGGAAAATTGTTATATATTGATTTACAAAGGATTTGCTCCCATCGCATCGCAAATTTTGTGTTGTGTCACCGCCCCGCTCCCTCCGATATTTGCGATTTGCGATTTTCGGGACAAGACCCCCGGTCCCACATTCGTCCCACCGCTTCATTGTTTTTCGTTATTTCCTTCGTATTTCCCCCCAAGCGCTAATCTTTGGGTTTCACACTATTAACATTTTCTTCCGCCGCCCTCACCGTTCTCGCTCGCCGTCCCTCCGAGCCCACAAGATTTCTCCGCCACCACCGCCCGGGTTTGCAAATGTGTGTTAGTGTTGCGTGTGTAGTGTAGAGAAGCTATTGGCTGTACCGCTAGCCGACCGGGCCAGAGAAGACCCGAAGAGGCTAATTTTTCTTTGTTATTGACGTAATAGATGTTTAACCCCCGCGTTCAAAGGAAAGGAATAGTTTGAAGAATCAAGCACACCGACAACCCTTATCCATACACATCGCCAGGCAATTTTCCGCACGTACATGACTCACAAGAAATCTCCATGCCTCCTCGAGCCCCGAAACGATTAATTACACCGACCGAAGCTCATTTAAGACAACAAAAGTGTATCGCTATGGAGGTATGGAGCGGCCTTGCGCATTTTCCACCCAATTCATTCATTCCTAAGGCTAGCACGTAGTTCCAAACCGCCGCAAGGACTTAAAGAACATATCGAGGTCAATCTCAACCTCGACAAAGGCTTCCAAATACCTCTACGTAGTACAACACAATGCTATTAAGAAGTATGGGTGCAAACACTTCCGCCGTTCGTCTTAATGAGATCAATTCAATGTTCATCTACCTCTCGTTTTTCTCTTTCTCCTAAAAGAATTCCCCGAGAACATAATGTAAAGGGTTGTTGTTATCGCCGCCGTTGTCGTTAGAGGGATTCATTCCAACCGTTATACGCTCTCGGGAGGGAATAGTAGAGTAGTTTCGTATGTAATAGGATGGGAGGAGAAAGTCTCGGACCGTATTAGCCATTGAGCTTATCAGACATGACCGGTTTTGCATCAATTAATCAAAGCAAATTTCACAGATCCTCGTCTATTACTATTGGTGATGTTTTTCTAACTCGTTTATTTCATTTACATGTCGTTTCCATGTTCGCCGGCTTCGCATCGAAGTTTGGCATAGGATTTTACCCTTGTTAGGCAATAAATTCTATTCTCCCGCTCTCCTTGCCATTTATGTTTCTCTTCTAAATGTGTTATCTCTGAGGGTTGGTTGCGTCAATTTAACCAAAGGTAGTGGATGATTATTGCCTGCTTCGATGTATGAATTCAATGGATCGATTTCAGGATGTTCTTGTTGGGTTTAAGTCGGGAGGTTTGGGAACACTGTACTAGAGCTAGCCCTCGTCCACTAGATCTTGGCGCGACCAAATACCGCCTTTCCAAGATCCCTTGTTAATCTTACCTCTTTTTTTCCTTGGAGTTGCTAAAGGCATCCGGGAGTTAAAATGGCCTCCGGTCCGATCTAAGGCAAAACTCTTCGTCCCTCTTTGGAGAGCTTCCCTTTGGAGTGGTCTCGTGTCCGGGAGTTAAATGATCTCCGGGGCCCGATCTATAGATAGAAAATTGCCGTTTTCCTTCTTTCACCTTCAAGCCCTAATGTCCCATTCCACCATCCGCCTAAAATATCCTTTAGTGTAGATGACTTGCCCTTTTCAAAGCCTTGGCTAGTTATTGTAAGTACTCCCTTTCATGACTCCATGTGCCCCAATGGATGGCACAGCTTTTGACCTATCCTCTTTGTTGAAATGTCCCCGCTCGCTTTGCTCCTTTCCTCCCCATTACTTCTTAGTTCATAATCTCATGACTCAATCCAACAACCAACCAAACAAATCATTTAAAATCCCTCGTGCTTCATAACTAGCCTAATATTTCATTCGAGCTTCAAAGATATATCATTCTTTGTTTTATTGGAGAGATCCTCTCCTCAACCAGAGGGCTAGATCCTAGGGCCTCAAAGTGGTTTGATGTTGTCTTATCTTTTGGGATACAACTTTCCAAAACATAGGAACCCCAACAAGAGTGCAAAAGTAACTGGCTCTTTGGTTGGAGAAATCATGGACCGAGAAATACCCTTCCAACAAATTCAACCATCTATCCGTGACATTTGCATCTATCTCGGTCTTCAAATACGGAATTTCAAAGTTGACTTACACCTTGAAAGGAGTGGAACCTTCAGAGTGATGTCGGATGTAGATGCCGCCGGCAGGTAGCCGTTGAAGGATCTTGGCAAATTTATCCATCATCACGTTCCCTTTGTTTCTGAAGGCCTCCTCGAGTAATATTTTTATTGATTTCCCTCGCTCCCTCTCCTTTTCTTTCCCCCATCGTTGTGCATCGTGGTTTGTGAGGCCGATCTTGGAAAGGTTCAACCATATCGAGCCCCAACTCCTTATACCCCGACCTCGTTGGGGACATGCAAATAAGAATCAAGAAAGAGTGCACTAATCCGATACCACCGATTCAGATTTATGTGGAAAAAAATAAAATAGCACTAAACATAAACGCAGGATGCAATGTATCATGAAAACTTCATTCTATTAATATAAAATAATTGAATTATGATTACGTACATAATGGACATAAACTAACTAGGGTGATGGTGGCTTATCTCCGAGAAGAGACAGGCTACATGCCTCCGAACTGTTACAATGAGGCTCGAAGGCCTATTTATTATTTATAAACAATGGAAAACCCTACGCATCCAAAACCTAACCCTATGAGATGTAACGCCAAACGCCAAAATACGGGTCCCATCGGGTAAATTGGTATATCAATTTCCCGAGGCTGTAACTTTGGCATATGATCTCCATTTTATGCACACGATACCTAGTTAAAAAAGATATTTTCGAGGAATACAACTATTGACAACCAATGTCAAGTTGAAAATTCACATTTTCACATTTTCTACCTAAGGATTTTCCAAAAAAAGTGTCATTTAGGGCCTCAAAACTACTTCCGGGTTTAGGACCAAAACTACCAAAATAGTAAATTGTGCTACACTATGAAAACCGAAAACTCGAAAGAAACTATGGTGGGGGTCCAACCGGAATAGACCGTGGCCACCAATATCCACCGTATCTTATACACATAGACCAACACAAACAATTTCCATGTGTTGTTGACAGTTCAATGGAAACATTAGCTAAGGATTTTGGTTATGCAAATCATTCTCCACTCACCTTGATTAACTAGAGCACTACATGTTAGTATGAATCTTCGTCGTAAAAGATCACTTTATCTACGCATAACAAATAGCCCTAACATCGATTATGGTCGCAAAATATATTGAAGTCTACCGCACAAATCCATATCTAAGCACAAAATACATTAAGCAGATAAAATATAATATGGCTCCATGCATCCAATAGACAAGACAAGAACAATGTGTTTAAAAGAATGTTTTATATTATATTAAAGAATGGGGCACCGGTGAAAACAAAAAGGCGTTCAGCTTCTCTCAATGGGATGGGTTCTTGAAAACTCGCTCGCATCTAAAATTTCTCTCTTATCGTGGCAGAAAACCCCGACAAACATAGAACTCAATGGGAGCTCTCACAGCAAAATGGCAAATGGTGACTAGGAGTAGATCCGGTGGTGATCTAATGCAATGAAGGTCACTAATGAATGGGGAAAACACTTATTTATAAAAAAATATTGGGGTGTTCTAGAACCTTGCATGAATAAAATATTATTAATCAAACTCTAGAATCACCCTTTAGGAATATTTTATTATATTTGTTGAGGGAAAAGGTCTATTGACTTGGGTCAAGTCCTTTATTTATAAACAATAAATAAATAAATAATTTATTTATTATTTTAGGACATGATGGGAATATAATTAAATAAATAATGATTTATTTAATTATTTAAAAATGATTTAGTCAAATTTAACTAGGAATATTATTTAAATAATGATTTGAATAACTTATTCCTTAGGAAATACTTAAATAAATAATGATTTATTTAATTAATTTTGTTTTAAGTTAAATATGACCAGGAAATATAGACAAATGTTATTTTTCATGGTGAAAGCAATTTTACTTAGGTAAAATTGGTCTTACATGGTGTACTTGGCTTCATCTAATGATAATGAGTTAAGGACTAAAAAAATGGTGTAACAGATTGCCCCCCAACGTACGAGTGTTAGAGCAAATCGTATGACCGAAGTAAATCAGAACTCAAATACTAGGCATCAAGAGGGAAGTGAGAGAGAGGAATGTAAGGTAGTCCAATGTGCTAAAGGACTAGACTGTGAGGAGACGAGACTTATTAAAAAGTAACAAGTCTCTAGGTGATGAAGTAGTACCAAGAGTTAAAGGCGGTGGGGAGGGGAGGTATACCTATGCCCACCGACTACAATAGTACAAAGAATAAGGCGCCGTAAAACCACGGAACACAAGAATGAAGCATATGCTAGCCTAAACATGAGCCGTATAAATAAAATTATGAATCCCACACACATGTGATGCTCCGGAATAGCCGTCGTGACTTATACAAGAAGATTTTAGTACATGAGATACAAATATACCCAAATGCCCCTACCTGGGAAGGGCTCAAAATCTAACCGATATATGCAAAAATAAGAGGCATTGCAAGTGGTTAAGGCCGATATCATAAAATGAGAGGAGCCGCATCAAGGGCTGGAATGAAAAAGTCATCCGGCATGTGCGGCTACCCGCAGTGGCCACCTCATGAGGTGGCTGAGACATCTCACACACATGTCCGGGAATCACCAAGGCCGTTTGCCGCATCACCGGACCATCAAGTGTATAGATCACGATCATGTTGAGAAGAGTTCAACCAAGGTACATCGCCCCCTAGACTCGGCTTCGGAGTAAATGAGGCCGATGTCGACAAGGCAGTCCGCCGATAGGTGAGGCAAAAAGGGAACCTCAACTAAGGCACAAGGAAAATAGTAGAGCGACGAATAGATAGACACTAATGATGATGATGGAATGAGGGATATGGAGGAGCTTCGTTGGACAACTTCGTTAGAGCATAAAGGGCATGAATTATTTGGCGTCGATCGACACAATATTAGGAGGGATAGGGGACAAGGGTGCCAAGGTCATAATGCGACACGAGAGAGGGATCAAGCAAGAAAGGAGGGAGGACTGAAAAGGTGGTACAAAGGGACTCTAATGGTGATGCAGGAGCATCATGGCGTTTTTTTATAGCTTTGTAAATATGTTAAAAGGGGTGTGATGATTTAATATTTTATTAATTAATTTGAATAAAATAAGAGAAGGTGAGGATTTTGTAAATATCTTTATTAATAAAAGGATATGAGGGAAATTAATTAATAAGGATTTTAGGGATAAAGATCTATCCTTTAGGGATGTTGGTGAGACGTATGGGCTTGTTGAGGAATTGAAGGGGATTGAGCATTTAATTTAATGATTTTTTAAATCAGATAAATAGGAGTGGGCTTTGAGAAAAAAAAAAGACATGGAGATCATGAGAGAGGGTTGATTGAGAGCAGTTTCGACGAAGAAGGGCCGGTAAGCCTTCAAGAATCGTAAGGGCCTAAATGTTGAATATCCGGCCATGAAGGAAGTTTGTAAGTATTTGTTTATTAATATGATAAGTGTGGTTTAGAAATTGAAAGTTGATTTCCTCAAATGGTTTCGTAATGCGCACTTGTATGGGTTGTGTTTATAAATCAAAAGAGTTGAATGATATACAAATATGATGGTTCATCCGTTTATGGTGAACGCTCTTATATAAGCATGTTAAATGGAAAATCATATATATAGTTGGGTTCAATGAATCGATGTTCGATTTTACACGGCCTTCCGATGATATAATATCCACAACACAAATAAATCACAAGTCCCTAAGTAAGTTAAATATTTAAAAGAATGGTTGAATAACACATTGGAAGTAAAAATTGTGATGAAAACGTCGAGAGAAGCAAATACAAGGAATCGAATCCGATAAGTTTACATTGGTATTTAATCGGTAATGCTAAGATCGTGCCGTAGTATTACAAATAGTAGAAGTGGTGATTAAAGTCACTCTTGAAGTTTCTATCTGAAAGGTCGATTACTTGCGTACTATATGACATTATAGTCGATCGAAATAGATCACCGTTTCGATATATTGAATATTGTGGAATGCGTTATGACCATCGACTTGGAGAGTCGATTTTATAGAAGGCACAATTGTTTAACAAACACCGAGTTGGAATTGTTATGAAAATGCTGAAATCGTATGGAGTTATTTAAGTCAGAAATTTTAGATCAAGAAATTGGGTTCAATAGCATGAATGGCGCTCGTTGATTGGATAATATAACACGTTGAATGCGCTGAATGCGAGCAACTGCATCGGTGGGAAAATCGATGTATATCAAGATATCGATTACATTTTCTTCGTAGTGGTGTTGAATTTGTAATGATGCCTTCGATAGTTTTTCATGATTGTGTTCAATGTCTACTCCGATGTTTAATCGTCGATGAGAATTGAATTGGCGGTGTCAAAAGTGCGTTGGGAAGCAATGGAAAGGTTTTTTCGGGTGTTGAAGAATGTATCGATTCATTGGCAATCGATCAATGTAATTCTCGCTTGAGAGCCAACATGATAACTTAAATGACAATGTGGTTAAAAGCATCTGTGAAGTTGTTAAAAGTTCGATGAATCGACAGCCGTGGGATGTATGTTGAAGACGCAATTTGCCGCAGTAAGCACGTTAATGCACTTATGGGCGATGATTTGCTGAAGAAAACGTTAAATTGTTGCAAGTGAAAACCGTAATGAAGTTGCAAGTGGAAACCGGACGCAGTTTGAAAAGTTCATAGTTCCTCGATTCCTGGATACTATTGAAATGAAATCAAATTGTTGACCGGAATCGTAGGGAGGCAAAGTTGAATGGAAATAAACAATTGAGGGGAGAGTCGATTGTGTAGGTAAGTCACGCATGTGTTATTGACATTAAATTGTGAAATTTTCCATGTGAATGCATTAGTTGTATTCAAATTGGGGATTTTAAGGGCGCATCCGAATGTCGAGTTAAGAGGTGATAAGATTGGGAATGTATAAAGGAAACAAACAAGAGTCAAGTTTTGGGTTTTAAATTTGGTGGAGCTGTAGTGGAATACACACACTGGCGCATTTTGTTTTATGACTTTGAAAGCCCTATGTAATGGTGATGTGGAATGATATTTATTGAAAGAAAGTTTTATGAATCGAATGGAATTTATGATGAAGACTTGGGATGATTTGTACTAATCATGGTTTTGTAACCATTATTGTTTCGTACAAAGAAGTTTCCAAAGAAGTTAAGTTTTCCAAGGGGATTTTTCAACAAGTGATTGAATGGTATTTTTGATATGAACAAGAAATGTGATTTTGGGAAATGTAAAGTTGCCCGCATTAATTTTTGAAGGTTCAAAATTATATGAAATTTGCCAAGGTGAGTGGATGTGAAATCGATAATATATGAGATGATATTTTGATTTGAGCCATATATTGGAAAGCTTCCCTACATGTACAAATGAGGATGGTGTGAATTTCACAATTTTTTGAAAGAAGTTTGGCATATGATGATGTTGCATTTGTATATCAACAGAGATTATAGTTCCCTGGTATCATAGTTCCAGTTTGCATCAAATGGACCTATGAATGCGATGATGACTGATCGATGTTTCCAACAAGGGCGACTCGATGGTGTTGTCTTCATAGTAATGGTCCAATGGGGAACCATAAAAGCATGAGCACAATAGGGTACCTCATGATGAAAATCAACACAAACGAAGACGAGTAAGGGGAGGCAAAGTGGTGCCCCAAGTATCAGTGTCGTAAGTGAAGAGATTCGACGGAGAAGAGGTGAAGAGACCCTTCATGGACAAAATGTGTCCTCGGGGAAGTATCAAAAACATGGAAAAATGACGATACCCATTTGAGTGCTCAAGGATAGCTTTCCAATGGTGCAGATGGTGTCAAACGGCTACGGTTTGGTCGCAAGCGGCGAAAGAAAACATGGGTTTTCTCACAAGGCGTTTTCCTCCAAAATAATTCATTTTCTTGTGTAGTCAGTGGTGAATGTGGCAGGAGAGATGGCCCTAAATCTTATACATCAGAAGGACAAACCGACAATTGGAATCTTGATCCGTCACAGGTGTAAGAGGCCTAATCCTACTCTTTGTTTTTGATGGATTCAAAGTTTAGATTAGGTTTAGGCTCCCGCAATCGCCTTACTTCATCATTATGGTTGGCCGCACTTTTTGGGGCAAAGTCAGGACTGTGACTGTGCTCATCAAAAGTATGACCCGGTCCAGGATTTGCCCAAAAGCGTGACCTCGTTAGATGTGGGAGGTTGCGCGTCATATGGCCGAGATTCAGCTTTTGTAATATAAATGCAGCTTGTGTCGATCAGACTAAAAAAAATGGTGTTTTTGCAGGTGTATGGCTGCGATACGTATCAAGTGGAGAGAGAGAGACTTAGGTACATTACTTGGACGAGATCCAAGCGATCGGTGTCCGTCGTGCATCACTAGGCATGGGGTTCAGAAATTTCTGGAGAACCTTCGATGAGGGTCGGGAGAGCCCTCGTTGGCCCTGGACATTAGTTATCGGGATCCGCAGCATGAGGCGTTTAGGCGTTAGGCATAGGATCGAGCCGATTGGCCCGTGATCTCGAGATTTCGATCGGTATCCCACCATTAGGGATGGTGAAATACGCAGCCAAGCAGCCACGGGGGCGTAACATTATGGAGTTTGTCGAGTCATTACTGTCGACCGGTGTCCAAGTCAAAGTGACTTGGATATCCATTGAGATCTAGAGAGGTTGAGACTCAGCAGCGTCGTAGTAGTGTTGCGGATCTTGGGCAGCTGCTGCTCCATCACATCACCGGAGGGTGACAGATGATCGAGAGAGAGTGTGTCGGGGGGACCTACCAGGTTGCCCGTATGATGTTGGTGTCGTTGAAACGACGCTTGTCGCTATACAAGCGCAAGTGAATCAAGATTGTGCCTATGGGATCGTGTTGTGTTCTTCGTTTTTGAGAAGATCCCGACCTTGTGACCTCGTATACAAGCACCGATGGAGGTCCGAGAGAGCCTTAGATGCGCTGGGGACGATTACTCGGGGGTGGTAAAAAGGAGGGGGAGGGGCTACGGGGACGGTGTTCCGACCAGATTTCTTTGCCCATTGGGACCGATGCCATTATACAGACGACTATCCCCATAGTGGGATGAGTTATTGGGGAGATCCGTACTCGACGCTTCCGCCTAGTTGAGTGGGGCTCGATGGTAAGTGACAAGCAAATAACTGTTATTATGTGCATTATAGAGTTTGTGACTAGTATCTGAGGAAAAAATTAATCATGATATTTTTGGAATGAAGATATAGCTCCTGTGAAACCTACTTGATATATGGGACGAATGGCGCAATAGGAGCTATAGGTGCAAGTGGATCAAGGACAACACAGAGATGAGGATATGGTCAGCTGTGTATAATATCCATCACTGAGATGTGAGGGGTTGCTGACCGGTGTGTCGATATCAAGTGTGACGATGACCAAGACATGTAGTTATGTATCGGGCTACCCTCTAATGGTCGTGTATCATGCGATGCATGCATGCATGGTCATACCTTAGTTTTTAGTCTTATTTTTGCTCAAAGAAACTTACTAATCCATCTATTTCCCATCCATTTTCCCTTCATTTATTCCATTTTTATGTATATTTGATATCCATTCAGGTATTTAATTTTAATTTTTCAATTTCTAAAGTTTTTATGAAAGTTTGGTTTTTAGTGCAAAATTGGCAGATTAAGAAATTCCCGTAATAGCTCTATGTTTGATGTGGTTGCAGGACACTTGGGCACGAATTGAATGCATGGATGGACATCTTGGGAACTAGGACTAAGCTAGCTATGCTTAGTTCTAACAGAACAAGCTTTATTAGGCCCATTTGGTGCTAGTCAATCATGACTAGTCATTCAGAAATCCCATAGGAATAGGGCAGTTTTGAGATTCTATGGGATTGGTCATATTTCTTGGGATAAGAGTAATGAATTCGACTTAGATAGGTGGATGAGAGTAGATGGGTTTTTTTGAGTGAATATAGATCAGTTTGTTTCATGAGACTTCTTATTTAAAGCCAAAACTTTGATGGCTTATGTATTAACTTAATACACTTTTATGCTGTGACACCTTTGGATTGAGGAGCTAATTTGAAGACTTATGTTATTATTATTTTGCTGTTCAATGCTATGGATGTGTAACTGAATTTAAGCTTCTGAGATCACCTCTCAAGTGTGCAAGGCAAGGGTGGACGGGCCCCCATTCCAAGCTAAGTACACTTCCTTGTTAACTAGTTTTATTTCCTTGTAATCTGGTTATTGTAGAACTGGTTTTTCAAAGCTTTATTTCAGATTTCTTCATGGTTCATGCATAGTGATTGATTTCATTAGTTCATAGCTTATTCATCACTTTATCGAGTTGGAAAAACAGGTGTTCAAGTTGAGCATCCCTTCTACTAAAATGATGAATTAAAATTAGTTTCCTTTGTTTGTATGCAAGTAGTTTCTTATTGAGATTTTGATATTGAGATGAATGAATTATGATGGAATACCTTATGTGTCTCTTAAGTTAAGAGTTTCTTTCATTAATAATTTATCCATCTTAAGTTCTTGGCTTTAATCTCTAATTCATTAAGTGGTAATTGAGGTGAAAGTGGACTTCTTGAGTCAAGAACCATTTCAATATTCTTCCTCTTTTTAAACTAATTGAATTAGAATTATAGGATGTATTACTTTCAGCTTTTGAATAACTTATCTTTCAAGGTTTGATTACATCTGATCTTCACACATAGTGATCTTGCCTCAAAGCATAAACAACCCGGATTGATAAGAAATAATTGTGTTAATTTAGGTACATAAATTAGCTCAACATTTTGGCGCCGTTGCCGGGGAGGCAAATATCGGCATAGTCAATAGAAAGATAAATTTCAAAACAACAAAAACATTAGTTACATTTTTTTAGTTATGTTTCTTTATGCCTAGATATAGAGATCCTCAAGGTAGATTTATTAAAAATCCCCCACAAATAGAGATAGGATCATCAAACACCCCAGTTACTGGTAATCCAATAATTGAGGAATTGGCAGAAAAACAAAGAAGTGGACAAAGATTAACTTTGATTGAGAGGCAAACTTTGTTAGCTTGGGAAGCAAAGCAAAAAAAATCTTCAATTTCTGGAAAACAAAAAGAAATTATCAAAGGAAAACAATCTGTCTTTCCATCCATAAATCCTCCTATCTTCCAGCAACTTGAAACTCCACTCAAAATTGAAACAAATCAACCAATGGCAGAAGAGGGACATGGATCTGTTATTTTCACTCCTGAACAACGAGCTGAATATGAAAGACAACAAATAGAATGGAGAATAAAGAGAGAGCAGGAGGCAAAACAAGAAAATGATAGAAAAATAGAAAACGATCGGAAAAGACAAGAAGATGGTAATGATCAAGAGACTACCTTTGGCTTTCCAATAATAGACACAAGTGCAATATTAGGAGAAGAAGTGAAAATGAAAAATATTCCACCTTTTGTATTGCCAAATTTTTATCGAATGTCCACGGAAGATCCTGATGCATTTATGTTTGAATTTGATATTCTATGTAGAACATATGGATACACTGATGACATTCATAAACTTCATCTTTTCCCTGCAACATTAAAAGCAGCAGCTTTGAAATGGTTTATGGGTTTAGGAGAACAAACAATAGCTTATTGGGATGATATGAGATCAGTCTTCCTTAAAAAATATCAAGCTTATTGTAGATCTAGAGATTCAAAGGAAGATGTTTTCAGAATGACACAACAAGAAGATGAAAGTTTAGAAGAATATTTGGAAAGATTTATATATAATCTACAGAAATCTAAACAACACTCTCTAAATCAAGAAACCATTCGAACAATCTTTCTCAAGGGTGTAAGAGATGAATACCTTGACATCTTGAATGTGATGGGTAAAGGAGACATTTCAAACCTACCATTCGAAGAAATTGTTGACTTATGTCAAAAATATTCTAGAGGAAGATCAAAAACAGGAAGAAGAGAAGTAAGTTCAAAAGCATCAAAGTCAGCTGCAGGAGGGATAACAAGAGCTGAAATAGGAAGCTTATTGGAGAACTTCAAAACAGATCTCTTGAGTACATTAGGGACACAAGTAGATGTGCTAAAGGCAAACAAGAAGAAAGAAGAACAAGAACAAGCTTTAGCAATCTTTTGTCCCAAATGTAGAAAGAAACATCCATTGAGAGAATGTCCTTTGGATAGTGTTCAGGTTTGTGGTCTTTGTACAGAAAATCATTCCACAGAAAATTGTCTAAGATTGAAAGAATTACTAATGAATTCAATGGAAGAAGTGCCAGGAATAGAAGGTTTTTATTATGTAGCACCACGAAGACCATGGCAACCTAGGATGCCTCAACAAAATCAACAACAATTCCCTCAACAAAATTACCTCTATCCACCTCAAAATCCTTGGACCCCTCCAATGCCATGGCAAGCTTGGCTTCCACAACAATATCCACAACAACCTGCACAAGGTTGGAGAGGATATGGTTATGGAAACCAGCCACCTCAACAGTATCAACAACAATACCAGCAACAATACCAACAACCATTTACATATCCACAATATCCACAATCCATACCATTTCAACAACAACATTCTGCATATCCACAATCCATCCCATATCCACAGCAGAATCCTCCACCGTTGTTGACCCAACCACAACAGTTACAGCTACCCACAAATCAACCCAGACCAACTCAATTACCAACCCAACCAATGGCAAATCCGAATAATAAGGTGGACAAAGCTGCATACACTGTAGAGGAAGCAGCATGTTTTCCCACATATTCAATTCTTCCTCTTAATGAAGTCCATCTAAGGTCTGGAAAAGTGCTTAAAAAGGATTCTCCTCCAATCATAGAAGAACCAACTGAACAAGGAGAATCACCTGAAACATCACAAACTGAGATACAAATTCAGAAAGGAACAAACATTACAACACAAACACCACCTTATCCTGAAAGGTTAATGGAACAACAAAAAGAAATAACCCTTCCCGAATTTGATATTTTAGATGAGTTAAAAAATGCTTATGTAAAAATTCCTTTGTTGAAGGAAATTAAAGAAATACCAATATATGCTAAAACAATAAAGGAATTGTGCATTAAGAAATCACAGAAAAAGAAGAAGGATCCTACTACAATCCAAGTCATTGGTAAACTAGCAAACCTCATGTCTACACAAACCATAGTAGAAAAATATATTGATCCTGGTATCCCTATGGTTACTATATCAATAAATAATTTCTCAGTACCAAACACATTAATAGACTTGGGAGCAGCTATAAATGTAATGAAAATGGAGACAATGAAAACTTTGCATTTGAACAACATTAGATCAACCTCTACAATCTTAGAACTAGCAGACAGATCTAAAGTTGTTCCTGAAGGAATATTGGAAGATATCATAGTCTCTTTGGATTCATGGGAGTATCCTGTTGACTTCCTTATCTTGCAACCAAAAACAAAGTTGGGAGGACATGCTCTAATCTTAGGCAGACCATGGTTAGCTACCGCTGATGCCTTCATAGGATGCAGATCAGGAAGCATGATTATTTCACATGGAGATGAAAGGAAACACATTGCTCTTTATTCACCTGCACAATCAACTTCTTTAGAATCAGTGCTTGAAGCTCAAGAAAAACAGCAAACTAAATCAGTTTTAAGTATAAATCAATTCTTTGATTTAAGAGAAGAAGAAGAGAATGAAGACTTAATGGATTTTTTCATTTCAGAACCAAGTATTTCAGAGCAGCTTAGAGAAGTCCAATATGAAGCTGCAAGTAACCTTTTGAATCAATGCTTTCAGGAAACTTGTACTGTTCAAACTTTGCGGAAATCTTTTATAGACATCTTTCCTGTAAACACAATCTCCAATCCAACAATAAAAACAATTGAGGTAAATCCTGGAAAACATTTAAACATTGGAAACGAGTTGCAATCAGCACAAGAGCAAGAGGTAATTGCATTATTACAGAAATATTCGAAAGCTTTTGCCTGGGATTATACTGACATGCAAGGAATCCATCCTAGCACATGTGTCCACCACATCTATACAGATGATCAACTCAAACCTGTAAGACAACCTCAAAGACGAATGAATCCCATGATGAAAGAAATAGTGAAAGAGGAACTGCAAAAATTGTTAAATGTTGGATTCATCTATCCTATTTCAGATAGTCAATCGGTTTCTCCACTGGTTATTGTACCAAAGAAAAATGGAAAGTGGAGGGTATGTGTGGACTATCGGGAACTAAACAAAGCTACACTAAAAGATCATTTTCCTCTACCATTCATTGATCAAGTGTTAGACTCATTAGCTGGGAAAATTTTTTTCTCCTTCTTGGATGGGTTTAGCGGATACAACCAGATAAGAATAGCAACAGAAGACCAAGACAAGACAACATTTACTTGCCCATGGGGAACCTATGCATATAATGTTTTGCCATTTGGTTTATGTAATGCACCTGCAACTTTTCAACGAGCAGTGCTTGCAATCTTTGCTGATCTAATTCATGAATGTGTAGAGGTTTATATGGATGACTTCACAGTTTATGGAAACACATATAATGATTGCCTAAATAATCTTGAGAAAGTTCTAAAACGATGCATTGAAACAAATTTGTCATTAAGCAATGAGAAATGCTATATGATGTTGACAGAAGGAATAGTTCTGGGACACCATATTTCTACTTCAGGAATTAAAGTGGATCCAGCAAAAATCCAAGTCCTAGTAAACTTAATGCCTCCTACAACACAGAAAGAGGTAAGAAGTTTCTTAGGCTATGCAGGCTATTATAGACGATTCATTGAAAACTTCAGTAAAATAGCCCAACCTCTATTTAAACTATTAGCAAAAGATATTGAATTTCACTGGACAAATGACTGTCAAAATGCATTTCAAAATCTGAAAGAGAAATTATCAGTTGCACCCATTCTCCGTGGGCCAAAATGGTCTTTGCCATTTCATATATCAACTGATGCATCTGATACTGCGATAGGTGCCTCTCTTGGACAGAAAGAGAATTTGTTCAATTATGCAATATACTTTATAAGCAAGAATCTAACACCTGCAGAATTGAACTATACAGTCACAGAGAAAGAAATGTTAGCTGTTATACATGCAGTAAACAAATTCAGACATTATATAACGGGATATCAAGTTTTCATTCATACAGATCATTCAGCAATCAAATACTTGATGAATAAACCCATCACCAATGGAAGAATAACAAGATGGTTACTGTTATTGCAAGAATTTAATATCACAATACAAGACCGGCCAGGCAAGGAAAATCAAGTGGTTGACTTTATGTCCCACATACATTCACCCAACGATCCAAATCCTATTGCAGATAACTTTCTCGATGAACACCTGTTTGCCATCACAGTAAAAACACCATGGTTTGCAGACATTGCAAACTATTTATCTTCTGGAAAGTTTCCAACTCAATTCACTAAAAAGCAAAGACACAAAATTGTTAGAGAAAGCTCTAGGTATAGTTGGGTAAATGGTGATTTATTTTATATTGGTTCAGATTTGATAATTAGAAAATGTGTGCGAGAAGATGAAATATTAGACATTCTAAGAGCATGTCACGATGAACCATGTGGTGGTCATTTTGCAGACAAACGAACAGCATATAAGGTGCTGCAACTGGGCTACTACTGGCCATCCATCTTCAGAGACTCTAAGAAATATGTCAAGCAATGTGACAGTTGCCATAGAACAGGAAGACCAATCACAACAGATGAGATGCCGCTGAAGCCACAGGTCCTCATAGAACCATTTGAGCAATGGGCACTTGACTTTTTTGGACCCATCAATCCACCATCAAATGGAAAGAAGTACATCTTAGTATGTACAGATTATGTAACCAAGTGGGCGGAGGCTAAAGCAGTGAACAGAGCAACAGAAGATACAGTGGTCACCTTTCTTTTTGAAGAAATCTTTGTCAGATATGGAGTACCTAGACAAATTGTAACAGATCAAGGAACACAGTTTACATCAAAGCTGGTACGAGATCTAACAGAGAAATACAAGATCAAACACAGGAAATCTACACCATATCATCCTCAAGCAAATGGACAGGTTGAATCAAAAAATAAAGTCCTAGAAAATATCATGACAAAAACAGTACAGCTGAACAGAAGAGATTGGTCTGAAAAATTAAAAGATGCACTATGGGCCTATAGAATCACATGGAAGAATACAACTGGTTTTAGTCCATACCAGTTAGTATATGGAAAAGAGGCCTTATTGCCTATAGAGTTTCAAATACAAACATACAGACTAGCAGCTGAACTAGGACTAGACCTGACAGAAGCACAACAGCAGCAGATCATGGAATTGAATCAATTGGATGAGCATCGTCAACAAGCCATAGAACATACTACATTGGTGCAACAACAAAGAATGAAGTGGCATGACAGATATATCAAAACAAAGACATTTCGCAAGGGAGACTGGGCATTACTTTTTGACTCCAAATTCAAAGACTTCAAAGCAAAGTTCACAACACACTGGCTAGGCCCATATGAAATTGACGAAATCTTTGACAATGGAGCAGTCAAAATCAAGACAATCGACCAGGACTCCACCTCCTTTATAGTGAATGGACATAGGCTCAAAGTTTATAATAGGCCTATCAGTAAAGAAGCATTTATGAAACAACTGATAGAAGATACAGAACTGGAAGTCATGGCACACCAGGCTCAGCCATCTTCCAGTCTTGTAGTTGAATAAAAAAACACATTAAAAAAATAAAAATAAAATAATAATAATAATAATAAAAAAAAAAAAAAAAATAAAATAAAAAATAAAAAAAAATAATTTGTTTGCTAGTGAAAACCAGGCAACTGGCACTTAGCAAACATGAATTCATAGGGGAAAACCAGGGCAACTTGGACTCTATGAATTCCTTATTCTTGTTCTACTGTTCTCACAGGTACTCTCCACCAACAACTGACTTGAGGACAAGTCACATCTTAAACAAAGGGGAGACTTGCATCAGATCTTTAGCTGGAAAGCTGAAGTATAGAAGGAACTTGTATTGTCAACAGAGGGACCTGAAATAAGAAATCATTACAGAGGGACCTGAAAGACCTGCCAATGTCAAAACAACATGTGCATATTCTGTAAGCAATGCAGAGGGACCTGAAACAAAGAATCATTACAGAGGGACCTGACTAACAATTCAAGAACCAGAGCATGAAGAACAATGAGTAGCAATAAAGTTTACTTTTTGATCCATCTACAACATCTGATCAATTGATTTCATCCCACTTTTACAGACATCATCCAGGGGAGTATATGTATAGTCATTTTGTGCTTGAAAATTCAAATTTTTCTTAGAAATTTTTAGTTTTTGTTAAATCGAAAATAGTACCTGAGGATATTCATTATCATTTCATATCCTATATTCCCTATACATACCCTATAACCCTTATACATCATATTCCATTTCATTTCCATACATATTCCCTATTTTCATTAACCCCTAAGTATTTTTCTTTAAGAGCTTAAAAGACCAAACTGGGACAACTTTTCAACCTGCACATACAACTCAAGCATTAGTAATGGTGATAATTTTAAATATGACCCAAGATGGTCATTTTAAAATTATAAAGATATGCTATATAATCCAAACAAAACTCATGCGCTATATGGAAATCAAAGTAAATATATAACATATCAAATTATATACCATAGTCCAAATGGTGTGCATGCGCCATAGTCATATATATATATCATAACCCAAAGCGCATATGATATAATGGTATAAAACATATGGTATATGATATAAGTGAAGGCATATGGTATAAACTTAGGAAAGGGCGCATATGATATAAGGAATGGTGGACGGTTGCGCGCAAACTATATGGCACAACTGTGCATATAAGTATTGCGGCGGGGTATTGTCAAATGGTAATTGCATACACACTCATTGCAATACAAACAATGCCTGAATATCATTGCACGCATGAGGAGCACACGACGGTGGCAATAATGTTATGCGCATAACATTCAAAATAAAACGATGATTTGGCCATCCTCATGACACAGTCGGGTGACTGGTCAAACAGGACGGCCATACCAACCACGCACTGTAACACCAATGAACGAAAGGCGCACAGTACACCCATGAAACGGTCATGAATTGACCGAGTTCTTGATTGTTTAAACCTCAGTCCTCATTGCCAAATAACTCAGAGAGATGGTGTTTGGAGCTGCAAACTAGTGAAAAGAAGGGTGAAGCGAGTTTGGGCGGATTTAAGAAGGAAAATCATCCCGGTTCTAACGATCAGTGATCACCGATTTTTGGGATTCAATCAGGTAATGGGATAATTGTTTAAGCTCGGCAAACAGTGGAAGTATACGTTGTGAACTATCTGTTATTAATGGTTATGTTACTCTGCTCTTGCCACCAGTCAATTGAACGGTTGAACAAGGATTTGGAGCGTCGGATATTCCTCAAGCGCTCGTTGACAACAGGTAATGCCGAAACCACAGCACTAAATCAGTTGATTCACTGCGTAAATCATGGCATAAACTACTAGTGAATCGCGCAACATTTAAATGTGAATTCATTGCATGGATAACACGTTAGGGTCTGGCATTATATGTGGAGTTTTAACGATGTGCCGTGTTCATAACGAAGTCTATGAACAGAGGAGGCACCGAAATATGATTGTTATGGCGTGTTTATGTTGCATGGCGGTATTTGTTGATTGAATTGTGCGCGCTGTTGGTTGAATGCGCACTGCGCTTTGTTTTGATTGCACACTTTATTGTGTTGCGCGCTGATTCCATTAACACTTCAACAACAGTCAATCCCTAACGTATCATATGCATGAAAACGCCATATGTCTCTGTTATGAACCCTTGCTGCCTGCGCGTTTTTTTATTGTTTTAACCGAAACAAGGGATTGAAGTTTCTAAGGGCCGAACGAGCCATGCCATGTGCGATTTTTGGTTGCCAAAGGGAGTTCGATGGCCGAGCCATTTAAAACTCAATTTAAATGCGCTGTGTTTTTTTTATCATTTGTGTTTTGAGGCCGAGAGCCATATGCATGCGCTGTAGTCAAAACACTCCTTATTTGTACATACACAGTGAACTTATGGTTTGATTTTGGCAACAGTATAAGGCGATGAGCATACATGGAACATTGTTTGCATATGTATTTTGTTTTCAAGAACAGAGATTAGCATATTGACAGGGGTATACAGGTGTTTGCTTGCTTGAACAGGGAACTAAAACAGTGTTGTTGCAGAGAAAAGAGTAAACAGAGGTTAAGGAAATTAGAGTTAAATTGTTGAGAGGAGGAAGGTAAGCTTCTTTGCTTTAAAAATTTCGTTTTGAAAACAAACAATAGTTATATTTTTATTGTCAAGATGAAATTAGTAACAGCAGAGGCATTCATTCATTGGTTTTCAGAAACAATGTCAGTTAGAGTAGAGCCAAAATTTCAGATAAAGAGCTGGGGGAAGGAAACTATAGAAAAACTTTACCAAGCAGGGATGATAAGCTTTTTACAAAAATTTGATGGCCACTCTGAACAGATAACCAGGGACTTTATAAATAACTTCAGTCAAGACCAGACACGGGTAGGAGATGTCATTATTCCTGTAACCCGGGAATATCTTTCCCAAGCTTTAGATCTACCCATGATAGGTGAGAAGTATTACAAGGGCTTGCACTTCAAGGAGAAAGCTTGGACTTTCTTTCTTGAGAAGAACCGGAAAGGAACTTTTGATAGAACAAAAGGGATACCCAAGGAATGGTTCAATGAACCATGGGGTGAGTTGGTTTTGGTCATCCAGAATTTTTTGACTTGTGATAGAGGATATAGTGTTGCCCACTTGTATCATGTCAGACTTCTACAGCATATTAAGAGAGAGGATAGGATTAACTTGCCTTACTTCCTATATGGGAGCCTCTTGAGAATGATTGAAACAGCAAAACATGAACACAGGCCTAAAGCAGGACAGATTTACCATCAAGGATTGATCAAAATCCTAGTTGAGTATCAGGTGAGGTCACAGGGCATAGTATGGAGAGAGTTCATGTCTAAAAATCATTTCATTGAACAGATTAAGGAAGTACAGGATAAAACAGAGCAGGAAAACAGAGGATTGATGAACTCACCCTTGTATCCCAGAACAAGAGCTAAACAGCAGAATAACATGGCCATGCAAGAAAATGAAACATCTGTTATGTCTATTCCTAGAAGATTTAGGAATAAAAGTCCCATTGACTTAGACAAGGAAGTAGAAACATATTCCCAAAGACAACAAGAAGAAAATGACATTGCACAAGAAGAATTTGAGAGGGATTCTTCATATGATGATGCAGCAGCAGCATCACTAATGAAAACAACACAAGATTTTGAAAAAGAAATCAATGTTGGAAGAATCAGGGACTTAACTGACCAATTGGAAATTAGCAAAATCGTGGAGAAACAATTAAAAGAGGAAAACAAGGCAAATAAGAAAGATAATGCTAAATTGGTTAAGGCAAATGAAAAATTAAAAGAAGAATTGGGGAGACTGAAATGGAAAAATAATCTACTTTCTAAGCAAGCATTTAAGTGGTTAAAGGAAAAGAATATGTGGCAGGCAAAGTATGAAAAACAGAAGGTCAAAGCAGCTTTGTTCAGGGAAAGACATGACACGGGTTTGGATTGTTTGGCCAGGGCAGCACAACAGGAAGCATCTACAGGTACAGCATCTACTACAGAGAGAAGAAGGTCAAAGAGGAATAAACAAGCATGGGGACATGCTTGATGATAAGCAAGGGAGAGATGTTGGGCCTTAGTTTTAGTCTTATTTTTGCTCAAAGAAACTTACTAATCCATCTATTTCCCATCCATTTTCCCTTCATTTATTCCATTTTGATGTATATTTGATATCTATTCAGGTATTTAATTTTAATTTTTCAATTTCTAAAGTTTTTATGAAAGTTTGGTTTTTAGTACAAAATTGGCAGATTCAGAAATTCCCGTAATAGCTCTATGGTTGATGTGGTTGCAGGACACTTGGCACGAATTGAATGCATGGATGGACAGCTTGGCAACTAGGATTAAGCTAGCTATGCTTAGTTCGAACAGAACAAGCTTTATTAGGCCCATTTGGTGCTAGTCAATCATGACTAGTCATTCAGAAATCCCATAGAAATAGGGCAGTTTTGAGATTTTATGGGATTGGTCATATTTCTTGGGATAAGAGTAATGAATTCGACTTATATAGGTGGATGAGAGTAGATGGGTTTGTTTGAGTGAATATAGATCAGTTTGTTTCATGAGACTTCTTATTTAAAGCCAAAACTTTGATGGCTTATGTATTATTGACTTATTATACTTTTATATTGTGACAACTTTGGATTGAGGAGTTAATTTGAAGACTTGTGTTGTTATTATTTTGCTGTTCAATGCTATGGATGTGTAACTGAAGTTAAGCTTCTGAGATCACTTATCAAGTGTGCAAGGCAAGGGTGGAAGGGCCCCCATTCCAAGCTAAGTACACTTTCTTGTTAACTAGTTTTATTTCCTTGTAATCTGATGATTGTAGAAATGGTTTTTCAAAGCTTTATTTCAGATTTCTTCATGGTTCATGCATAATGATTGATTTCATTAGTTCATAGCTTATTCATCACTTTATCAAGTTGGAAAAACAAGTGTTCAAGTTGAGCATCCCTTCTACTAAAATGATGAATTAAAACTAGTTTCCTTTGTTTGTATGCAAGTAGTTTCTTATTGAGATTTTGATATTGAGATGAATGAATTATGATGGAATACCTTATGTGTCTCTTAAGTTAAGATTTTCTTTCATTAATAATTTATCCATCTTAAGTTCTTGGCTTTAATCTCTGATTCATTAAGTGGTAATTGAGGTGAAAGTGGACTTCTTGAGTCAAGAACCATTTCAATATTCTTCCTCTTTTTAAACTAATTGAATTAGAATTATAGGATGTATTACTTTCAGCTTTTGAATAGCTTATCTTTCAAGGTTTGATTACATCTGATCTTCACATATAGTGAACTTGCCTCAAAGCATAAACAACCCGGATTGATAAGAAATAATTGTGTTAATTTAGGTACATAAATTAGCTCAACAATGGCCGGTCAGACTATGCGTGATCTACGAGCTGCGGGAGCAGAGCCATTGGCTCGGGATCCTCCAGAAAGTGATTAGATGTAGGGCAGATGGTGTCCCCCAGCGTTTTTGTAGGGGCAAGTGGTGCCCCCCATTTTGTAGTTTTGTTTTTTGTACCATGCTATGGGCATGTCATATGTTTCAGAGCAGATGGACTCTAAAAACACATGTTATATGATATATATGATTCATGTAAATTTTGTTGATGATGTGAAATGTTATTGTCGTGTGTGTGATAAATGCCAGTCTAGAACATGATTTGCGATTTGATCTACGTAGTGATTTTGACGTCGAGGGATATGGGTGAAAGTAATGGATCTAAATTAACGTATCAAAAGTTTCACTCATAAATATTGTCTAAACAGGATAGGGTTATGCACACGATAGACACCATTAAGTTGTAGGACAAGAAGCAGGGAATCTAAATGAGCATGCAGATGGAGGATGTGATGAGAGAGGGCATCGGCTAGGAGACCACGTACGACATCATATTCGGCCTGATTATTGGTGGCATTACCAATGCAGACCCCATTTGCAAGAACCAGGGTATGCAAGGGGGTAAAGATGGCCCATGCTGCTGAAGCTAGATTCTGGGAAAAGTGACTTGCCCCATCGGCATAGGCAAGATAATATGTGGACAAGAGGGCCGATGTAATAGTGTCACAAGACAAGAAATGGGGGGGATGAGCAAAAGGATGGCAGCATGAGTAGAGGATAGACATCCACTGACGGCTATGGGAGAGAGCCATGGAAAATTTTAGGGGCTAATATTCGCAGGTGGGCTAATTTTCCATGGTTTTTCGAAAAAAACGATTCGCTAATTTCCATTTTTTTATAAAAATGATTCGCCCAAATTTTACAATATAAAATTATTTTACATTAAAAATCGCCAAAATTATATAGAGAGTATATATAATATCATTATAAATTTGAATAATTTTACAAATACATCAATAAACATTTTATAGTTTTCATATGAGGGACTAGTGAGATTCACCACTTTTTTAAACTTCAAGATAATTTTTCATCCTTAAAATTTTCCCTGGAGAGAGCAGTCCGGGTAGGAGGTCTAGGACTCATAGATCGAAGAGAGGGAGATGAATGAGAATTATAGGATGAAGAACAGGTACTCAGGCTGCGAAGAACATCGAAGATACGGATGGTATGATCGTGATTATGGGAGGAAATGGAAGGGTCAATGAGACCATACAACGCTGCAAAGCTACCTAAATCATCAGTATTGGAAGAGAGGCGCAGATACGGGTCTTCACAGGGAATGACAGAGGAATAGGTCAAAATATGGTCAAAATGTGAAGAACCTGAGAAAGTGTTTAAAGGAGGATCAAGCAGAATAGATGGAGTGGATTAAGAGGGAATGTACTTCAAGGGTCGTGCAGATGATGATAGATATAGGAGGGGAGTAGCAGGTTCCGACATCTCAACATCAGGGGGAGGAATGTCAATGGTAGCAGAGGGATCCTCGAGTAGGCCTGATGCATATTGAGCAAGGATGGGAGAGGTGGATTGATTTTTTTCAACTTCTTACTCGTGAATGACCTCTAAAGAGGCTCGGTAATGCATGAGGTGAGGAAAATGGTGAGAGTAATGGCGATGGATACCACACAGAGCATAGGGTTTTTTGGTGCGAAGGGTCTTTGGGTTCTTGGCTGCGTATGAGGAAGAAAAAGAGGTTTCAAGGACCGTAGATTCAGGGAACGCGACTTTAACCATGGGTTGGATACGGGGCAAATTAGGACAAGTATGGGTGGGATGATTGATACCATCACACAAGGCCCCCTTTTGAGTTTTTCTTTTCTTGCCTGTAGTTGTCGTAGTAGGAGGGGGGTCTTGAGGAGGGGCTAGGGGTACTGTAGCGATGGAAGGAGCGAAGGGAATCGGTTGCACTGGTGTCACAGCTATGTATGGTTTGGGGTGGTCCAGCGGGGTCTCGGCTGGAGGAGTAACATACCATACTGGAATTCCCAAGGTTAAATTAGGGAGGGAAAGGGTGGCCATGACGGGAACTGAATAGATGTCCGGGGGGGGGGGGACCAAGGAAAGGTATCTGACCGGTGGGGTAATGACCAGGAGGGACGACTCCCATGTGATGGAGACCGGAGGGAACTGATGCAGGAGGGTAGGGAGGTTCCTGAGTGTGAGGGGGATGGGAAGAACCAGGCGAAAAAGGTTCGATCGACTGAAGTGAAGGGTTAGGAGCAGGATGCGGTGGGCAAGATTGAGGTTGCTGACTAGCCAGATCAGGCTGTGGGAGGCCAGCCTGAGACGATTGCATCATGCAAACATTCGATAAGCTGGGATCAAAGACGGGAGGAGGGGGAGGACCAGGAAAATTTCCAAGAAAAGAGGAGTCTTTGTAGATGCCAAGGGAAACACTGGTCAAAGAATCAACAGTTGGTATATTGGTGACAGTAGAGATTGTGGATTTAGGGGAGGTCTGAGATTTTGGTTCATGGTAGGTTAACTAGTTAATGGTGACAATCTTGCCATTATGAGGAAAGAACATCTTGCGGTGGACTGCGAATGGGACGATAGACATGGCATAGGTGTAACTACGTCCCAAAAGAATGTTGTAGTCAAGAGGGGCGTCGATAACTTCAACGTCAACACAAACAGTCTTGCCTGCAAGGGTGAGAGGAAAATTACGGAAGAGGCCAATGGGCTGGGAGGCATGGCCATCCCATGCACGAAGGGTGATTATGGAAGGGTCCAGTTCAGGGGATCCAAGTTGTTTCCAAACCGAAGCGGAAATTACACAGGTAGATTCCCCCTCATCAATAATACACCGAGCGACGTTGGCATTTCGGATTTTGACTGGGATTTGGAAAACAACTGAAGGAGGAAGAGGGGGATGGTATGACTGATGGGCGTCGAAAACAATCAATTGTTCATCAGCAGGATCTACAACACCCACGGCAGATAGTAGAGCCTTCTTTTGAGAAGGACACGACTGGAGGAGTTCCAGTGTTGAAATGGCAGCAGGAGATTGTGACAGATCATCTACTATGCTCTATGAATGGGTAGCCTGACCAGAGGCAGCGTTTTGGCGTAATGGTCCCTAGGAGTCTTGGGATGAACCTCAGCTTTGGGCGGAAGGATTTGTAAGGGACCATTGGGTGTCGACAGAGGCTCTGTAGGACCTGAAGATGGATACTCGGAGACAGAGGGAACGAGAGGCGTGGAATACTGACAGGATCGAGTTTGAAGGTTGAGGTTGACGATGAGAGGGTCAGAGGCCATCATGAGAATCTGGTAATCAGAGTAACCAGAAGGGGACGATTGAGTGGTTACTGGGGCATGAGGAGGTTGAGTGGCCACGAATCCTTGTTGAGGGAAAGGATCGGTAAATACAGCAGGTTGGGAAGTAGTTGGAGTGGGAGGGATAGTAGGGGAGGAGTGTTGTCCCCTCATGGTGGCCTAAGATTCCCACATCTGCCACATTTGTGGTAATAAAGGACAATCGTGAGTGTAGTGACCATAAACACCGCAACAAGAATAGGGATTATTGGTGCGAAGCGGCCTGTCCGGCTTAGGCTGAGAGCCCTGTGGTTGGTTGGTAGTGGTAGAGTCAATATTGTAAGGATTGGATCCATGATTACCAGAAGCAGATTGATTTCCTCTTCTCCTTCTTTGAGAAGGAAGAAAATTAGGTGCCCCCTGCTGTGCAAATACTTGCCCTGGAGGGGGTAGTAAGTACGGTTGCGGGGGTGGAGAAGGCAAGGGAGTGGGAGGTCCAAATGCTGAAGGAGCCGGGACACCAGGTGGTGGGTACGGATAAGGGGTAGGATGGGCAAAATTGAGGTAAGCAGGAGTGTGGGAAAAAGGAGGAGGTATGCTGTATCCTAGATACATGTTACCTGGAGGGGGGAATGTGCCAGAGGGGCTGGCCCCTCCTGGAGGGAAACCATAACCTAGAGGAGGTTGAGCAGGGGTATGGGATAGGGTTCCAATGATACCATCGGTAGAGTGAGATGCCCCCTAGGCATTAGGGCCACCGGGCTTGGGGAGGTCAGGAAGGACGGTATAAACATAACCGGATTGGGCATAGATAAGGTCATATTTCAGGGCTATTTGGAGGGCGGCTTCTTCAGTTTGGGGAAATGGGATGCGACATCTTTGCCAATGGGAGGTAAGAAAGAGCGAAGGAATCAGTCCATGTAAACCCGATCTTCAAAGGGGGGGGGCACGACATAGGCTCCGTCTTCGTCGCCATTCCTGGACATGAGCAGAAAGGCGGGTCGAAGAGGATTGATGAAAAGAAGTTAAGAGCTCAGTACCAGTGTCATATCGGAGAGGGAGCTATAAATAAGATAAAAAGGCTTGGGCAATGGTCACAAAGGTGGTATGGGAAGAGGTGGCTTGATCAACATACCTTTAGAAGCTTTGCCGGTAAGTGTGCGTTGGAACAATCAAAGACGAATGAAGTCATCGGTGATGGAATTGGAGGAACACCATATGTGGAAAGATCGGATATGGTTGGAGGAATCTTCACTAGCAAGGCCTTCAAACTTGGGAATGTCGGAGGGGATCTTGGTTGGCATAGCAGGCCAACTGACATCGTGGCGAATAGGATCATTGATCAGCTGATTGAAGTCGGGGAGACTGAGGCTGGCCATATAAGGGAGTAATGGGGCAGTCGAGGTAGGTCCTGAAGGGGTTCCACTGGAAACAGACCCAGCAGTAGAACTGGGGTTAGGGCTAGGTCTGGAACTAGACATGGTGAAGGTAACAGGTGGGGAACCAGGAGTAGGGGGAGAACCTGAACAATCAGAGGAAGAGTTGGAGTGCGGACTCGGGGGAAGACTTACTCGATGACGATGGGAAGGAGGAAGTCGACCAACTGGAAATTGAGGATGAAGGCCAAGAAGTCTCCGGGACAAACGCCTTGGAGGCGCAATGATGACGTGAAGAAGAAAACCGACAGGGGCAGGGGCAGAGAAGTGCAATGTCAATTGATTTTAAAGTATTTTCCAGGCGATGTTAACCAGGCTCTTCTTCACTTAGGGTCAGTGTGTGGCGTGCGTTAATTTTAATTGTTTAAACCCATACGTTTTGAGAGTAAAAGAAAAAGTGTGCTGCGTAACTGAAAATAAATATGCTGTAAATAAGACAAAAAGAACAGAAAATTAACAGCTACCAATGCATCAATCTAACCCAAGAAGGCGGGTCTCTCAAAACTAGTCTATAAGAGGGAAAAACTAAGCAAAGCACGCTAAAAAGAGGCCAATAGATCTAAGGTCGAGAGGGACGGGGATCTAAAGGGGAAATCTGCTGAAAAGAGGTGCAGAGAACAACAAAGAGGCAGAGGCAAGGTTGCTGCTAAAAAGGAGGAGATCAGCTAATGAGGCGGCCCTAGAAATGAACCCAAAAAAAAATATATGAGGTGATTTGAAAGGGGGAAGAGATAATCTAAAGAGATCTGAAACAAAGGTATCAGATCTGGAAGCAATAAGGCTGAAACTCTGGAAATTCAGACTTCTGAAACAACGAAAAGTCTCCCACCAAAAGTGGAGGGTACTAGAGCCCTAAGGGGCAAGATTCCCACTTATTTGAGTGAAATAGATTAGAAACAGGTCTAAACGGGTGGAGGCAGAGGCTGGAAGACCCTGACAGAAGCTTCAGACAAACCCAGAAAAAGTGCTGGAAAATTTGCAGAAAAAGTGCAGATCACAGGTTCTGACCTGTTTTTAGTCCAGGTCACAGGTTTGGGGCAGAAAAGTGCATCCTCAGCCTCAGGTCGCACTTTTTGGGCCGATAAGTGCGACCGGCAGATCCAGCTCTCTCGGCGGCAGATTTAAAAAAAAATTGTCGTCTCAGCTGCAGCTGATGTCTGTCACCTGCGCAATAAGGCCAGAAACACACGTAAGTTAAAAATTTGACTGTTTTAGGGTTTTAGAGGGGGAAAGAACCATAAAAATAAGAAAAAAAGAAAATGGGAGAGAAACCTTAGGGTCTGAAACAACTGGATATGCAGGAATAGATAAAACGACAGCGGTCGTAAAATAAAACCCGTGTAGAGTCGCCAATTGTTAGTATGAATATTTTGTCGTAAAAGATCACTTTATCTACACATAAAAAATAGCCCTAACATCGATTATGGCTGCAAAATATCTTTAAGTCTGCTGCACAAATCCAGATCTAGGCACAAAAGACATTAAGCAGATAAAATATAATATGGCTCCATGCATCCAATAGACAAGACAAGAACAATGTGTTTAAAAGAATGTTTTATATTATATTAAAGAATGGGGCACCTGAGAGGAAAACAAGAAAGGTGTTTTCCAGTTCTCCTCAATGGGATGGGTTCTTGAAATTCCTCAGCGTTTCAGATCTAAAATTCCTCTCTCTTATTGTGGTAGAAAACCCTGACAAACATAGAACTCAATGGGAGCTCACAAAGAAAAAATGGAAAATGGTGACCAAGAGTAGATCCAGTGTGATCTAATGCAATGAAGGTGACTAATGAATGGGGAAAACCCTTCTATTTATAACAAAATATTGGGGTGTTCTAGAACTCGGTGCATGAATAAAATATTATTAATCAAATTCTAGAATCACCCTTTAGGAATATTTTATTATATTTGTTGGAGGGAAAATGTCTATTGACTTGGGTCAATTCCTTTATTTATAAACAATAAATAAATAAATGATTTATCTATTATTTTTAGGGACATGATGGGAATATAATTAAATAAATAATGATTTATTTAATTATTTAAAAATGATTTAGTCAAATTTAACTAGGAATATTATTTAAATAATGATTTGAATAACTTATTCCTAGGAAATACTTAAATAAATAATGATTTATTTAATTAATTTCCTTGTTTTGGGTTAAATATGACCAGGAAATATAGACAAATGTTATTTTTCATGGTGAAAGCAATTTTACTTAGGGTAAAATTGGTCTTACATGGTGTACTTGGGTTCATCTAATGATAATGAGTTAGATGACCAAAAAAATTGTGTAACACTACACACAAAAACAACAACAATGAGTGCAAGTGACTTTTAGCACCACTTCTATTTATATATCGATCGTTCCATAATCCAAATTGGGGGCTGATGAAATTTTAGAGTTTTAATTGGTTCATAATGTGTGTTGAGCCGACATAACTTATTCATGTTCCATGTTTGACGTCTCAATGGTCTTCGATGTTTTGATTTTATCGATGTGATGACCCATTTTCCTTAGCACTATTGTATGTTTGAATAAAATTACTTCTTTCTAATCTTTCAAAACTCTCTGTCACATTAGACTTAACATCAGGCACTTTGGAGTTCTACTAAGGAAAAATGACATTAGAACTGGAACCAATTGACCAATACTAATAGTGGTGAGCTCCATTCCTTTCAAATCTAAAATCTTGACTAGGAGAGAAATTCATGTTGAGATATCTATTTTTATCACCTGCTAACTCTATATCAGTTCCTTGTGATCCCTCAAAATTCACATTTACTTTGGCATGGCCTCCTTCCTTAGCCGATTGACATCAAAGATAAATTTTCAACAACTTCAAGTTAACATAAAGGAACTACATGATTAGGAATATTTTTATGATGAGGTTTGATGGTAATAATAAAGTAACATGGATATTCCATATGGAGCAATACTTTGAGCTACACAAAGTGAAAGCATAACAAAAGGTAAATATTGCATCCATGTTTTTAAAACAAGATCAATTTGTATGGTATCAATGGCTTTGTGAAAGGAAAAATTATTCTATTATATCCTAGTTCATTTTTACAGAGGAATTGATAGCACATTATGCGAATATTAAGATCAATACATTTCTTTAGTCAATGGGAAATATTTGGAAAAGTGGTCCAAGTACAAAGCACATTCAAAAATTCCAAAATTTGAGTCTCAAGGTAATGAATATTTGATAAGATACTTTATTATACCTCTTTATTGGGACTTTAAAGGAAAACATTCAACATGAGGTGCATCTCTTTGAGCCTAAATCCCCACAACATGCTTTCAACTGAAAAAGAAAAGTTGAAACTAAAAATATGGCTACTAGAAGAGTATTCACTAACAACTATAGAGGAAATCATGCTCCCTCTCCTAATCCAACATGAATTGACACCTTATCAAATGGATGAAAGAAGAGAAAAAAGATTATGTTTCAATTGTGATAGAAAGTACAGTAAAGGGCATAAATGCAATGACAATAAATTATTCTACATTTACTGTGAAAACGAAGAGATCAACATTTAGAACCATCATAAAATATAGAACTAGAAGAGACTAATCCAACAATATATTGTCATGAATTGGCCAAAATTGATACTCCACAAACCCTCAATATATAGGGATATATCAAAAGAAAAAGGTAACAATGTTGATTGAATTAGGAAGTATCCATAAATTCATCAATTACAAATTGGAAAAAATTCTCAATTTCTATCTAGCACCAAAACATACATACCGATTATTGGAGCTTTATAACACATCACATTGCGATATATATATATATATATATATATATATATATATATATATATATATATTAGCAGAACATCATTGTAAATATTGCATTGAGCTATGTTATAAAGCTCCATAGGCAATATGTTTTGTTTTCAACATTTTGTTGGTCATAGGTGTCATAGAACACCAAGGATGGTGTTCCCCTAAGGGGGAGGGGTTTCTAATAGCGCCAGGTTAAATTTTTGTGTAACAAAGAATAATAATGGAAAAATGAGACCAAGGTCATGGGACACGTATTCCAAGATGAATGTTGGGCTAATGCTATAGTGGGCATCACTTGTGGTTTAATAATGGCTAAGGAAATTGAAAAATGAAAAGAGGAAATAATTGGCATTTAGTTATGAGAAATAAAGGAAAATAAGTGAAAAGGAAGGTGGAGAGAAACAAATTTGCATGTTAAGGAAATTAGAAGGAAAATGATAAAAAAGGAGACATTAATGATAAAAAGGCATTATAGAAACAATTGACAGCTTTTGCCCAGCTTTTTGTTAGTTTTGGAATCAGATCAATTTGAGAGAGAGATAGAGCTCCAAGAGGAGAGAGCAAGTGAGCAAGAAAATGAAGGAAAAGGACAAGCAAAGGAAAGTGAAGGAAAACAAGTAGAATGTTAGATTAACAACTTCAACAGGAATATCTTGTAGGTAACATGTTGCATATGTGATTTCCTTGCTAGGATGTGAACGCATGGTACATGCTTTTGTTTATTTGGTTCATTTTTTGTCATTGGAATTGGTTTTTTCTAGTTTGATAGTAGTTTCAACCTTGGCTTTCCATTTCCTAGATATCCATGGTGTGATGGGATTAATTATTGGTTGAGCTTTGGATTTCCGGAAGGTTTTGGAACTGAGTGTGGTGGTCTTAGGAAATTTACCAAGTGTTAGGGGTGGAGACGGTTTTCTTCAGGAAGCCCTCGACACGTGGGTGGAGAAAGGAAAATTCCTCAAGACATGGTGAAGAAATTCTGAGCCATCCAAGCTTGGTTTGGCTTTGTGATCTCAAAACTAGTTTAGGTAAGATCACAGTAGGTTGAGGGTGGAGGTGGTTTAACCTCTGGAGTCCCCGGTTGATTATGTCTTGGTTTATCCCATGAGATCCCACCTTCATACATGGAATATGGCATGGGGCTGACTGGATGAAAGAAATATTTGGTTCAACCCAATCTATGGTCATTTGGTACATGGAATTCCCTGAATTACTTGGATTTTTCATAGGTTAATGAGAGTTATTTTCCTATTGTGATCTACGATAACTTGTACTTGTTGTTATGTGGATTTTATGGTTGATTTTTCATGGTTAATATTATGGTTTTATGCTGGTTATAAGCATGGTTCTATGACGTACTCTATCTATTGCTCTTGTTCATGATTGGATAAGTATTTGAGTGGTTAATGAATGCATGGGCTAACACGTGTTGTTGCAACAACTTGAGATGGAATTAGACATTCTTGGTGATTCTTAAATGAAGTTTAGAGATTTAAGATCAAATATGAATTCATGACCTATAACCTATATGTTTACCATATGTTTTGTTAGCTCCCTGTAATTCTAGCAGATTGGTGAGACTAAAACTGTAGGGAGAACACTTGAACCACTTTGGGATTCTAGGATCTAGCCCTCCTGAATCCAGAGAGGGATCTCTCTATAAGTGCAAAGATTGATTTATCTTTAAGGCTTTTGAAATGTGATATTAGGCTAGTTACTGAGAAGAATAAAGGTTTTGTTTGTTTTGGTTAGGCAAAGATATGTGAAGGTGAAGGAAGTCTAAATGAAGGGTGAAGGTGAATAGAAAGTGAAATATTAATTGACTAAGAAGATAAATAAGAAACAACTTCAATCCATTGGGCTATGGAGTCATAGTGGATTTAATTGAAACAACAGGTTCAAAAGTGGTCCATGGGGCAGATCATCTATATTATAAGGATCTCTTTAAAGTTGATTTTATGGAATGGAATGAAAGCAATGAAGAGGAAATAAACAAATGAAGAACAAAGAAGCTGACCTAAGATAAAGTAAGTGCTTTGAAACTAATCCAGCTTTCGGCATACACTTAAGAAAGACATAAAAGTTATCTGAGTCAGGTAAGTACTTTGTGAAGCACTTTTGATGCACTTTCAATAGAAAAACATTTAAAACACAAAAAGAATAGCTTAAGATCAAGTAAGGACTTTGAACCTATCCTGCTTTCAGCATATTCTAAGGGAAAATTTTCAAAGCAACTGTTGGAGAAGAAACTAGAGGATAGGGCTCACCATATACTTCCATAGCTCTGCTTTACTTAGAAAAATTATCAAGACAACACATAAGATAAAAAAGAATAGTCTAAGATCAGGTAAGGACTTTGAACCTAGCCCGCTTTCAACATACTCTTAGGGAAACTTTTAGACAACCTTTGGAGATAAAACTAGAGGACAGGACTCACCATAGACTTCCGTAGTTCAACTTTACTTAGTAGACACTGAAAATAACATTCAAGAATAATGTTTAAAGTCTAGACAATAAGAGAAGGGAACGCCAACATCTTGAATTCTTGAACTCTATTAAATCATTCTTAAAAAACACAATTGGAAGAAAACACGTAGATAAAGCTTATCAGTAAGAGCAGGGTACCTTTGACAGTAAATCCTAACTCTATAATTGCTGTACTTTATCAGAGAAGATGGACAGAATGGAAACAAAAATAAAATAATAGTTTACAATAAGAAAAACATCACCATTGACATAGACCAGGATCCCATAAATTATCTTGTATTTGATGATTCAAACCAATTACAATCTTCAAGTCCAGTGGTTCTCTACAGCTTCAAACTTCTCATCTCAACTTAGGTATCTTC
Source organism: Pinus albicaulis (assembly GCA_034641835.2). NCBI lineage: Eukaryota > Viridiplantae > Streptophyta > Pinopsida > Pinales > Pinaceae > Pinus > Pinus albicaulis. The sequence goes on from JAXQQM020070145.1 coordinate 170,274, forward strand.
AATTACAAATAGAGCTTACAACAGCTTCAGTAAACTATTTACAGGTAATAGATATGCAATGACCAACATTATCTCATCTTCTATAGAAGTATTTATAGAAGAAATGAGGAGGTGGGATAGGAAAAAGATCTTCTAGGTTCAATTAATACAGTTTAATGCTTCTCGGCCTTTGAAGGGCTCAATGGAGAAACTTTTCTGATATTTCCTTTGTATTAATTGGTTTACATTAAGTATTAAGCTTGCTGGGAAGATTTTTTTGACTTTAAGGCTCTTTGTTATCCTTGTAATAACTCTGTTGACAATTTACAATAAGTTCCTTTGATTCGAAATAACTTCTCAGCTGTATTGAGGCAAATATCTTATGTTTTGGTCATAACTAGGCCTTCTTTGATTGCTTTGAGGCTGCAGGTGTCCTTTGGCAGCTGGTGAGGATTCAATTAGCCTCTGATGCGGTGGTGGAGGCTTTTTCGAAATGTTAGATATGATTTTACTTCTTTAATCACTGTTAATTTGCTTTAATTCTGTGTATTAGGCTTTAATTAGGCCTAATTTTTGTCTTTTTTTCTTCAAACTGTCTTCAATTGAGTGGATTATGCTTTAGATAATCGATTTTAGGCTGTAATCCCTCAAAACTATGTTAACAATATTCAATTCTTCGTCTCTGATGTTGTTAGTATGAATCTTTTGTCGAAGTGTACGAGAAAAGACCACTTTAGCTATGCACAACTTATAGCCCTAACATCAAATATGGCTGCCAATATCTTCAGATCTGCAGTTAGTTGATCAAGAAAAATGCTGCAAAAATCTAGATCTATGCATAAAGAGACATTAAGCGGTAAAAATAATGTTTTGCTCCATACATCCAATAGACAAGACAAGAACAATATTTTTGAAAGAATTTTGTATTAAGGGCACCTGGGAGGAAAACAAGAAGATGTTTCCAATTCTCCTCAATGGGATGGGTTCTTGGAAGTCCTCAGCACTTCAGATCTAGCATTTCTCTCTCCTGTTGGTGTAGAAAACCCAGAGAAAGATAGAACTCAAAGGGAGCTCACACAACAAATAATGGAAAATATGACAATGATAATGGCTCAAAGTCAGACCAAGAGTTTAGATCCAGAGTGATCTAATAGGCAACAAAAGGTGAAGAATGGTAGGAAAAACCCTCCTATTTATAACAAAATATTGGGTCATTCTAGATCTTGTTGCATGATTAAAATAACATTAACCAAATCTAGATCCACCTTTTATGGAATATTTTATTATATTTGTTGGAGGGAAAAAGTATTTGACTTGGGTCAAATCCCTTTATTTGTGAATAATAAATAAATAAATGATTTATTTATCATTTAAGGAAGTGGTTGAAAGATAATCAAATAAATAATGATTTATTTAATTATTTATGGGTGATTTAGTCATATTTAACAAGGAGTATTATTTAAATAAGATTTAGATAATTATTCCTAGAAAATAATAAGATAAATAAATATTTATCTAATTAATTTCTTTGTTTTGGGTTAAACATGACCAGGAATAATAATTAAATTATTGTTTAATTAATTATTCCATGAGGAAAATCAAACAAATATAGATTTGTTTAATATTTTCCTTTGGGGTTTCCTGTTTAGACCATAAACAACCTAATAAATGTGTTTTATTAAGTTATTTTACATAGTGAAAGCAATTTTACTTAGGGTAAAATTGGTCTTACATGGTATACTTGGGTCCATCTAATGGTAGTAGGTTAGATGACCAAAAAATGGTCCTTAACAGTGATTTTATTCTTAAACAACGATACTCTTTGTTTGATTTAATCTTTCTTGTGTCTTGTTGATGTACGAGTGTCCGCAGAGGCTATTATAATGTCGCCAATGTTCATGAGGCACTTAGGTAAACTTTGATAAAACCTTGCGGAAAGAATTGTTACTTCTGGAATAAAGACGGGGGATCGTCATCCCTTTGGCCTTAATTTTTCTTTTAAAACATTTGAAAAACCTTTAAAACACCTTTTAACAAAGAAAAATTAGAAAAATCCAACGAGAAGGTGCCTCTTTGCTTCAAAAGTTCGGTTGATAGTAATGGTCAGTCAGCATGAGGCAGCAGAAGTTGATAAGTAAGAGGTCAAATAGGAGGCGGTGGGAACAAACAATCAATGGCGGGAGGGAATTTAGTGGGTAGTTGATGCATGAATCAAAAGAGTCGATATTGATCGGGATGATATAATTTGAGGTCAACTTGTTATATTAGGCAGACGAAAATGCGAAGGAAAATGGGTGAAAAACCTTTGGCGGGGGAAAAAATATTAAAACGAAATTCGGGTTTCGGAATAATTCTAGGCTGTCGGATGAGATCGGCCACAGAGATCAACGGCGAATATTTGCTTATGAAGTCCCTTGGAGGATGGGTGGAGGGCGACGAAAAAAAGGCAAGGTTGAATGTGAGCCGTTGGATCTCAAAGATCAACGGCGGAGATCTATTATGAGAAAATGAAATGGGAATGGGAATGGTGGTTTTGGCTGAAGAAACTGTCGGTTTCACGCAATGAAAAGGAGGGAAGGCAGTATTTCCTTTTTGAACGCGATATGTGTTAGAGATCGACACGTGTATTTTTAAAACCACCTACATCGCGTAATTTTGAAACATTATCCTCCGGACTCAAAATTACGCAAAATTGCGCACTAGCCATCAGATCTGGGGCCTTAGATCGGACGATCATGAGGAGAGCACGATGGAGAATAAATGCACAGGCGATAAAAGGTGGGTGGGGTTAAGGCGTTTTTAATCTTGACCGTCAGATCAGGGAAAGGACGGTTAGGATTAATCAATGAGGGTGGTAGGTCCCAAATGAGTCAGGCCTACTGGGTTAAATATGGACCGTCAAATGAAACAGATCAACGACTCAGATTCAATCTTAGGGTTTATGAAACGGGATATGGCGCAGGGGTTGGACGGAGAATGAGTCATTGTGGGTCGTTGATCTGCAGAGATAAACAGCTGGTATTCACTGAAAATTTTATACAGCAGGGTTTATGAAAATAACAAAGGGTGAGGGCTTCAATATGGACTGTCGGATGTATACGATGGATGGCCCAGATCCAATCGCTGATCACCAATCGGCGGGGGAGAGAGGAAAGGTGCAAAGAAAATTTTCGATGTGATTAGGTTGGAGCTGTCGATCTTAGAGAGATCAACGGTCGAAAATGAATTGTGGGTTTCAATGTCGAAAAGCTGGGTAGAGTTTTGATTAATCTGGGTCGTTGGTTCTTGTCGATTCGACGATCCAGATTGAATCACAATATTGAAATCAGAGGAGGAGAGGAACGGCACAATGGTTTTCATGATGCGATTGAACGAGGACCGTTGATCTTAGAACCAGATCAACGGCGGAGATTCACTTACGAATGCCGAAGGCGGGTATGCGGGCTTTGGGAAAGAGCAATGTGGGCCGGCAGATCTGGGTATGGTAGAACAGTTGGACGGTTGGGAAACCATCGGAAGGTGACCAATTAGAGGGGGGTAGTAACTGTTTACAATGCATCCAATGAAAAAACTCCGATGCGAAATCCTGAAGACCATTGATTGGTTTTAGATCAATGGTTGGTATTCGCCCAACCAATGAACCATCGAACTTAATGAAAAAGTCGGGAAATTAGATTTTTAATGAAATATAGAGGAAAAGGTTCGGCAAAGGTTTTTATTATGTTTTAGCACTTGATTGCGGGCTCTGGGTTACATGAAGGAGAGCGGAGGAGTCGAGGGTTTCAAAAAAAGAAAAGGGGCCAATCGCATCGGGATTTTTCCTTTAAATAAAGAAATGTACCCATCGCAAACCTCTGATTGGGATTAGTGCTTGGGACTTAAATCTTGGTCCTAGGCGCAATTTATATGGTGGGGAAGTGGTTTGGGGGCTAGGGCCAAAAGGGCTTAAGGCCTTAGCACAAAAGGCTACTTTTTTATGACTTTTCAAGGATTTTCAAAGGATTTTTGGGGTTTCAATAAGGTTTTAAAAGGAGTTTTAAATGGGTTGAGAAGTTTTTTTAGAAGGGAAAAGAGAAGAAGGAAATGAGGAAAAAAACGGGAATATTATAGGAAAAAGAGAGGATAAAATGGGAGTTAATTATGATGAAAGGAGGGGTAAAATGAGGGGAAAATGGATTTTTCAACAATCTTTTCTTTAGGAAAACAACAGATCTTCAGAATTGAGAGGGAAACAATAGTGAATATTAATCAAAGGATAAAATATCTTCATAAGACTTCGAGAACTAACAATTTGGAAATAAAATTGTTTCTTGAAGGCTTTCAAAAATGATTTAGCCATGATTTGATATGACAAATTTTATATGTGGCTAACAGTGGCTCCACATGGGGATGGCACCTTCTTGAAGGTGTCAAGAACTTCAGACTTGAATTCTCTGGGAGCTGATCAGTGCCTTATCCATTGGGCTGCAACTTTCTTCACTTTGTTTGCTTTCTTCTTCTTTGACAATGTTAGCAGCCATGAAAAAAAATGGAACTCTATCAAACAAGCTTTCTACCTACCCAATCCTACTGATCTAACATTTCTTCTTCTTTCAGAGTGCATTTGGATTGGAAAACTCTTTTACAAACATTTTATTCTTTTGAAAGAAAAAACTAATCTAAGTCTACTTCTTATTTCTCCATGAACTCAGATTGAACAGTTGAGTTCATAAGCTTCTCTACCTAACTACTATCTGTAGGATTGGACTGTCTAACATATTTTTATTCACTAGTTTCTAAAACAGAAATTTAAAAGCATACAAGTCAGGATTGAATAGTCTAACTTGTTGCTGATCTATGGCATAAAAACAAGCTACACATAGATTTTTATTTGCAGAAAATTAAATCAAAATGGTGAAGGCTTAAGATCTGAAAATTTTAAGCACGTCCTTCTCTTTTCTTCAGCTCTGTTTTTAGGCTTGTTTGAGCTATTTTTCTTTGTTATCTGGTTCAAGTTTTGGGCTTATTAGAACCAGATCACTTCTATCTTTGACTCATGATTTAAACAGATTGGAGTCATTCTTCTTTTGGAATTTTAGGTTCGGATTTTGAGCTTGTTTGAACCTTAATTTTCTATCCTAATCTACCTAACTGATAAGCCAAGATTAAGTTGTTTGGAAAATCTAATTTCACTAACCTATCAACAGTCAATTTAAAACTAATTAGTCATGATTAGGCTGTATGACTAACTAGGAGTGTGTTTTTTAGGAGTGGCATTTAAGCTTGCACACTTTCAAATTTTGTTTTTGTTTCTTGGTATGGGGCTGTACCTTTCTTGTTTTTACAATCTGCCCTCTTTTATCTTTCTATTGTTTTTGTATTTTTTATTTTTCTAACTTTGAATGAAATTATGGATGAAATATTTATAATGAGAAAAAAGATAAAAAGGCTTTCAAAAATGATAGGATCAAGAGAAATAATGTTTGAGCATCCTGCCATTGACAGGACCCCCAAACAGTTCAGCTCCATTCAACTCCTGCAAGAAAAAGGCATTGTTACCAGCAGTAGAATGAATGAGATAAGGGCCAAGCCATAAGTTATCAAATTTCCCATGCTTTCCCTTGTCTTCTCTCCTTAAGTCCAACTTTAACACTTTGTCACCAATGTTGAAATTGTTGGCCTTTGTTCTTCTATCAAAAATATTTTTGATGTTCTCTTTCTTTTGTAATGCTTTGTTATAGACCTCCTCTCTAGTTTGCTGAAGATGTATAGTCTAATTAATCCTTCTGATCATGTCATTGTCTTCAGACTGCACTTCTTGAATCAACTTCATAACTGGCACACCAAGGCTGGTTGGAAAAATTGCATCTATTCCATACACAAGTTGATAGGGTGACATTCTAATAGATTTCTTAAGTGTTAATCTGTCAACCCATAGTGCATGTAGTAGATTTGTGTGCCAAGAATTATTGTTATTCTCCAACAACTTCTTGATTATGTTCACCAAAATTTTGTTTGAGGATTTTTCCAGCCCATTACCTTGAGGGTAATAAGCAGTAGAATGACCCAATGTTATCTGATATTTGTGACATAATTCAACCATCTTCTTGGATCCAAATGCTGCAGCATTATCAGTAATGATCTTCCTAGGACAGCCAAATCTAGAGAGGATATGAGTCTCAATGAATTTTATAATGACAGATTCATTGGCTTGCCTAGAAGGGATGGCTTCTATCCATTTGGTAAAGCAGTTTGTTGCAGTGAGAATCCATCTATGTTGGGAATATGAAGGTGGATGGATTTCTCCTATGAAGTCAAGTCCCCACTGTTGAAAATGGGCTTCAAAAATGATTGGATGAAAAGGTAAGGGAAGCAATTTTCTTTTGCCTTCAAAAATTTGGCATTTATGATAGGCAATGATCACTTTATGGACATCTAGAAAGAGGGTGGGCCAATAGTAACCAGCTCTAAGGATTTTTTTGGCTGTTGTCTTCCAGTAGAGGTGGCCTCCACATTCTCCTTCATGGAACTCATGCTTAACCTTCTCTGCATCAGCCTCAGGAAAACATTTAAGCAATAACCCACTTGCATTTTTCCAATAAAGACATTTATCTACAATGCAGTAGTTTACAGCTTTTAACTTTAAAAACCTTGCCTTTGTTTTTGATAAACCAAGAGGTGTATTCAAATTAAGCAAAACATATAGAATATCAGCATACCAAGAGGAATTCATAAAATGGTCTTCAACAATGGGAGTTGACAATTCCTCTTGTTCATCTAAAGCATTTATCATATTTATATCAAGAACTTCAAAATTTGATTCAGCCATTAATCTAGCTAGTCCTTGGCCTTTAATCAGTTTAGTGGGCTTGATTTCTAAATCATATTCAAGTATCACAGCTATCCACTTACATCTTTTACCATCTGGGTCCTGTGTTAGAATGTCTTTCACAACTGAATTTGGGACAAAGGCAATGATGTGGGAGTGCAAAATATAAACTTTGAAGTCTTTTAAAGCTTTGACTAAGGCAAAGGGTTGTTTTTCCATAATGTTATACTTCAGAGGAGCATCTCTCAGTGCCTTGCTAAAGAATGCAATGGGTTGTTCTTGTCCTTGTGGATTTTTCTACAATAGGACAGCAGCGATTGTATGTTCTGATGCAAATGAAAAAATGTAAAAATCCTTTGAAAAATCAGGACTTATTAGAATTGGTGTTTTGGTTAATGCTTGTTTTACCAACTTAAAATATTTCTTTGCTTCCAAGGTCCATTTAACTCCTTGTTCCTTTTTCAGCATATTTGTAATGTTTCTAAGGAGTTCAGCCAAGTTGGGTATGAACCTTCTCAAGAAATTAATCTTTCCAATGAAGGATGGAAGTTCCTTGATGTTTCTAGGATGAGTGATTTGTAATATAGCCTCAATATTTTTTGGGTCTATCTTTATCCCCTCTTCTGAAATGATGTGCCCAAGAAGTTTACCTTCTTGGAGACCAAATAGTGTTTTCTTTGGATTTAAAGATATCCCAAACTTCCTACATTTCTCGAATACTTTTACAAGTGTTCTAAGTGCTCTTCATTTGTCTTGGAAAAAACAGTGACATCATCAAGGTAAATAATGATGAAGTAGCCTAATTCTTCCGAGAATGCAATGTCCATGGCTCTCTGAAAAGTAGCACCAGCATTCATTAAACCAAAGGGCATTTTCACATACATGAAAGTGCCCCAAGGTGTAGTAAAAGCTGTCTTTAATTGATCATCAGGATGTACTAAGATTTGATTGTATCCTGAGTAGCTATCAAGCAAAGAAATTCTTTTAGAACCAACTACCCTTTGTAAAATATGGTCCATTTTGGGTAAAGGGTAGTTGTCCTTCAATGAGGCTTTGTTTAAGTCTCTAAAGTCAATACAAAGCCTAATCTCTCCTGTTTTCTTCCTAACTGACACTAGATTAGACACCCACTCTGAATATCTAATAGGGACAATAATACCAGCTTCATACATTTTCTTGATTTCCTTCTCAACCAAAGGTAAATGAATAGGGTTTATTCTGTGCAGTTTTTGTTTAAATGGATTTTGGTTTTCCTTGAGAGGTATCTTGGGCTGACTTATTTCAGTGTCATAGGATTTCAGATCCTCAAAACTCCATGAAAAAACATCAGAAATTTCTTTAAACAACTCTATGTATTTCAGATTGATGTGAGCTGGTAAATTTTTAGATAGTTTGATCATATTTGGTTTTAGTTCATTGCCTATATTACACTCTTCAAATTCAATTTCCACAGGCTCCAGCTTTGGTTTCTTGGCCACATCATTGAAATCAAACAAATCTTCTAAAGGAACGAGTCCCTTTGGCAAACTTTGATTGTTAGACTGCAGAGTTTCTAAGTCTTCTTTTTCTAACTCTATAACAATTTTCATTGTGTTTTCAAGTTTGTTAGACAGCAGATTTACATCAGCCATCTCTAGAGACTCTTCTTCTCTATCAAATATATTTTCTTCACTAGGACAGTCTGTTTCATAGTGTGAATCTGAACTTGGTAGTTCAAATTCATTTCTGGACTGCAGGAAGTCTTCTATTTGTTTGTCTCCATCAAAAACTTGCCCATATTTTTCATTATCAGGGACAGCTGGTCAAAATTTAAGTTTAGTTGTGCATTGTTTGGTTTCATAAGGAGTTAGGCACGTTCTAGCAGCAAAAGCCAAACTGCTAGCTTGAGTATTTTCGTTTCTTGGGACAAAGATAAGTTTAAATTCCTCGAATGTTTTCAATAAATCCATGACGTCATTTCGATAGGCTCTAAGTCTGGGATGTTTCATAGTATATTCCCCATTCACTTGCCTAACTATTAGTTCAGAATCACCATGAACCTTTATTCTTTTGGCCCCTAATTTCTTCAATAAATGTAGGCCTAAAAGAAGGGCTTCATACTCGGCTATGTTATTGGTGCATTGAAAGTTTAACTTGCAGGAATGCCCTTTAGTATGATTTTTCATTATATTGTGAAGCCACACTCCCACACCTTCATCACTCTTAGTACAAGATCCATCAAATTGCATACTCGAAAGAGGACTAGTTTTGGGTTCATCAGTTTGGTTACTATCCTCTTCAACTAGCGTGCTTTTGGATTGTTCTTTAAGATTAGCACTTCGTTGAATTTGTTTTATTTCCTCAGGTTTCTTACTACCTTGAGGACTGCTTTCTTGACTCTCAAGGTTTAAAAGCAATGGATGAATGATTTGTAGCTCTAGACCTGTGTTTTGTTTGCTGTAGTTCTCTGGTCTAGCAAACTGTTTTGGCACTTCTGTCTCGTCTTCCTCCTCCTCTATATCCACCATTAATTCAGTTAAGGTCACTTGTTCACTGAATGTTTCATCATTAAAAAGGATAAATGAGTCAAGGCCTATATTTACTAAATAAAGGGGAGAGTTTTGTGGTCTCTCTTGGCTAGTAACCATGTATTGCATATGAGACTCCCTGTAAAGTCTTCTAGTTTGATTAAAAACAGGGATGGTTGCATATGTCATATCCATCTGCATAGTTCCTTGTAACTTAGCTCCCCAAGATCTAGATAACAGCATACCATATTTTGGGGGTACATCAGCCACAACAATATCCATTACCAAACACTTGGCTGGAATTTGTGCTAAGTTTACACAGAGGTCTTTGATTAATCCTAAAAATTTCACTCTGCTTGAGTCAAAGGAGTAAAGATCTTTGTAAGGTCGAGTAATTTCAAGGCCTAGGCTTTCCATTACATATTTGGGCATTAAATTGTGGAAGGCCCCTGAGTTATGCATGGCGTTGTGCAAAATTTTGTCATGAAAATTTAAACTAACATAAAAAGGAGGAACTGGTCCCTCTTGATATCTACCCTCAATCTTGGGACCAAATATGAGCTTTGGCTAGTCATCATTAAGATTGACAGTGTAATTATTCTCTTCTATGTTAAAATCCCTCAAAATTTTGGATCTATATACATCTTGGGCAGCTAATTCAGTGAGAGGAACAAAGATTTTAATTCTGGCAATTTCCTGCTCCAAACTAAAAGGCATCTGATTCTTTGAAGTGCTTGTTTCAACCTTATTAACCACCACTCTATCAGCAAAATTAGTTTGCTAATTTTCTCTATTTACATTTGTCAAAATTGTTTTAACAGGAGAACTAGCTGAGGTGCTAACGCTACTAAGGTCTGCACTTGGTTTTTCAGTACTTTGAGTGCCTTTTTCTTTGTTTTTATCAGAATTTCCAGCCACTTTTTTGTCTTTCTGTTTTGTAGTCTTGGGTTTATTTACAGGGCTGTTTTTTACAGAACTTTCAGAGGTCTTAGTCTTGGGAGTTTCCTGATTGCTTTTACTCCTAAGGTCATACTCCTTTTGAGTCTCTATGATGACATTTTCCATTTCTTGATAATAACTTTCATCCTCAGCTCTTTTATCATCGTAGCGTGTGTAGAGACCTTGTTTTCTAGTGTAATGAACTTCAAAATCATCAATGTCTACTCCCAGCATGTTGATGTCATCTTCCTCTGTTTATTCACTTGTTTCTTCAACCTCACTTACATAGTTTTGATGAAAATGAGGAGTGATCTATTGATCATCCCCTCTTGGTCTGTTTTGAGGCTGGTTTCTCCTAAAATTCTAATTTTGGTTTTGATTTATGTTTTGAGGAGCTGTTTGGTTTTGACTAGCTTGTGCTCTCTCAAGTATGCTATCTTTTTCATCGTCTCCTCCATCATTCTCTCCTTATTTGAGCTAGATTTTGAAGGTTTAGATTCCTCTCTAAAGGACACTCTCTTCTCATTCTTTCTCTTTTCTCCATTAGATTTACTTCCACAGCAAGAGCTCCTTTTTGCATATCTTCAAGAGTTAAAGGATATCTCTCTCTCAGCTGATAGACCATTTCAGGATCAAATCCTTCAGGAAACTTGTTTAAAGCTGGCCCTTGTGGAGGTTTTAAGTCTGGGGGAAGTGCATTATAAACACTGTTAAACCTAGTCCAATAAGTTTGTACACTTTCCCCAGTGTTTCTGTGGAGATTCTTGTAATCCGAAAGTATTTGGAGAGGGTTTTTCTTAACTTTCCATTTTTTCAGGAATAACTGATGGAAGGCTTGGAGATCATTAATACTGTGAGGTGTTAAGCCTTTGAACCATTTTCTTACTTCTCCCCCTAAACTTTGAGCAAATAATCTAAGTTTGACAGTTTCATCATCAATCTCATTTCTGTCAAAGTAGTCATTCATCTTATCCACATGTTGTGAAGCAGTAGTAGCATTACTGGCATCATACAATGGTATCTTGGACTGATAGTCCTGTGGGAGATTGACTAAAGGTAAAGGAAGGACTAAGGGAGCATACCATGTTGCCATGATAGGAGGTTGTGGAAAAAGTGGGGGGTTTACAAGTGGTGGGTTGACAAGAGGGAAAGTAGGCTGGAATGGAGTGGTTCAGATAGTGGATGTATGTAGAACAGATGTGGAGGGACTAGCAATATATTTTTGAGCTGATCTTGGATGAAAGAAACCAAAATTATGTAGGAAATGTAAATCAGGTGGAGTAGTTTATCTGCTACTAGGATGTTCACTTCTATCTTGGGATGAAAGTGAAGGCTCTAAATCTAACTGATCTATATCATCAAGCGACCTAGTTCTAAATGGATTTCTTAAGTCAACTTGTGATTGTTGTAGAGCTGCAAGGTTTTCAGGAATAGAATTAGCTCTAAAGGGTAATATGAAAAAAATTGAAGATTTAACCTCAGGAGACTTCCTAAGGATTCTTTCAGGGTTATCAACTATCTCAGGAGGGTTTGAGTCAGGGTAATCTCTAGTGTGAATATTTCTAGGAGCCACTATGCTGCGTTTTTCAGACCCAACTAAACAAGAAAATATTAACCAAATATGACAATCTTTAAGAGGCTAACTGATCTTTCAAACAAGAAATATTTAATCCTAAAGTCCTCTATCTTAGTTTAAATGATGTTATGATGATAATGGGTCTTCCCAGTGGAGTCTTAAGGTCCGTTTAGGGTTGTGGAGTCACCAGGTGGAAATTTTTAGCTCTTTTGGAGGTAAAAGGTTATATGGTCCACCACCATGTTTATTTAAATACCAATCTGAATTTTTTTTTGGGTTTTCTGAGTTATTTCAATCCTATGTGTTCTAAGAGTGTCCTAAATATGTTTCAACACTTAGCTACGACGATGAGACAAAGGAAAGTTTACTCTTATGGCTAAGCTAGCTGATCCTTCAAGGTTTGATAAGCTCTTATGAGAATCCTAAGGTTTCCTTAGTTTGTCACTGATTCAAATAAGTTTTATCATGATTACCATTTGCTTGGTAGTGCTTGAAGAGGGCTACTTGTACTGCATTGAACAATGTTCTTGAATCAAGGGTTTTTCTTGAGGTCTTATGAATGTATAGGTGTAATTTCACTCAGAACTCCCCACCTGAGTCACCAGAAATGTTAGCTCCCTGTAGTTCTAGCAGATTGGTGAGACTGAAACTGCAGGGAGAACACTTGAACCACTTTGGGATTCTAGGATCTAGCCCTCCTGAATCCAGAGAGGGATCTCTCTATAAGTGCAAAGATTGATTTATCTTTAAGGCTTTTGAAATGTGATATTAGGCTAGTTATGAAGAACAAGGTTTTTGTTTGTTTTGGTTGGGAAAATATATGTGAAGGTGAAGGAAGTCTAAATGAAGGGTGAAGGTGAATGAAAGTGAAAGATTGATTCAACTAAGAAGATAGGTAAGAAACAACTTCAATCCATTGGGCTATGTAGTCATAGTAGGATTTAATTGAAACAACAAGGTTCAAGAGTGGTCCATGGGGCAAGTCATATATGTCTAAGGATCTCTTTAAAGTTGATTTTATGGAATGGAATGAAACAATAAGAAGGGGAAACAAACAAATGAAGAACAAAGAGCAGCCTAAGATAAATTAAGTACTTTGAAACTATCTTGCTTTCGGCATACACTTAAGAAAGACATAAAATTTATCTAAGATCAGGTAAGTACTTTGAAACTAGCCTGCTTTTGATGCACTTTCAATAGAAAAACATTTAAAACACAAAAATAATAGCTTAAGATCAAGTAAGGACTTTGAACCTATCCTTCTTTCAACATATTCTAAGGGAAACTTTTCAAAGCAATTGTTGGAGAAGAAACTAGAGGACATGGCTCACCATAGACTTCCCTAGCTCTGCTTTATTTAGAAAACTTATCAAGACAACACATAAGATAACAAAGAATAGTCTAAGATCAGGTAAGGACTTTGAACCTAGCCTAATTTCAACATACTCTTAGGGAAACTTTTAGACAACCTTTGGAGATAAAACTAGAGGACATGGCTCACCAGACTTCCCTAGTTCAAATTTACTTAGCAGACACTAAAAATAACATTCAAGAATAATGTTTAAAGTCTAGACAATAAGAGAAGGGAATGCTAACATCTTGACTTCTTGGACTGTATTAAGTCATTCTTAAACAACACAATTGGAAGAAAACATGTAGATAAAGCTTATCAGTAAGAGCAGGGTACCTTTGACAGTAAATCCTAACTCTATAATTGCTGTTCTTTATCAGAGAAGATGGACAGAATGGAAACAGAAATAAAATAACAATTTACAATAAGAAAAACATCACTGTTGACATAGACCAGGATCCCATAAATCAACTGTATTGATGATTCAAACCAGTTACAATCTTCAAGTCCAGTGGTTCTCTACAGCTTCAAACTTCTCATCTCAACTTAGGTATCTTCAATTACAAGCAGAGCTTACGACAAATTCAGTAAACTATTTACAGGAAACAGATATGCAATGAGCAACATTATCTCATCTTCTATAGAAGTATTTATAGAATAAATGAGGAGGTGGGATAGGAAAAAGATCTTCTAGGTTCAATTAATACAGTTTAATGCTTGTCAGCCTTTGAAGGGCTCAATGGAGAAAATTTTCTAATATTTCCTTTGTATTAATTGGTTTACATTAAGTATTAAGCTTGTTGGGAAGATTTTGTTGACTTTAAGGCTCTTTGTTATCCTTGTAATAACTTTGTTGACAGTTTACAATAAGTTCCTTTGATTCGAAATAACTGCTCGGTTGTATTGAGGCAAACATCTTCTGTTCTGGTCATAACTAGGCCTTCTTTGATTGCTTTGAGGCTGCAGGTTTCTTTTGGCAGCTGGTGAGGATTCAATTAGCCTCTGATGCGGTGGTGGAGGCTTTTTTGGAATGTTAGATCTGAATGTCCTTCTTTAATCACTATTAATTTTCTTTAATTCTATGTGTTAGGCTTTAATTAGGCCTAATTTTTGTCTTTTGTTCTTCAAACTGTCTTCAATTGAGTAGATTATGCTTTAGATAATCGATTTTATGCCGTAATCCCTCAAAACTGTGTTAACAATCTTCAATTCTTCATCTCTGCTGTGATTTTATTCTTTAACACTGATACTCTTTGTTTGATTAATTTTTGCTGTGTCTTGTTGATGTGCAAGCATCATAGAGGGCTCTTATAATGTCACCAGTGTTCATGAGGCACTGGTAAACTTTGATGGGAAACCCTACAGAAAGATTTCCTTCACGAATAAAGGCCTTGGGGATCTTCATCTCTGGCCTTCATTTTTCCTTTAAAACATTTGAAAAACCTTTAAAACTTGCACAACAAAGAAAAATTAGAAAAAATCCTATGGGGAAGGGTTCATACTGCTTCATAAGTTTAGGTTTGATCGTGACCATTGGATGAAAGCATCCAATGGCGAGGATTGCTCGTGGGGTCAGATAGGGAGGTGGTGGATCAATGGTGCAGAAGATTAAGTCCAGTCCATTGATATGCAAAGATAAATGGTCGAGATTGATCGAGATAATATAATGTAGAGGGGAAAAATTATAATGAAATAGATGAAAATGTAAAGGAAAATGGGTGAAAAACCTTTGGCAGAGGTAAAAAGATTAAAATGAAATTCGGGGTTTCGGAATAATTCTGGGCTGTCGGATGAGATCGGCCATAGAGATCAACGGCGGAGATTTGCTTATGAAGTCCCTTGGAGGATGGGTGGAGGGCGATGAAAAAAAGGAGAGGTTAAACGTGAGCCGTTAGATCACAGAGATCAATGGCGGAGATCTATTACGAGAAAATGAAATGGGAATGGGAATGGTGGTTTCGGCTGAAGAAACCACTGGTTTCGCGCGATGAAAAGGAGGGAAGGAAATATTGCCTTTTTGAATGCGATATGCGTTAGAGATCGACACATGGCTTTTTAAAACCACCTACATCACGTAATTTTGAAACATTATCCTCCCGACTCAAAATTTACGCAAAACCGCGCACTGGCTGTCAAATCTGGGGCCTTAGATCGGATGGTCGTGAGGAGAGCGCGACGGAGAATAGATGCACGGGTGATAAGAGGTGGGGCGGGGTCAAGGTGGTTTTAATATTGACCGTCGGATCAGTGAATGGACAGTTAGGATTAATCAACGAGGGTGGTAGGTCCCAAATGAGTCAAGCCTATTGGGTTAAATATGGACCGTTGGATGAAATAGATCAACGACTCAGATTCAATATTGGGGTTTATGAAACGGAATATGGCACAAGGGTCAGGTGGAGAATGGGTCTTTGTGGGTCATTGATCTGCAGAGATCAACGGCTGGTATTCACCAAAAAAATTATACAACGAGGTTTATGAAAATAACAAAGGGTGAGGGCTTGAATCTGGACCGTCGGATGTATGTAATGGACGGCCCAGATCCAATCACTGGATCGCCAATCGACGGAGGAGAGAGGAAAGGTGTAAAGAAAATTTTCAATGCGATTAGATTGGAGCCATCGATCTTAGAGAGATCAACAATCGGGAATGAATTGTTGGTTTCAATGTCGGAGAGCTGGGCAGAGTTTTGATTAATTTGGGCCGTCGGTTCTTGTGGATTCAACGGTCCAGATTGAATCGCAATATTGAAATCAGAGGAGGAGAGGAATGGAAAAAATGATTTCAGCGATGCGATTGAACAAAGACCGTTGATCTAAGGACCAGATCGATGGCAGAGATTTACTTATGAATGCCAAAGGCGGGTATGCTGGCTTTGGGATAGAGCAACAGGGATTGTCGGATCTGAGTATGGTGGAATAGATCGACGGCTGGGAAACCATCGGAAGGTTTCCAATCGGAGGAGAGCAATAAACTATTCAAACGCATCCAATGAAAAACTCCGATGCGAGATCCCGAAGATCGTTGATTGGTTTAGATCAACGGTTGGTGTTCGCCCAACCAATGAACCATCGGACTTAATGAAAAAGTCAGGAAATTTGATTTTTTATGAAATATAAAGGAGGAAAAGGTTCGACAAAGGTTTTTATTATGTTTTAGCGCCTGATTGCGGGCTCTGGGTTACATGGAGGAGAGCGGAGGAGTCGGGTTTTTTTTTTTAAAGAAAAGGGGCCAATCGCATCGGGATTTTTTCCTTTAAACAAAGAAATGTGCCCATCGTAAACCTCCGATTGCGATTAGCGCTCGGGACTTAAATATTGGTCTTCGGTGCGGGTTATATGGTGGGGAAGTGGTTTTTGGGCTAGGGCCAAAAGGGCTGAAGTCATTAGCATAAAAAGGCTGCTTTTTATGATTTTTCAAGGTTTTTCAAAGGATTTTGGGGGTTTCGATAAGGTTTAAAAAGGAGTTTTAAACCTGATTAAAGGGGTTTTTCTGAAGGGAATAAGGGAATTGAAAAAAAATAGAGGAATCTTATGAGGAAAAAGGGGATAAAATGGAGGTTAATTATGAGTGAAAGGAGGGGTAAAATGAGTGGAAAATTGAGTTTTCAACAATATTTCTCTTCAGGAAAACAACAGATTTTCAGAATTGAAAGGGAAACAACAGTGAAGATTAATCAAAGGATAAGATATCTTCACAAGACTTCAAGAACTAACAATTTGGTAATAAAATTGTTTCTTGAAGGCTTAAAACATGATTTTGCCACCATTTGATATGACAAATTTTATAGGTGGCTAACATGTTTGACGAAATGTATAATGTGTACTAGGAATTCTAGGTCAAGTTTTTGCTTCAAAGTTGAATGTTTGGAATTTCTATCACCTTAATAATGATTATGGAAAGTTACACACAATTTTGGGCAAAGATTTAGAGTTTTCATGAAAAAGTGGTATAGATCTCCCGATTGCATGCACTGAACTAGGGAAATTGGGTCATAACCACATGGAAGCAGGCCTGTGTGTGTAGTTATAGCCTCCAAATTGCATGAATGTAGTATTATGGGTACAATTTGGAGTAAAATATGTGAAAAAAGGTTCCATATGAGGGATTGATAACTTGGGGTGGTTTGTAGGCTCCTGAGTGGTCTCTAGTCCCCGAGGATTGTCTGTAAGTTGTTGGTTTGTAGGGCCCACTTCCATAACTAGAACATGGAGGTTGGGTCATGTAATAGTAGCACTCCACTCACATTTACCCTAGAGATCTTGTGAAAGCGGGTAAATTTAGGAGGGGAGGTTACATCTAAAAACATTATTGAAGAAGGAAGCCTTTTCTTGGACTCAAGAAGAAACCAAAGCTTTTGAAAAAATTAAAGAGGCTATGTGTAAAACTCTCATACTAGTCACACATGAATTCACAAAAACTTTCATGGTGGAGTGTGATGCCTTAAGCCATGGCATTGGTGTAGTTTTGATGCAATAAGGAAGGACCCTTACATTTGAAAATATCGAACTTAAAGGAAAGAACTTAGGAATGACCCTTACCTTTGAAAGTATCCAAATTAAATGAAATAAATTATAAAGACCCATACATGAAAATAGTTGTTGGCCATACTACTTGAAATTAAAAAATGGCATCCTTACCGATTAGGAATACTCTTCAAAGTAAAAATATATCATGATATTTTGAAGAACATCTTGGAAAAAAGACTATCTTCAGAAGAGGAACAAAAATGGGTTACAAAGATACTAGGTTATTGCTGATTTTTCAAGGTCTTCTTAGCTGATAATTACTTCTAATGATTTCTTAGATTTATTATTCTCATATTCATGTACATAATTAAGTAATCAAACAAAATATCTCAGTAGTAGAACAAAAATGACATTAGGATCATAAAGAGACAAGCAAACACAAGAGACAAAAATATTTTACCCCGGGAAAACCCACTTGGGGAAAAAATGCAACAACATTTTCCCTAGATAAATTATTCAATTCAATACAAATACGATATTATTTTTTATAGTTACAATAAAGTCAAACTTATTAATAGTGAAACCCAGGTCAAACCTGCTTAATCTGCCAAGAGATAGGTCTACTTAGAATTCAACCTTTTTCCCAAGAGATAGGTCTGGTTAGAATTCATCCTCTTGCCTACCTCAGAGATTTAGCCTTCTCAGATGTCAGGGTTGCCTCAAAATTTGGTTTGTGCAGATTCTCATCTTGCCCTTTAATCTGGATATTCCCTTATCTCTCTCTTTCTTCCCTTGAACAAAATTAATCTGAATTTTTTTTCAGGTGATGAAGTCTAATGGGTATATATAGTGATTAGATGCGTTATCTCTAAATTGGTACTGATGGGCTGCTCCACCAGACAACTTAGAGTAACTCTTTCAAATCAGATTTTGACTAAGGATTATCCTCTTTAGCCTAAGAGGGCTCTCTCAAATTAGCTTGTGGTTTGTTCAATTATGATTCAATCAGATGGATAACTATGTGATATTGACTTGAATGTGTTTGATTGCAGGTGAAAAATGTGTAGGGTTCACTACCATTGGGCTTATGGAGTCAGTGTTAGGAAATTCAATGACAATGGATCTCCTTATGAAAGCCAAGGCATGTAATGTTTCAATGAAAGGACAACAGACACATAAATATTCAATGGCATAATATTCAAAGGAAGTCAGAGCACGAGTAACATGAATTTTGAGTAATTGAAAATCAAGCTATTGAAAGCAACATATTAAGATACATAAGACATAAGCTCATTGAAACACCAAAAGAATCTCAGGTGAAGAAGAAAACACAGTCACTGTATATTACTGATCATCGAAATTTTACAAAGTGGTAGTTTCAAATAACATTCTCCAACCCTTTCTTCTTCGAAGTTCTGCCTATTAATAGGCTTTTGTCAATTACATTGGATCTGGCTATCTGGCTAGATCATCAAACCATCATCTTTGCACCTCACTTAACAATAAACTATATACCTGGAACTAAAACAAACACCTAATGAATTTAGACTTAGAAGCCTATTAAGACTCTACATCTTATTTATTACATTCAATAACTGCATAATTGGATAATTACATCACTAATGGCCAAGTGCTCAAGTGTCACTAACCATAATTAAGACACAAATACCTCACTAGATATAGCAACCAATCACCCTACTTTTAAGGAAAAGATAATCATGATATTTTGGCCACTGTCTTTATGTTGAGCCGAAACAGATGACACCTTTGTCGAGGAGTAAATATCTGTTGGAGTGTCCCACTGACACCCTTTAATGCCTCCACGTGGTTTGTTGGACTTCAATACACTTTCAAAATACCAAAATACTACCAAAATATGCTCGCTGCAAAAACTGAGTGAAACAGGCAGTTTCATAGCGTGGTTTGGTAGAAAATCTATTTCACCCATCCAGGTCAATATTTAGCCTTCCTTTCTGATTTGCATATGTTTGTTGGACAAAATAAGTTAAATGAAAATTTTATCCTCCATTGATTTCCACCTAAACTGTGATTTTTTGCAAAATGTAATCCATAGGGATTTCGTAACGAAATCTGGCCTTCAAGCCTAGGCTTCGCTACGAAATTTCCTAATTGGAAGAAAAACAAAAAATTTCCCTTTTTCCACAAAATTTCACCTTCAAAAATGGAAATGATGGTTCTTGAATGTTGCAAAATTGTCAAAAATATTTTAGGCCAACTCTTCAAACTTTGGGAACTCCATCTTTAGCAGTAGAAGGATGCATCTACTTAGGCTCATTTATCCCTTTGATTTTAAATCCTCTTTTCTTCAATTCTTCCTGAATCATCTCCAATTGATCCTCTAATCCTTTAACCTGTCCCTTGAGATTATTCCTTTCAGACTGTAACCATAGGTTTTTCTTTCTGGTGTGTTTCATTACTCTTCTCAAAGGAAGTGTTCTTTTCAGCAAATTTTTGACATTTGTTAATGATTCATAATATTGGTTCAGTTGATCATTTACTTCTTCATTGAAATATTCCAGTAGATTTCTGTCCACCTTATCATCCTGTAATTCTATCTTGATTTCAATGACCTCTTCTCGGGCCTCTCTTCACTATTCCTTCAATACCTGCACTTCAACTTTTTCGACCATCTTCTACTTTCCTTTCCTTTGCACAAAAAATTATTTTGTTGTTGGAGACAAGTATATGATGTCTTCTATATAGGATGCTTGCCTTTGTCAAAATCTTCTGTCTTCTTGTTTTCCATGACATCCTTTGCAAGTTGTAGCCTAGTAAGTGGTTTCCTTGGCTGAAATAAGAAATCTGCATCTTATCCTGCAAAATCAGGATTTTTAACAATATTACCTTTATTTTTCTTCTTCTTGTCAGCTTCAATGTCTTCAACTCTGGCAACTGGAGTCTCCTCAATATATTTAACTTGGAGGATGTCTTCGAGATTCCCCTTTCCAATTTTTTGACTTCTAGTTATCCTCCTGCTACCATGTTTACTAATATTTTGTTTGTTGTTTGTAAGTGAAGGTTGTGGGATTTCTTCCTCTTGTATAGGTTATGTCTCAACATCCATTGGCTCTAAGATAGGCTCTGCCTCTTCTTTATTTATACCTTCTGTCACATCTGGAGATTTATCATTTTTATTTTATGAAGTAGCTTTTGGCTTTGGATTTTTCTTAGGTGTCACTGAATCAAATTCATAACCACTGAGGAAAAGGAAAGATGCCCAATCTCTGTTTAATTTATTTAATTCCTCCAACACTAAGAGTTTAATCAAACCATGGTGAAAGATTTATTTCTCACTTCCTTCAGCCCTGACTTGAACCTTATCAGACATCTTCCATAAGCTCCTAAACAAAAATAAAGGAAGATCAAGGGACTGCTTACTAGTGAAGTGTAATATAATCCTGAAATGGTACAAGTAAACCATATGAAACCTCCCCTCACAAGTAAAGTACTTCTAGATAAAAAACCACAATCTAGAATAATTCTCCTTCATATAACTCCTTGGAATCCTAGATGCCATGTCATCTCCAATGTGTTCTAGTTTAAAAAATTCATCACAACTCTGCATTTTGAATTTAGTGGATTTGAACCACTCTTCACCCGCTCTTGGTATCTCTGTGGCCTGAGAAATAGTATCACGTGACACTATGAAATTTAAAACCCCCACCTTCAAAGTTGTGCCTGTAATGTTCACTGCAAAATCCTTAAATATTCGAGCATGAAATCCTTGAATCTTTTGACAGAATTGCAGGAATTCGACATTTCTGAAGGCATCCACAAAATTGGGGTATTCATTTAATAACTCGAGGTCTGTGGGCTCGTTTCTCACACAAGAGACTTCCTTGTTGACTTTCTTCTTGATAGCCATCATTTCTTATAACCACGTTGTCTCCTTCAGTTTAACACCTGTAGAGAGAAAAAAACTAAACGACAAGCTGCTTGGGGTGGGAGTCAGCTTCTCAAATATAATGGTGGACTGCTACATGCAAGACACGAACAACAGATGACAAAGAGGTGCTTTGAGATGAATTTAAAAAATGGAATTTGAAAGTGGGAAAATGATGCCAAATGTGGGAATAAAAGGTAATGATGAGGGTATTTACAATTTTTCATGCTTGGGTGATCATGATAACGAATTGGATGACCTCACCTTTATCCCTAACCATCAGAACTTTGACAACTGATCTTCCTCTATTTTTTTTGCAGAAAAACATGATTCCACAGCGAAGACATTTATAAACCTAGAATATTAGCTACGAAATTTTCAGGTGATTCCGTAGCGAAATTTGCCATTCTGCAGTTATATTCATTGCAAAATCGTGAAAAAACAGATAGGTGGCATTACTTTGATTTGAAACTATGCATGTGGACCTAAAGTGGAATTTGGTGGATATGAGTGACATGACATGAATAATGGGGTGTTTTAGACTTAGGATAAAGGTCTATTCCATGAATTTTTTTATCAATTTCATGAACCAACCTATTAAGACAAAATGAAACCTAGGTGAGTGACCCTATCAATTAAAATTGAAAATTTATGTGTGATAACAGGATGAACCCAAAGTGGTGTGTCTGAAGGGTTAGGCAGACTTTATATTTTGGAGGGCCAACTTGACATTTGGAGGGACATAAAAATTAAATTTCAAAATTGATTTTTTCTTTCTTGAAGGTGACATCAAGAACATGTCTTATATTTAAAATTACACATTTGAAGGGCTAAAATATTAATTATGAAGACCAAACATAGCTAAAAAATTCAACACTCCCTCTTAGCTAGGGAGGTATTATTAATCACTTTTCGAAATGTTCACTTGTTGAAAATTTCTCTAAGAAAAGGTTGAAACAACTCAACATTCATCATCAAAATCAACATAACATTCGTCAACACCTCTAACCCATGGTATATCACTAGCATCAACTAGTCACAATAATTTTGGTTAGCATCTCTGACCCATAGTATATCATTAGCATCATCTAATCACCATAATTCTGGTTAGCATCTGTTATCTCTCAGGTTTTCCTAGAAGTTGTGTAAGAGGAAAGTATACCCAAGGTAACCAAAAACCAACCTTCAGATGCAGAATCTAGCCAATCTGCATCCAGAGAGGGCTCTCTCTTTATAATTTATCTTTGTTCTTAGAAGGTTTTAGGCTAGTTATAGATCCAAGAGTTTGTTTGAGAAATGGTGGAATCCACAAAATAAGGGCAAGGTTGAAAGTTTTCAGTCCATTGGGCTATGGAGTCAAAGGATGGCTTTACTGGATTTCTATTCTACACTCAAGATGGTTTTACAGGGCAAGGTAGCTAGACAGAGAACAATCCTTAAAATTTTAAGTGGATGGGATGATTTTGAAGGGATGAAAGGCAGCTAAGAATCTTTCACCATGTTCAAAAGAAAGAAATGAGATGACTACAAACAAAGAGCAATGAAGAATTCTTTATTATAGTAATCAACAATGTTTAAATTAGCAAAGTAAGAGCATTTAAGAATTCATGCTTATAACTAATTCAGAGGAAAAAATTAAGAACAATCACATCTGAAATCAGAGTACAATTAAGTAAATTCTGATTCAATCCTTTATGTAAATTATTCAGAAATGGACATAATGATATTATGAACTTATATAAAACTTAAGACAAGGGTAGAAAAACTTATTGAACTGTAGTCTAACACATGAATCCTGCAAAAAGTCCTGAAGCTTCAAATCGTCATCCAGTAAGCCACGAATAAATTTCTCCAAAATGCTTTTATTCCGAAAATCTCAATGTTACAGCAAAGTAATAGAATCCACCCTCAATACTTCCTTTGAGGGTTTATTTATACAAGAAAAACTTGAAAAAATCTCACACTAACTTAGCCAATAATCTAGGGTGACTAAGGAGTAATTTACAAATAAACAGGAGACACATGGTCTCGTGGATAGAATAATAGGTAACTGATGATGTGCTGTTTCCTCATTTTGCTGATGTGCTGGAGGTAAGTGCTGAAAAGGGCTCAATGCTGTCTTTTGGAGTAATTTCTTTGCTTGCTTGATACTCTTTGTCTTTACGGATACTCTTCAACCTGCGTAACTGATACTCTTTCATCTGTACTCATTTTTATCCTTTTACCTGATAGTAAAGATAAAATTCTCATCCTGAAGATAAATTTTATAGAATTTCCAATAATTCTTTCCACCATTGATCATCTGGTATCATAGTTCTTTTGAGTTTTCTCAATGTCTCATCTGCTTCGGTGAGTTTGTAAAAGGTGGGCTCATTAGGAAACAGATACTTTATTTCATGTTCCAGATGAAATAAATTCCTCACTCCATCATAGATATTTCTCCCTGTTGGTAATGTTGACTCTGGTAAACTAGTAGAACAAGCAGCTGTATTTTGAGCATGAGTATTTATTTTCTTTACATAGGTTTCCAAGTCCATTATTTGATCCTCTGAGAGCATAGGACTTGGTAACCCACTTTCCAACAAAGCTTGAAATTTCTCTCTGAAAATATTGATATCAACCAAAATATCTGAGCACTTCCTTTCTAAATTCTGCATGAAAGTTCTTTTGATGAAAACTCTCTTTATTTCCAAAACTGCGTCGGTCCTGTCCTCAATCCCTAATCAAAAATTGAATAAGCTGATTGGCCTACTCAGGCCTGCCTCTTAATTCATTTCTTGTCCTGTATATTTCTTCTTGGGCTATTTTAACCAAATCATTTTGTTCAAAAATAGCTTGAATAGAGGGCCAAATACCCTTTATTAACTCAATGATATTACCCCAAAGAATTTCATTTATTTCCTTTAAAGGCTTTTCCAATGAAAGATCTTTTTCCAAATCCTGAACCAATTTTTCTAATCTTTTTATTTCCCTGGTGTTATCAGCAACTGTCTTTTAGATGTATCATATTTCTCTTCCAATTTTACTAATTGCAATTTTGTGGTTTGAAGTTCTGTGACCCTTAGTTGTAAACTTTCCATTTGCTTTATCAATTCATCAGAACTTAAACCAGAAGTGTTTACCTGGGCTGGCTGTGTTAGCTGACCTTTTGTTGTAGTACCTGTAGTTGATGTCTGCCTGATAGCTTCCTGTTCCTGCAAAGCTTGTTCCAATTCCTTCTCTGTTTCACTTAGTCGCTCAGTCATATTTAGGAGCAACTCCATTATTTCTTCCTGTGAATTCCCCTTTAGAACTTCTTGGGTCTGAGGGTGCCTTGAGGCTGGCAATTTTAGCTTCTTTCTCAGTGCAGCTATGTCATCATCTTTCTTCTTTATTAATGCCTCAATACTTTTAATGTCTTTGGGGTTGTGACCCAAGCCAATGATTATGTCTTCTAGAGACTTTATTCTATTATCTTTGGCCTGAGAAGAGGCCTTCTCAATTTGCAATTGGGCACTTGTGTTAATTTAAATAATCTTGCAGCGTTAGGGCTGCCATGGCCTTATTAGTCAGAGTGGAATACACCATTTCCCCAGTTTTTTTGTGCAGCTCTATCTGGTCTAAAGGATGAATATCCTTAGCCAGGACCTCAAAATTTGTTCTAATATAATCAGCTGCTGACATGGGTTTTGGCACCTTTGACTTGAAGTGGCTCATCATCATTTTGCCTTGTGAAATGTCAAATGCTGACATTAACCTTTCCTGATTATGGGGAGCCATTTTCATATATTGATCATATACCTTCATTCTTAATGGATCATTCTTGGCCTTTATATTAATGAAGGTTCTTTTTATATCCCCTGTATCTGTTTTTGGTGGTCTGAAAGAGGATACCTCAGTACTCAATTGCTTTTGTAAAGCTTTTCCTTTATGTCCTGTGTTTGTTTCACTAACTGTGCCAGTTAGTTGACTGTCTTCCCTTCCATCATCAAACACTTCATCTATGATTTCCACATCTGGAAGTGGATCTGATTTATGTTTTTTGGCTTGATGTATTCCTGAGGGCTCTTTAAGAGTAGTGTCTGGAACCTGCCTTTTCTTTCCTATCTCCATATTGGATGGAGTTTGTAATTCTGAAACTTCAGGATGCTTTACTGGAGTGGGAGAAACTTGAGTTTTTTCAGGTGCTTTGGAAGTTTGTGGTTTCTCTGCCATGACCAAAGTTTCAATGACCTGAATTTCAGGTTCCTTTTGGTTCTGCTGCAACTGATGAACTACTTTCTTGTAATGTCTGCTGTAGATTTTTTGCTGAAGAAGTGGCAATGTGGGGTACCTGCACTTGACCACAAGATTCTAGGTCATACTTCTTCTCGAGATCTTTCATAATTTTGTTCATTTTGTCAGCTTCACTTTCTTCCTCAACAAGTGTTCCTTCAACCCATTCATCTTGATTGGCATATTGTTCTAGTTCGGGAATCTTGTGGTGTATATAAGGGGATGATTTATTCTTTAATCTCTTTTCACAAATGAATCCAAATGGGTCATAAGGAACCCAACGAAAAGTTCTTTGGAACTTGCTTTGTAATATATTTTCTGCCTCTCTCTCGGCCTCCCTAGAGTTGCAGATGAAAGGACCTAATTGACTTTTGATCCTTAATTGGGCTTTCTTCTTCACACTACAAAAATGGATCACATCCGAATTATTCATTTGCCTGAAATATTCCAAGGCAAAAATCCTCATGGGCACATATCTTGGCAACTTGAATGGATGTAATTCACATCCATAGATTCTGATGACTGAATGGTTCTGATATAAATACCAATCTCCAATTTTATAAGTCCTTGAAAGCTGCAAGGTCTTCTTTATTTCATTACTGAGCCTTGGGGGGGGATTCCTGTGAACAAGGTTGTTGCAGGATATACAAACTGATCAATGAACTCAGTGTAGGAATAGGGAGAATCAAAGGAAAAATGAATTATGGGAGACCAAAATATAACTAACCTGGGGTTTCCCTTGGCATCAAGCTTTTTAACAGAGAAAGGGAACTTTTCTGATTGATAGAAGATAATGAGATGATAAATAACTGAGGAATATTTGAAAACTTTTTCATCATCTAGCCTCATGAACTGATCATGGATCTTATTGGCTATAAAGGAGGCAAAGTCATATTTGATTTTAGGAGGTTGCCCGGGAGTAAAAATAGACAGCAAAGCCAGGGTTATCTCATCAACATATTCACTGGTATTGAAACCCAGGACAAAAGATATCATATTTAGGATGAGCCTTCCCAACCTAGTGAAATAATAAAAACCATAGGGAGGAAGTCCCTTAGGTTGATGTTCAGGCAGCATGAAATTCTGGCAAATGGCCTTCAATTTTTCTGGGGTCAATTGATTAGACTTTTCAATCAGTGCTTCTATAGACAAAGGTGTTAGTTCTTGACCTGGTTCAAAATGTAGCATTGTATTGATAGACTGGGGAGTAATGTGGAAAAGAACACTCTGGTCAGGGGATATTACAGCTCTCTGAGTGGGATCATAGTTAGAATGGCAATAGTGGATGATTTCTGGGAAATAAATGACTGAGGGGATGAGATATCTGGGGAGATTGGATCCCCACAACCCAATGAGATCTTGCCCCTTCGAGTACTCGTCTCTGCAGCGACAATAACTCAGAAGGGGACTTTCATCAAAATGCAAGTCTTTAATCTGGAAATCTTTGTCTACTAAAAGAAAATATTCTAACTCTCGGTGAGGGGCATTCAGTGGAGTTACGTTCAAAGCTGCCGGGACCTCCATTTTGGTTCTTGTGGATTCAAAACGGAGGTTTCTGGTTTTCTTCATAGGCCAGGCGTGATTTTGATCTTACTAAGGGAAATTGGCACAATTGCAGTTTCAAGGGAACAATTCACAGTCCGATATCTCAGAAAATGATCTCGGTAATAAGATTTAATCTCTGATTCAGTGAAAAACGAGGAAAACAGACTTTCTTTTGGAGTTTCTGAGCGCTATAAGATAAATACCTGTTCTTGGAGGAAAACTGGCTTTTGACAGGTATCAGGCGATGGCAGGAGGGTACTTGAACACAGGTGCAGTGGAATCTTGGACCGAAATCAGATAGCACAGTAGATTTTAGCGGAAATTTGAAAATCGTAGCAGAAGGCGCAGTCGTTTTCAATAACGAAAATAACGGGAAAAACACGAAAAATTGGTTTTATTTACAAGTAAAAGGGATTTTTAGTTTTTCGAGGAGTGACGTCATACTAGTACGGGCTGACGTGGGGCAGGAGGGCCGGGCGGTAAGCGGTAAGCGGTAAGCGGTAATCCCCGCACCGCTTATGGACAAGAGTAGTATTAGACGAGCGGGAAGCGATTCCATTAGAGTCACGACACGTGGACGGAGGACTGGTCAAATACCACCAATCCCCCGCGCGTTAATGTGCTGACTTGGGACGGGTAGCGGAATAAGTGTTAGTCGTAGATCTGTAAAGGAGCGATCCGACGGTTGAAAGAACGGAGAGATGGTGCGATAGTTATTGAGCGGGTCCGGCGGGGTTTTAAACGTTATTAACTTTATTAATCATCCCGGGGGGCGTCTAATAGGCGGAGAGTATGGTTATTAATTAATTCAGATAATTAACTAATTCCATGGTTATAAAGGGTCGGGGTAAGGAATTGTGCGCGCGGGTTTTAATTGTGTTTGAAATGTCGGGTGGAATGCCAGGTGGATGAGCCACGGTGGAATAGGGACTTTTCCAAAGTTTTGGTTTTGAAAACAAAACTTCGGGTTTTATTTATATTTTTGTGTTAAACACATAAATCATATGTTTAAACGTTATTTCGTATATTTGTTTTTTATTTTATTATATGGTAATAAATAAACATTATTTAACTACCATAAGGAGCGGGACTATAATATAAAAGAATTATAACATTTAACCAAAGGGCGTATAGACGGGTTTTTAATGAATATTTGAGAAGTAAATACTTTGGTTAAAACATAATAGAGGAGTTTGGGATATTTATAAAAAAAAGGAGTTATATACTTAGGATAAGGCATTTCACTAGGGATTTAGTAAATAGAGTTAAACATTAATATGAAAAAGGGACAAGGGGAACTCAAAATACTTTGCACATCTAGGAAAGTGACAACACGAAGTAAATTGCAATATCTTATCTTCAACACTTAAACTTAGAATAGCAAGTTATCTTGAGGGATTTTTATGGAATTTTGCATGATTTCCTTAAGTAAAATAGGATTTTACTTAGGAAAAGGTTAAAGGTGAATGATTATAATGATGAATTATCTCAAGTACTTAGGTCTTTTTGATCATTAGGCCGAGGGTCCGGTCCCTCCAAAAGTCAAGGAAATGCCTTGAGCCCCTTTGATCTCCAAATACCTTAGCACTTTTGGGGAAATTAGTAAAACTTTTAAGGGGAAAGTGATGAGGGAAGTTAATGATTTTGACTTTGTTTGCTGTGATTTTCCAGTGTATTTCCTGCTTCAGTATTTGTGATGAAAGTAAAGGATCAAAAACATGTAGCAGCATCATTCATCAGATAAAACTTTGTAACACCATCTACCTACCCTATCTACTACTACCATTTTCTCTTCTTTATTAGGGTGCATTTGGACTTGCAAACCCTTTTCAACTTTTTCTTTTTACATGATAAATCTATCTATTTCTACCCTTATTACATCCAAGGGCTCAGATTAAACTGTTGAGCACCTCTTATTAACTCTACCTATCTACTTATCTGCCAAGATTAAACTGTTTGGTCAGATATTTATTCTCTAATCTACAACATGAAATTGAAATATGAGTAAGCCAGGTTTAAACAGTTTGACTTATTCATGAATTGTGGCAAAGGTTTGACAAGCTGCACACAATTGCTTTATTACAAAAATGAAATAGTAGTGGCATTTGGATTTGCACACTTTCCTTGGTCTATTTTTTGCTTGGGGTTCATTTCTTTCATTTTCTTGACCAATTTATTTTTCTTACCCTTTGATTTTTCTTTTAGGGTATACCCTCTTTACATTTTTTAAATTTTTTGATTTTTTTGGTTTTCAAGAATATGGAACACCTTTTCTTTAGAAAGAAGGTTTGAACATATTCCATAGTTCAATCAAGACAATCATGAAATATGACACCTATTGGTATAGGAGTCTAACAGAACTTCTATCAACTTTATGCGTGCTACACACACCAAGTGACTATATTGACAACTTATGGAATCAGGGTCATAGTCTTCAAAGTAAACAAAGTCTCCACTTTGACGAGTTTGTTTGAAAAAATAACCTTTCAGTATAATAGACCCTCTGTCATACTGAAATCCGTGATCATCATAGTCTTGTAATAATTTCATTTTTCGTTCAGTGCAACGCATCAAATAATACTTCACATTTTCATCGTTGTCAATAGGTGCAATTACAGCAAAAACATTTGCTGCACAATAAAATAAATTTAACATTTAATTATGCATATTTAAATTTATTTCTAGATCTTTAAATCATTAGAAAGTAATTCAAATGTTACCTTCTCTAACAAGATCAGAAACTCGATCACCATTGGATGATATTGTAGTTTCCTCTGATTGCATTTCTTCAAACATTGCAACAAACATTTTTCCCTTTGTATTTAGCTCTGAATGTTTCCAATCGTTCACATACATTTTGTTTTCACAAACGTCATTGGATTTTGTGTTGTCTATGCAAACATCACAAAAACAAGAATATTTTCTTTTATCCAATGCAAACACATTTCTGGACAACTTTGTTGGAATTGAATGCAATTTTCGAGTCCCTTTTATTGTTTCAACCTCATTTCCAATTGATCTATCTACGTCTTCGATTCCAATATGCTAGAAAAACCTTTATATGGAAAATTAGAAAAAGAATTTGCAAATATGATATCAAAATACAATTAAAAATAATCATTGCATGATAAATGTACAATGTGTTTAAAATTATATTTCCAATATAAATTAAATTGAATGTACCTTCGCACTTCTCTTTATGGGTTAATCTCATGGCTTAGAGTAGTGTTGCACCATTGAACAACTTCTTCAGCGTTCACAAGTCGGCGTGCAGAGTGGTTCATTTGATATCTTCGAAGTACTCGTTTTATGCATGCTCTTGCACCGTCATGTTCTCCTTTTCCATGGCCAGTCTTAAATAAATTCCAACAATGTTTAATGCAGATTTTCTTATGAAGACAACACAACCAAAAAAATGATCGTGCAGATTTGAATCGACCTGCGCATCCATCTGACCATATCCAATGTTCATTGAATGTTATTCCATGATTTTTCAATGAATCATAAATTCTTCCAAAACAATGTTGTACAAAACATGTATCATGTGTACGATCGTCACTGATATAAAAGTGATATTCTTTAATGATATGTCGATTTTCACTCGTGCTTTCTATATGATCGACATTTTGTTCAGCATGTCTATATAGAATATGGATGAGCAAGGAGACTTGGTCAGAGTGATAGTATTCACTCTGAATTTCTTTTTGTGGAACAAATGTATAGTTCTCTGCAAAATCAATCACTGACAAAATGGTCCCTGGTTGAAAAAATTCACGAGATTTTTTGAATTGCAAGTCTTTCCATCGAGATCTATGTGAATGCTTGGTGTATTTGTATATTTCTGCCTCAAACTTTCTCAAAAAGTCTATCAGAAAAAATTGGTCTTCTCGAAATTCGATTCTTTTAACACTATCTGCACCTTGAATCGATGTACCGATATATTCATATCTCTTCCATTTCACTTTCATGTTGGACAATGATTGATCATTTATATCAATACGATATTTGTTTTGAAATTTAGTCAAATCTCCACAATCATCGCATTTTTTACCACCAACACATTTCTTTTTGTAAAATAGTTCATCGCTTTCTCTTTCACATAGAATTTGAGATATGAATTCATGGATAGTGGAAGGAGGAGGTGAATCATTCCATAATGTTCTACCGAAATCAAGGAATGTGTCATAATATAACTCAAATTCCACATGATAACGGCAACAAGTGTCGCGTACGGTGATAGGTTTTACATACCATGGTTTTTGTTGAACAAAAGCACTGATTGAAACATGAATTTGACGATTATTTTCTTTGAACTTGTTGAATAACTCTATTTGAGTGGTTTCCAAGAGATTTTTTTCATGTTCTTCATATTGATTTCGTGCTATTCTTCTTCGCATCACATGTCTTGTAGTTGGTGAAACACGTGAATTGTTCTTCCAATATTCATATATTATTTTTTTAACATCTTCTCCAAGTCTATCTTTGTATGGTTGCCTACAAATAGCTCTCCAACAAGCGAGTTCATCATTTACATCTATTTGCAGTCGAAATTTTTTATGTTTGTGCAGAGTCTTTCGTGAGGTTCCCAGTGCTCGTGCCATAGATGTTATCAAACGATTCTCTCGAGTACTTGGTGAAACCATTGCCATCTGTATTCCTCTACGTATATTTGAAACATCTTTATCTCTAGATCTCTTAATTGACTTTATAGAACTATTCATATTTTTTATCACCTCTTCCTTCATTTTTTTTTATCTTTGGTTGATTTTCGAATACCCAATAGTGTCGTCACTTCTTTTAATTTCCTTGATGATAGGAGACCTTTCAACATTTGAGCCTGAACTGTCACTTGCTCATTTAAGAAATAATCTTCAAAAATGAAGTCGACACGATATCGTATAACATGGTCAGGTTTTTTATCTCCATATGTGTGAGTGTCAACATTTTCTAACATCTCATTATCGATAGTGATTTCATCTCTACATATTCGAAAAAATAGTACATATTCAATAAATCACTAAATTAATAAATATGTCAATACATATTAGGAAAATTTTGAATATATCAATAGATCATAGTATTTACATTTACATACCCGCTTCAATTTCTGCTTGAGGTTGATTTTCTTCTTCAATATTTTGAGGAGTATCTCTGTCTGTTCACATTAAACAAAATATTTTTTAAATTAGTTCATCAAATAAAAATTAAGCTTCACATTTTACATTAGAAAATTCTTAAATATATCAATAGATCATAAAATTTACATTTACATACCTGCTTCAATTTCTGCTTGAGGTTGATTTTCTTTTTCAATATTTTGAGGAATATCTCTGTATGTTTACATTAAACAAAATATTTTTCAAACTAGTTCATCAAATAAAAATTAAGCTTCACATTTTACATTAGGAAAATTTTAAATATATATCAATAGATCATAATATTTACATTTACATACCTGCTTCAATTTCTGCTTGAGGTTGATTTTCCTCCTCAATATTTGAGAGGGCTTCTAACTTTCTTTTGCGAGATTGTCTCGTCTCTTCTCTACGTGCCTCACGGTCTCTTTTTCGATCATATTTTCTCGCACAAGTTCTTCGATTTCCCATGATAATAGGGTATGAAGTTCAAAAAATTTCCTTCGAAAAATTAGACAATAACTCAATTACAAAAAATATCACAAAATATTTAATTTAAAAAAATTAAGTGTAAATTTTTTGTAAAAAATACATACTCCAATCCAAAAAACAGACTTTAAAAAATTCGAGAGAAAAATGTCTTATAAAAATGAAACTAAGTTCAAAAAATTTACTTCAACGAAAAACATGTACATACCTCCAAGAAATGTCTTTTGAATGTACGTCCAAGAAATTTTTTACAATTTTTTCCAAATCACGCCGCCTCCAAGAAATGCCCTCCAAAAAAATTCTGTAAACCCAAAATTGTAAAATCAATTTCCTTCCAAGAAATGCTCTTAAACTCAAACTTTGAAGAAAATTTTTGAACCCAGACCAAGATTTTGTAAAATCGATTTTGCTTCCAAGAAATGCTCTTAAACCCAAACCTTGAAGAAAAGCTT
The DNA here is from genome assembly GCA_034641835.2 of Pinus albicaulis. NCBI lineage: Eukaryota > Viridiplantae > Streptophyta > Pinopsida > Pinales > Pinaceae > Pinus > Pinus albicaulis. The sequence goes on from JAXQQM020070145.1 coordinate 203,682, forward strand.
TTAAACCCAAACCAAGAATTTTCTTCCAAGAAATGCTCTTAAACCCAAACCTTGAAGAAAAGCTTTTAAACCCAAACCAAGAATTTGCTTCCAAGAAATGCTCTTAAACCCAAACCTTGAACAAAAGCTTTTGAACTCAAACCAAGATCTTTGTAAAATGAGATGAAGTGTGCGAAATGTGCGAAAATTATGAATAATTTCGCGGCAATTTATATTGACGCGAAATGTGTTTTTAGTAGGGGGCTCCACAAAACTTTTCGGCCGATGGAGAATTACACAATAGTTCGGTCAAAATTTTGATAAAAAGTTCAGCCAAACTATTAAGACGTTAGATTTAACGACTCGTAAGCAGAAAACATAGTTCGGCCAAACTTGGACTAAAAGTTCGGCCGAACTAATGCGTCACCAATTATGCAAAAACCAGGCTCTGAAAATGGTTCTGCAACTTTGGACTGATTAAACTCCATGAAAGGTTGTTAATTAACTGTCGGAACCAAGACAAGCATTTTCAGAATTGAATCTACTTTCAGGAAATATAATTTTTATGGAATTTCATAAACGATTATTAGTTTTAATTATTTTTCTAATAAAATAGGTGCAAACAATTTCTAAGGGTCATTGTGATTCAGTGAAATCAAACTTTTGTATCTCCCAAAATACATTGTAAAAAAAATTGAAAAAATTATGGGGCATTACATTGGTCCATCGTCTCTAATGGGTAGCTTTTAGATTTTTAGTTTATAACTTATATGTTAACAAATTTCTTGCGACGCAAAACATATCCAAAATACGCTGTTTTTTGTATTGGACCAGTTCAAAAAATTCTAGTAATTATGATATGCATCCATTGGCTTTGTAAATATGAGCAAAAAAAAATAGATTCTGTCTAGATTGTTGTAACACATTTTGTTTTTTCAAAAACACAAATTTTCAATGAATACAACATTGCGTCATAACATGACTTCTTATGAATCCTTTGATTGTTAAGAAACACACACTCAAAGAAACGCTAATTTAACATATCAAATCTGCATAAAAAAAATTCAAAAAATAAGTAATAGAAAGCTAACAAAATTTCTCACAACTTTTATTTTTATCGCAAATTGAAATTCTACACAAAAAAAATTGTTATAGTTTGCAGAAAGTTGAAGAACCGAAAAAAATGAAATTTTTTTCTCAAAAAAGGGAAAAAAGTGTAACCCAGCTTCACATCTTCACCCGTATAATAAATTTTCAATATTATAGAAAAGAAGGAAGATTATAAATTTATATTGTCATTATACCTATGCAAACATTATATGAATTTATTCACCTTTTACAATATATGTATTTGATTTAACAATTTAATTTAATAACCATGTAAAATGCATATACAACCCTGCAATTTATGGTCCTTTGGTCAAGAGTTAGCGTTTTGGTCCATGAGGTGGAGCTTTCAACATGAGAGCTTTGATTGCAGGATGATAATGATGATGCTCAGAAAAATTTTTTCTAATGTATTTGCTAATCAATTGTATTTGGAGAAAGATTTAATGGTGGTTCTGCTTGAGTTTGCTGCTACTATAAAAAAAAATTGCTGCTACTGCCATGATATGGAGTTTTTTTTGCTGGTGCTTTACTTAGGAGAGAGAGATATTTTACAGACTTATTACTCCTACTACATGTTGTATGTTTCTATGAGGAGGGAAAGAGTAGTATTGTGGTCAGATCTAAATCATGTTGAGGGAGAGTTTTTGAGAATTACCAGAGTTGCTAGATGATTTTATCCCTTTTCCATTCAGGTCAAAGGGGGAGATAGTTAGGGGTTCAGTTCTTGAGAGGTTACTCTGATGCTTTAGTTGGGGCTTCCATCAATGAAAAGGGAGATATTGTTGATGATTTGATAGTTGGAAATTAATGTCAACTTGATAGCTTGTTTGGAGATGTGTGTTGCAGGTGCATTGATGATGTTGTTGTTGGTTGCAGTGATTGATGGTTCAAATTTCTGTATTGCAGATGATTATGTTGCAAGTGGCTTGAGTGTCTATGAGTGTAACAGTTGGATAACACCTTGTCTTCTGTGTGGTTGTGATAAATGAGTGAGTGTCTAGCTTAGGTGAAGATTTTATGATTATGTTATTTGGATTATTAGTTGCAGCTTGCTTTAACAACTGTGCATATGCTAGAAGACTGTGGAGAAAGTTGGAAAATCTCTACACTAATATGTTCTTTTGTTTTTACATATACTCTATCACAACCCCATGAATCTAGTCTTTCTTGTGTTTTTACCTATACTCTATCACAACCCCATGAATGCAGTCATATGTATGTGCTTTAAGCCCTTAACGGTAGTGATGTAGTCTTATGGGTCCAATTGCAGCCAAGCTTTCCATGTTTTGTGGGTGTTTTTACATGTTTGAGTATGAGTGACACATTACCTTGGTATTTCCCTTTGTATTGACATTACCATGGTATTTTCACTAGGTATTCTAGATTGTCTTGTATTTTCCCTTGGTATTGGCATTACTATGGTATTGGTATGTGTGTGCAGTAGGTTGACACTTGGCATTGGTATTACCTTGGTACAAGCTATATTGGTATTAGTATTACCATGGCACAAGTGTCCTCTTTATTGACATAACCATAGTATTTTCTAGTGATATTTCTTTGAACATTGTTGAGGATAATTTTTCATATAACCATGAGTGAGTATTGGTGTGCGTATGGTTGGAGTGAGAGAGTGAGAGTATGGTTTGAGTAGAGTATGTATATCATCTTATCATTTTTAGATTAAGATCAGTGAGGTTGGTCCATTGCTCATCTTGAGGAGATTTGTGAGCAGAGTTTGAAAATGCATGAAATGTGGTTTGCATGAAGGTGAAGTAATTGAGGCTTCATAGAAGATAATTTGTAGGGAGGTAGGGGCCTTATAAGTTGAAAAATTAGAATGAGAAGTATTTTTCTGGATATTCTAAGAGTTTCAAAATGCATGAAATTTGGTTTGCAGGAAGGTGTTGAAGTAATTGAGGCTTCATAGAAGATAATTTGTAGGGAGGTAGGGTCCTTCTAGTTTAAAAATCAGAATGGGAAGTAGTTTTCTTGATAGTCCAATTGTGTCCTGGGAGGCTCACAGGTCCTCATGGATTCTGGTGGATGGGTGTTTGTATAGTCATGAGAGAAGAGACTTTCTATCTCTTGTTGTTAACAAAAATTTATAGTAGTTGAGTCTTCTTGGTAGTGGGTAATAGCCAGTCCATGTAAAAATTAGTTCAACACATAATAGAATATTTGAGTAGCAGTAGTAGTGGGTTATTTGTTTCCCTCTATCAGAACACATGTGACCATTTTTTTTATGGTGCTTTTACATTCTTGCAATGATGGTTCAACATGTTTTTATGACTATGTTTTTTTTTTTTTTTTTTTTTTTTTTTTTTTTTTTTTTAAGTTTTACTCATAGATTACTGAATCTTGTGCTTTGGTAAAAGAAGACAAAATTATGTGATTACAGAAACCATTGATTTAAGCCCCCCTTAGTAGTGAGGCTATTTCCAACATTCACATGCCATAACCCTGAATTAGTACTAGGTTTTTGAACCTTTCATATATTCATGGAAGTAAACACGCGTAAATCCACAAGTGTTAGTAATGGGGAGGAATATGCATGGGGGCTTCATTGGGTCATAAATAGCATAGAACTTGGGTTCATGCCAGGGTATATATAATGAGGAAAAAATGAAATAATATATTTGGGGATATATAGCGGGTAAAGGGTTTTTATATTGGAAAGTATAAAAAATGGAGTTCAAAGTTAATGCAAAAATTTAAGGGGGTATAACAAATGTTAACTAAGATGATGGCCTCAAAAGTGGAAATGATGGCATTAGAAAGGTGCTCATAGTGAAAGAGTGCATTTTAAAAAAAAATGCATATGTTCCTAATCCTATAGCTTCAATGCTCCCACAATCACCTTGCATACTTGCAACTTATATATTTTAGGAGCATGCATGCATTTTCAAAAGAAGATATGCATTCTCAAAAGTGAAAATATGTCTTTTAAAGTGTATGAACGATTTTGAAATCTTGTGCATGAATTTGAAAGTGCTTGAATTATTTTATGTCTATAATCTATAGGAGGTAAGGAGGTCTAAATGGAGAGAGATATAGAAAAAGGGTATTGTTATGAAGGAGAGACTAAGGAAGGGAAGGAGGGATGAATATAGAAAGAGATTAAGGGAGATAAAGGAGGGAATAAAGAAGTGAAGGAGAGATGGATAGATAAATTTTGAAACATGTAGAGTCATTTATGTAGATTATATATATATATATATATATATATATATATATATATATATATATTGAAACTAATAGAATTTTCTATTTTAAGTACATTTATCTCTTGACATATTGACTGTATATATCCAACTCTCAAACACTATGTGTCATCACTATATTGATCATATATATCCAATTAGCCTTGAACACCTCGTCTTTATTTCACCCATACAATCGACAATTTATGGTTATCAAATACTGATATACATCTCTAAGAATATTTATCGGATATAATGAAAATGTGCGATGGTGAAATTTGGTAGGATCTCAACAACACGATTTGATAACGTCACTTATGTAGAAGCTATAATTTCCATTTTCAGTGGGCTTGAGAATCTTATAATATGTATGCATATCTTCAACATAATAGGTGGCGAGCTGATTTCCACTCTTATTGTGAAGCACAAGGTGATAGTCATCGATATGTGTAATGATTCACTTAATCATATCGAAACATGGAATGGCAGGGAATCTACATGTGAACTTATGCATCCTTGACTTCTTGACGTTGATGTATGCATGTACATATTCTAAGTCCTCAAGGAAATTTTCCTGCATGAGTTTCTTGTATATATTGCTCCATGTGACCTTTGTAGTCTTCTCAATAAAGAACTAGATGTCTACATATATGGGAATGTTTGGCTTTGTAACTTCAATAGATTCATCAATTCTATCTTCTGAGAGTTCTATGGAGGCCTCTTTATGAGGCAAAATGTCTCCAACATATGACAACAAGGTGAAAATAATTGTAGCATGAACACCTATTGTGGAAGCACACTCATAATGAAAATATTATCGTAAGAAGCCTATTTATCCGACAATACTTGAAAATAATGTACAAACAACCATCAAATTTAATTCGATAAAAAATATATATGAACGAACACACAAAATAACTTGCAAGCATGAGAAAATAGGCATGAAAACTAGGAGGGTGCACTTTCAAAGCACAAAGTACTGTAAGGGGTCATTCAAGGCTTTGCAATGTGCTTATGCACTGAGGAAATTTCAAGGACACATTGGCGCACTCTGAGAGATTGAAGGAAATATTTGTTTGGTCTTTAGGAATTCACCATGCACTCAAGAAGAAAGGGAGGGTACACTATGACACTCTCAAAAGGGTGAACGAATGGGTTAACTAGCCTTCAGGCCTTCAAAATGCACTCATGCACTCAAAGGAAAGGAGGGCATACTATCACACTCAAGGAAGATTCTGCATATGCTCATGATGTGCTCGTGCACTCAAAGGAGGGCACATTTCTTCATTGGTGAAGAAGTGCACTGTAAAGGAAAACTTGATCATTCTAGCCACAATTTTCTAATCTAATTAGGCCTTGAGCTATAGAAGTGGTATCTACATGTTGGAAGTTCACAAACAACTTTAAAAAGTAAGATTTGATGATTAAGATGAGGAGTGCGTTAAACACCATGTTAAACACACACATGGTGTATGAGAAAGATAAACACATACACATAAGAGACTCAACACACAATGAAGGATAAGCTTGAGGCTTTCTTATTTTTCCATTATACATGATGTACATTTATAATACAATGGTGTGACTCTTGGTTTCACATTCCAAGGTCACTTGGACTCCATTGTGACTTTTCACATTCCACACCTACCCATGTAGGATTAGGTGTTCCAACATACCCCCTTAATACGAAGGGGTATGTGTGAGTCCAAGAAGAGAGTTGTAATACAAATCTGCAAAGTATACATGGTAGCACTTGGGATAAATCAACTCTCTGAAATCAACGCAATACTTGTTGCAGTTCCCGGAACTCTTCCAAAACTAGCAAGAATCTGAAAGCTTCTGCTAGAGGAATTGTCCCTCATAAAAAAGGGAGACCTTCAACCTAAAACAAGGGAGGTCTACTACCTATGATGGTTTTAGGATTACCAGCAACTCTGGAATGCTTGAAGCGTTTCCTGGAACTCAACCAAAGCTGGCAAGAAGATGAAGGCTTCTGCTAGAGGAAGTGTTCCTCATATATGAAAGGGAGACCTTCAACCTAAAAGAAGGGAGGTCTACTACCTATGATTGTTTTAGGTTGTCCACCAACCAAAAATGATGGTTTAAGGTTGTCCACCAACCGAAGGCATGCTCATGGGCATCCTTGTCTCTGGCTACATCTCTGAATCTAGAATGGCGAATTGTGGCTCAGGCTCGCTTGAACTGCTGTGTCTTTGGCTACAACTTTGAACATGGAATGAGAGATTGTGGCTCAGGCTCACTTGATCTGACGTCGAAGCTTGTACATGACCACCATTTTCCCCCCTGTCATGGACAAGGTGAGATGATGGTGAAAACTCAACTACAATTTTACTCAATATTCTTGGGAAAGTTCTAACATGTGTCGTAAACATCTTCTTGGCTGCTGATGCCCATTTCCAAGAAGCGATCCATCCAAGATGAATCTTGGTTCTTGCAGGAGGCTTGTGTCTGAAGCATCTATTTGAAGAATGGGTGTGCCGACCATAGTGCTTGCATGGATGAAGATCAAAATAGTGATGTTTCATATGGCCACCTCGATCACAGTGTTGGCATTTTTCAATCTGTTGTGGAAGCGGAGAAGGATCTGGAATAGCTACAGGTGAACTGTCATACAAGAATCTGGCACTCTGAAATATGATGGGCATGGTGTAGTCTGGAATATAAAAGGACGCATTCTTTTCATATCCAATACTAGTTCGGTGCTTGTTGTGGACAAGCTCTTCCCAAGGTCTGATGATGGGTTTGAGAAGTGCAGGCTGAGCTGCTGCATCTGCATGTACATCTGCTCTAGTACAAGGAACTGAATGAGGATCAACTGCAACTTTATCTTCTTTTTTATGATGAGTGTCCTTCACAATATTTCGAATAGAAATAGTTTTAGAATGGTGACTCTTTTGCTGAAGTTCATCTTGTTGAAGCTGAGATTCCAACTGCAAAAACTCAATCTTTTCTTGTGCATCTTGCAAACAACTTTGAATGTTACAAAGATAATGCTTGCTCATTTTTATCATGTCATCAACATGGGAATGAATGAGTTTATTCAAAAACTCTAATGCCTTATTGATTTTAGCCATTTTCAACAACTTAGGCTCAAAAAATGAAAGGGTGTCGGCTTCAACCGAAAATGTACCTGTTTACAATGTGATTCAACAAATGCAAATGACTCCAAGGAATTCTCAAAGTACAAAAATATGATGATTGCAACTATGAAGAAGCAATACAATGTCAGTTCAATACAATATGCAGAAAAAATGTGCAGCAAAAGACTTGTGCAAGAGGCCTTTAAGGCAGCTGAATTTTCCTTCTTCAAAAGAGCCGTTTTGCACCAAAAACAACTCGTCTTCAAATGTCAATTTCTTCAGAAAATCATCCTTATGTCACAAATCACACAATGTCAAATTCACTTTTCTCTAAGTATAGTCCATGCCATTTCTTCAATTCTATTGTTCATTTCTCTCTCTTCTCTTCTTCTTTTCCTCTCTCTCTGCTGTTTTTTTTTTTTTTTAATTAATTAAAAAGGGAATTAATTAAAGGAGGAGAGAGAAAAAATGGGAATTAAATTTTTTTTTTTAATATTAAAAAAATGAATTTAAAATGTGAGAGGGAAATTTAATTGGAGGGGGGAGGTATTGTATTAAAATAAATTTAAAAAGAAAGAGAATGGAATTTAATAAATAAAAGGTAATTTAAAAGGGGTGAGGGAGGGGGATTTAAAAATTTTAAAGGTTGGATTCAATTAAAAAATTGACTATTTTGAAAGGGAGTCCGAGTTTGAATAAGGGCAGAGGAGTAAGGCCGAACGCCAAGGGAGAGGTGGACGTGTGGGAGGGGGAGTGCAGAGTTGTGTGGAGGGAGTGGATTGCAAGTATAGAGGGAATAATGTGTGAGGGGTCAGCTATAGGGAGAGGGGAGGGAGCAGAGTCTGTGTAGAGTGTAGGGAGTGTGCTGCAGAGTGAGCGCAAGGAGTAGGGTTCGGGTAGTGAATAGTGCAGGGGGTTGGGAAGGTAGAGAGTGGGAAGTGCAGATTTGAGAGCGGGGTAAGGGGAAGGCTGAAAGGCCGAGCCAAGTTGGAAAGGGCGTGGTCGAGTGGTGGTAGAAGGGTCAGGTATGGCGCGTGGAGAGGAAGGGGCGAGTTGCAGTGAGGAGCGGGGGTTGGGGTTTGAGTGGGAGTTGATGTGTGAGCGTATGCAGAGGCCGAGGGGGGGTGTTGCAGAGCGTTGGAGAGGTAGGATAGAAGGGAGTGAGGGGGGCATTAAGACGAGGGTTGAGAGCGCTCGTAGTTTGAATGATGAGGGAAAGCACTGCAACGGGATGAGCGTGGTCGAGGGATAGTGCAGGTAGGGATAGGCATAGTGCGTGGTTTAGTTTGAGAGGTGAGGAGCAGTGAGGCCATAGAGTAGGGGGGCCGAAAGGCCGAGTTGTTGTAGAAATTTTATTTTTATTTTTATTTTTTATTTATTTATTTATTAATTTATTTTTTTAATAACAACAGCAGAGGAGTAATATATAGAAAGGCAAAATGGAGAATTTGCAGAATCAGAAATTTTCTTTCGGTAGCAGAAAATGTACTTTTTCCAGCAGTGGAGAATGCAAAGATGATGAAATTTTCAGTAGAAAAACTCAGAATTTTTTTCTAGGAAAAACCCAAAATTTTCCAGAAACTTATTTTAAACACTTTTCCAACAGCTCCAAAATGGTGCAGAATTTAAAATGCAGAGATTGCAAGAAAAATGAGTAATGAGAAAACCTTTAGATGCACGATGTTGAATTTCTCCAAACCAATTTCCAAACGCTGGGATTTTTAATGCTGCTCCTCTTCAAAACACTTCTAAATGGCGGCAAAATTACTGCTGTAGAAAGTCTCTAAATGCTGCAAAAATGTCAAAAATTTTGCAGATATGCACAGGCCATAAACACAAATGGCTCACTCAATTTGGAGCAGGGCCAGCAATCACCTGCTCTGATACCATGTTAAACACCATGTTAAACACACACATGGTGTATGAGAAAAATAAACACATACACACAAGAGACTCAACACACAATGAAGGATAAGCGTGAGGCTTTCTTATTTTTCCATTATACATGATGTACATTTATAATACAATGGTGTGACTCTTGGTTTCACATTCCAAGGTCACTTGGACTCCATTGTGACTTTTCGCATTCCACACCTACCCATGTAGGATTAGGTGTTCCAATAGAGAGGAAATATATATAAGGTTATATAGTTGTTGTCACATTCACGGTGGAATATGACAAGGTTGAAGAACGTGAAGAGTTTTTGCATGTGAAAACAAATTAACATTTTCAGGATGAATATTGAGCATAAATGCTAGCAGTGAAACTAAAAAACCAAGAAAAGACAACACGAAAACAAGGAAGATAGTGAATCATTAAAAGGAATGAAATATTTGACATGAAAAACTTACTTGTAGGGATGGTTGATGAAGAGTCTCTTGATTCCTAGTTATGTGCCGAACTCATATGAGAATGATTATGAAAAATAATGATTAAATAAGTTGATATAGGGAAGTTTACATGAAAATATTATTCATCCATGAGTGCCACTTATCAATTAGTGAAAGGATTTGTTATGAGTTAACTGGGCTCCTATTTTATAGGGGTGTGCCCACATGCAACAAGTCTCTCATGCATGCACCTAGGAAGAGCCCATGTCCTTGATATGGATATGTGCACTCAAGAAGGGAACACTTTCTCATCATGAAGGACTATGCTTAAGGAGGCTGAACTTCTTTAATCTGAAGAAGTGCACTCAATTTCCATCTATTTCTTCACCGAATTGTAGTGTGATTTTCATTTTCTGAGTGATTTTATTGCTTATGTTTAATTTTTCTATTCTTCTGAGTTTTTTTCGAGAGTGTGCATTGTGAGAGTGTAAGTATCGAAGTCAAGATAAGTGATGAGTTCACCAAACCATGGAATAACTAACTCAAACACTTCTAATGGTTAAGTGGTAACGCTTAGGAAAAAATTACTTAGGAGGGTGTGACATTAGGAAAAAAAAAAGAATAGAAAATCAAACAACATGACGACACAAAGGAGCTTGAAATGATAGATATTGTAGGCTCCAAAATTGGGATAAAATGAAAAAAGATAAAAGGATATAGGGAAAGATAGGGAGGAAGTAAAAAATAAGTAGTAGGAAAAGAGGGAGGGAGGGACACAATGAGAGAGAGGTGGGAGAAGGGATAGAAAATGGTATAAGTAAGGATAGATAGTCAAATATATAGAGAGAAGGGGGTTGGTAATGTGGCGAGGAAGGATTGAGAGTGAAAGGGAGCAAGTAATATGTAGGAAATTTTATAGGGTTGGGATTAGATAAGGTGGAACGCCATGAGATGGAGGGAAGGATATAGGGGAATATAGGGATATAAATAGAAAGGGAGGGAGAGAGGGATATTGTGTGTGAGATATAGAGGTAGGAAGGTAAAAAATGGGATAGGAATAAAGGGATATATATAAGTAGAGGTAGGAGATAAATAGAACAAGATAGAGAGTCAAAGAGGTAAATAGAGGGGGAATAGTGAGGAAGGGAGAGATAGGAAGATTATGGGATACTAGATTTTGGGAGAGAGATAAAATTGGAGAGAAGGCTAGAGAGTGAATGAGAATAAGAGAGTTATAGAGAGATTATTCAGAGATAAATAAATGGAGAGGAAGGGATGTATAAAGTGAGAGATAATAGGGGATAATAGAGAGAAAGGTGAGGAGTGAGGTAAATTTTGGTGCATTTACACACACACACATGGGGGAGAGAGGTGTAGAGACATTTTAGAGATAGGGAGGAAGGGTGGGGAAGAGATATATAGAGAGTGAGAGAGGGGAAGGGGAAGGGGGAAGGTAGAGATATAGATAGAGTGATATGAGGGGGAATAGATGGTGGGAGGGATAGGTAGGTAGAGTGGGAGATAGAGGAGAGAGAGTAATTGAGAGATAAGGGATAAAATAGAGAAAGGTATAGTGTGAGAGAGTGTGAATGAGAAAGAGAGAGAGGGTGGATGTGTTTACAGAGAATTGGGGAGAGATACAGAGTGAGGGGAAGGGATTGAGTGGTAGAGAGACAAACAATTTGGGAGTTTTTTGTGGAAGGATAGGTTGAGGGGGAGAGAGGGTATAGAGAAATGGATTAGAACATATGGATGAAGTTGGAGAGGGAGAGAGGGAGTGAGATGGGGAAGACAGATAGGGAAAGAAATAGTATAAGGATAGAGACAAAAAAATATATGGAGAGAGGGAGGGATAGAAGGGGTAAGTGGCAAAGAGAGATGGGGAGGGAGGGTGAGAGTTAGGTAGAGAGTAAGGTGGAAGATGGAGATGAAGAAATGAAAGGTGAAGAGGGAAATGGGGGGTAATGTGTAAGGGAAAGGGAGGTGGGAAGGCGAAATGGGAAAAGTGAGTGAAAAATATAGGGGAAGAGAGTGAGTGAGCATGAAATAGAGAGGCAGAGAGAGACTGAGAATATTGGGAGATAAATGGGGGTTTTCACCCCCTGTCTCTCTCTCTTTCTATGTCTGTCTCTCACTACCTCCCTCTCTCTTTGTTCATCCCTCTCCATTTTCTCTTCATCCCTCTCTCTTTTCCCTTTAACTTTTTCTCTATCTTGCTCCATCCCTCCTTCTCTGTCAATTTTCCTCACTCCCTCAACCTCTCTCATTCTCTCCCCAACTTCCCTCTTTGCATCTCTCAATATTCCTCTCTCTTCCCCCTCCTCTCTCTTTGTCACCTACACATTTTTGTAGTCCCTCATTCACAAACAAACCCATCCACCATTATCTATCTCACCCTCTCTACTTACCTACCTCTCTCTCTCACTCTCCATTCTCTCCTCTCGCTTGTCCTTCCCTCTCTTATTATCTCTTTTACACTTTATCCCCCCCTTCCAAAATATCTTTATACATATTTCTATACCTCTCTTTACTCTTTTCTCTCTCTCCATTTCTCCCTCCTCTCCCTATATTTATCTATCTCCCTTCCTTTCTCATTCTCTCTCTCTCTCTCCCCCTTACTTTCTCACTATTTTTCACACTCTCCCCAATATCTCTCCCTCTTTCTTTCTCTCTTTTCTCTCCACATTTTTATGTATCTCACTCCTCTCCTCTTAGACTCTCCTTCACTCCTTCCCCCTCCTTATTTATCTCCTTGTCCATCACTGTCTATATATCACTCTTCCTCCGTCTTCTCTCTCCTTTCTGTCCTTCCCTCTATTAGTACCTCATTCACAACAAACCCTTCAATATGTTTCTCTCTCTGTCCTATGTCTCTCGCTCACTATCTCCCTCTCTCCCTCTATTCATCCCTCTCTATATTCTCTTCATCCCTCTCCTTTTTCTCTTTAAATTTTTCTCTATCTCCCTCCATCGCTCATTCTCTCTCAATTTTCCTAACTCCCTAAACCTCTCTCATTCTCTACCCAACTTCACTCTTTGTATCTCTCAATATTCTTCTCGCTTACACCTCCTCTCCCTTTGTCACCTACTCATTTCCATAATCCATCATTCAAAAATAACCCATCCACCATTATATCTCTCAGCCTCTCTACTTATCTACCTCTCTCTCTCACTCTCCATTCTCTCCTCTCTTTCCTCCTTCCCTCTTTCATTATCTCTCTTACACTTTCTGCCCCTCCCCTTCCACACTCTCTCTTATATATATATATATTTCTTTGCCTCTATTTATTCTTTTCTCTCTCCATCTCTCCCTTCTCTCCCTATATTTCTCTATCTCCCTTCCTTTCTCCTTCTGTCTCTCTCTTCCCCCCTTACTTTATCACTATTTTTCCCACTCTCCCCAATATCTCTCCCTCTTTATTTCTCTCTCCTCTCTCCATATTTTTATGTATCTCACTCCTCTCCTCTAACACTCTCCTTCACTCCTCACCCCTCCTTCATTGTCTCCTTTTCCATCACTCTCAATTTATCACCCTTCATCCCTCTTCTCTCTCCTTTCTCTCCTTCCCTCTATTAGTACCTCATTCACAACAAAACCCTCAATACTTTTCTCTCTCTGTCCTTCACTTCGTTTCTCCCTCACTCTCTCCTCTATCTCTCTCTACTTCACACTCCCTTCTTTCCTTCTCTCTTTTCTCCTACCCTCACTCATCTCTCATTAACTCACTCATTCTCTCTCTCTCTGTCACATATTATTTTTCTTTATCTTTCCACGTCTCTTTCTATATTTCTCTCTCTTTATCCCTCTCACTCTATCTACCTCTCCACCTTTATATATGCCTCCCTCTACCTCTCTCTGTTGAACTCAGAAACTATATCTATTCTATCACTTCTCTCTCTATATATACTTCCTCCATACCTACCTCTATCTCCCTCCCTAGCTCATTCTCTATGTCCCTCACTCCCTCACAGTCTCTTCCCCCCCATCACTATCTCTTCATCTTCCTCTCACTCTCTTTATCTCTCTCTTCTTCCTATATATCTATCTTTATCTCCCCCCATCCTTATCTCTCTCTCTCCCTCACTTCCCCCTCTCTCATTATCTCCCCCCAATGCTGTCTCTCCCTCCCTATCCTCCCTCCATCTCTAACTATATCTGTATCTACCACCCCATCTTCATTTTTCTCTCTATCCCACCCCCTTTCTCTCCTTTGTTCTATTCCCTCCTTCCACTCCATTTCTATATTTATCTACCATTTCCTAGCTCTCCTAATTAATTCCCTCACTCTTCTCTCCATGTTTATGTCTATCTCCCACAGTCTATCATTTTCTCTCTCTTCCTTACTCCACCCCCCTCTCCTTTTTCTTCTCTCGTATCATCTATCTAGGTCTCAGGCTTACTCTCTCTCCCCCCACCCTTTCTCTATCTCTCACTCTCTTTGTATCTCTTCTACATCTACCTCTCCCTTATTTTGTTGCAATATATCACCCTCCCTTCGTTAGTCCTGTCATCCACAACAATGTCCTTCCAAATCTATCTCTCTATTACTTGCTATTTCCAATACAACTCTTTCTATTCTCCCCGCAATCGTTATCTCTCTTAATATTGAACTCTCACTCACTCTCTCTTCCCTCCTATGTCCCTCAATCACCCAGTCTCTCTCTCTCTCTCTCTCTCTCTCTCTCTCTCTCTCTCTCTCTCTCTCGATCCTTTATCCTTCCCTATTTCCCCTTTCCCCTCCCCACCAAACCTAAATGGATCACTTATCATGTGTTAAAGTCCATAGTGGTACAAAAATATGCACACTCCTAATATTATGAACACATCTGTGTTCCTTTTGGTAGGAATGCATTTTTTTAGCATTGGGAATGTGCATGATTTTTTTTTAGATTTAGATATTTTGCTAGTAGGAAATTCATGTGTTTGATGAGTAGGTTTCTCCTGATATAAGTTGAGGATCACATACTTAGTCGTTTGGGCTACAAACACATGAAAACATAAATTTTAGAGAAGGAACACACACATGCACACACGCACGCACACACACTTTGATATTATTTTTCTATAAATTAGAGAAATCTGTAGTTCATGAAAATTTTGAAACATATAGAGTAATTTATGTAGATTATATATATATATATATATATATATATATATATATATATATATATATATATATATATATATATATATATATATATATATATATTCAACTAATAGTGTTTACTATTTGAAGTACATTTTTCTATCGACATATTGAGCGTATATATCCAATTATCCTTGAACACCTCATCTTCCTTTCATCCATACAATCGAAAATTTATGGCTATAAAATACTTATATACATCTCTAATAATATTTTTTGGATAGATTGCATATGCGCAATGGTGAAACTTGGTAGGATCTTGACACCACGAGTTGATAACGTCACTTGTGTAAAGGTTGGAGCATCTTGTGTAGAAGCTATAATTTCCATATTGAGTGGGCTTGAGAATCATATAATATGTATGAATATCTTCACCATAATTGGTTGTGAGCTAACCACCACTTTTACTGTGAAGCACAAGGTGATAGTCATCCATATGTGTAACGATTCACTTAATAACCTCTAAACATGGAATGACTGGTAATATACATGTGATCCTATGCATCCTTGAATTCCTGATGTTGATGTATACATGCACATATTATAAGTCCTCAAGAAAATTTTCCTGCAAGAATGTATTGTATGTATTTCTCCATGTGACCTCTGTATCCTTATCAATAAAGTACTAGGTGTCCAAATATATGGGAATTTTTGGCTTTGTAACTTTGATAGATTCATTAGTTCTTTCTTCAGTGAGATCTTTGGATGCCCCTTTACGAGGCGACATGGCTCCAACATATGAAAACATGGTGAAAATACTTGTAGCGTGAAGACCTCTTTGTGGAAGCACACTCATAATGAAAATATTTTCTTAAATAAACCTACTTATGTGACAATACTTGTAAATAGTGTACAAAAAACCATCACATGTAACTGGATATAAAAATATATGAATGAAAACATAAAATAACTTGCATGCATGAGAAAATAGGCATACAAGTGAGGAGGGTGCACTTTCAAATCATGAAGGAGTGTAAGGCGTCAGTCAAGGCTTTGAGATGTGCTCATACACTAAATAAAGTGAAAGGAAATTTCAAGGGCACACTGGCGGACTCTGAAGGATCAAAGGAGATATTTTATAGGTCTTCCGGAATTGACCATGCACTCAAGGATAAATGGAGGGTACATTGTCATACTGTGAAGGGGTGAAATAATGGGTTGACTAGTCTTCAGGCCTTCACAATGCACTTATGCACTCAAAGGCACGGAGGGCATACTGTCGTACTATGAAGAGGTAAAGGAATTTTCTTCATGTCTTCATGTTGTGCTCATGCACTCAAGGGAGGGAACAACTCTTCATGATGAAGAAGTGCTCTCTAAAGGAAACCTTGATCATTCTAGGCACATTTTTTTAGTCTAATTAGGCTCCGAGCTCAAGAAGTGCGATATACATGTTCGATGTTCACAAAAAACTTTAAAAAGTAGGATTTAATGATTAATATGAGGTGAGGAAAGATTTATAAGGTTATATAGTTGCTGTCACATTCATGGTGAAATATGAAAAGGTTGAATAATGTGAAGATTTTATGCATGTGATAATAGATTAACACTTGTAGCATGAAGATTGAGCATAAATGCTAGCAATCAAAGAAAAAAACCAAGAAAATACAATAAGAAAAACAAGAACGATACTGAAATCATTAAAAGGACTGAAATATTTTACATGCAAAAATTACTTGTAAGGCTGGTTGATGAAGAGCCTCTTGATTCCCAGTTATGTGCCCAACTTATATGAGAATGGTCATGAAAAATAATGATTAAATAAGTTGATTTAAAAAATTCTACATGAAAATATTATTCATGCATGAGCGCCACTTATCGATGAGTGAAAGGATTAGTTATGAGGAGTTAAGTGGGATCCTCTGTTGTAAGAGTGCACCTACATGAAACATGTTTCTCATACATGCACCTAGGAAGAGTTCATGTTTTTTACCTGAATATCTGCACTCAAGTAGGGCACACTTGCTCATCATGAAGGATTTTTCTCAATGAGGATGCACTTCTTCAGCCTCAAGGATTGCATTCAAGTTGGATGCACGTCTTCACCAACTTTCTGTGTGATTTTCATTTTCTTAGTGATTTTATCACTTGTGTTTAATTTTTATATGCTTTTGAATGTTTTCAAGATAAGTGATGAGTTCACCCAACCATGGACTGACTAGCTCAAGCGCTTCTAATGGTTAAGTGGAAATGCTTAGGAAACATTTACCTAGGAGGGTGAAACATTAGAAGAATACAAAATAAAATAAAATCAATCAACATGATGACACAAAGGAGCTTGAAATTATAGTTGTTGTAGGCTTGGAAATTGACATACACAAAAAATTTGGATGGTTGTTGTCACAACGGCAACACTTGGTGAAACACTCGGACAACCTCATCTTCTCTAAAATGGTTTCATTTAAGTTCAGAGTCTCATTTCTCTAAGAAGTATTAATTGAGTCAATGGGTTACCTCATCTCCCCACTCTTACCTGGTTAAATATATAGTCTTTCGAGTTCCATTACTAAGGGTAACACATCATGAAACAAGCCATATCATTATTATGTTAATGTAAGTAAGGGTGTTAAATAAAAACAATCAAGAGTGTGAGTTTTACATCTCTCACATTTCTCTGCTGCTAGTAGGCATGGATAGTACCCCGAGGGAGTTTATTCAGGAAAAAAAATGTTTCTTCTCTTGCAATGATCATGGAAAGTACCCTGGAAAATTCACTTGCTTCACCTCCCTTAGTAGGAAGCCTTTCTATTCTTTAAATCTTTAGTTAGCTTTATCTTCAATATGATTGTGCATAGGCACTTATTATTGTCAATGGGCATAAGAGGGATCTTGAGTTATTGAGATTATAATACATTATTCATTCATAGATTGGTTTTCGACCTCTGATGATTTTCTTAGTTTTCCCCTTATTTTACTCTACACATATAGATAATCAATAACACATTATTCATAAACAAGACTGAGTATAGGAAAGAGAATCCTAGAAAGATGTCAGCATCATGGTTTTTGTAAACCTTCCTAGTTAAAGGATCATTTTTTCCATGGGAAAATCATCGAATACAAAGTGATAAACCAAATCAAGGAAGAGGGTAAGAGATCAACCAAGGGTTGCATGTTACTAAAAATTTCCATTCACAAAAGATTAGAAACGTCATCCCAGAACTAAAAATTGACTTTATTCAAAGTCAAAGAAAACTAGGAGATTAAAATGAAAACATGAAAGAGGGAAACACAAAATAAGAATGAAGAGCATTTAACTACATGTAACCTATTATATCCTTACCTCAATAGTACGGTTCAGGTAATGTAAAGTGGAATTTCTAATGCAGCCATATAATCTACTCCAAAACTTTGAATGGAAGGATGTGATTATCTGAAACCAAAGTAAAAGGCAGTGCATTTAAAAATATAAAAAACAAAAAAAATGCACTTCCATAATGAAACAAGAAGTGAAATCACAATGGTCCAGTACACTTGACTTGTCCATCAAGCAAAAGACTCCACAACAACAAAATTTATTAATACATTGATCATATAAGAGTTAAAAAATCACGTGAAAATATAGGCCACAAGACATAGGTCCTCATCGATAACATTCCTCAAGGGAATATGCAATGTTATTGTGGAAGCAAATTTTGGGGAACATATGACAGCAAAACCTGAATAGAGACAGATCCATGTCATAAGTGATATTATCAAGTTGACCACAATCCATGTTTTCGTGTGTGAGAGATTATTTGATGGATGATGTAAAACATTCATTAAGATTCTTCTCTATTTGTACATCACATTTTTTTTATTTTCATGACTTGGGATGCAGCGGTGGAAGCTCAATAGTTGCCATGGTGATTGTAACCTGGCATAACCATTAGGGTATGTTGAATTTTCCTACTCACATGAGTCAATTTTGAGTTATGGTAAAACATGACTAGTTTCTTATCAAAACAAAATTCATTATTTAGATCATGAGATTCAACAAAAGAGATATTTTCAAGATTATTGCAAAAATATTCAATGGTAATCATGTCATATCATTGACCAAAAAGAGGCATACCTGGAAGAAAATATTTGATAATCCCATCAGTCTCTATTTGAGTGAACGATTGACTGGTGGAATAACATAGTTACCGATCAAACAAAAAAATTACCTCGTACCTATCTTTTTGAGGTAGCAAAAAATGCAACAGATTTGAAAAGTCTCAATGCAGAATCACCCTTTTTCATTGAAGCATATTTTTGGCACATCAACTTTCTTATGATTTTTTTTTTAAATTTCATGATTGTCATGTCGATTTTGAAAAGTGGTGATGCAAAATCACCCTTTTTTTTAGAATATTTTTGGCAACTTAAATTTCCTTATGATTTTTTTTTCAAATGTCATTATTTTCATGTCGATTTTGAAAAGTGGTGATCCCGAATTACCAATTTTTTTACTAAGAATGGTAATTTTCATCTTGGTAATAATACATAAAAATAAAATTAAAAAACATGACAAAAAAAAATTAAAAAAATAAAAATAAAATAAAATAAATTTGTAAATATATATATATAAAAAAGAGAAAAATATTCCAAAAAAAAGAAAAAGAACAAAAGGCACAATTTAAAGAAAAAATGGCATAATTAAAAAAACTAATATAAACATAAAATTTAAAAATAAATAAAATTAAAAAAAAATAAAATACAAAAATAAAAAATAATTAAAATTTTAAATTATATATATATATATATATATATATATATATATATATATATATATATATTTTTAAATAATAAAAAAAATTAATTCAAAAAAATTGAAATATTTAAGAGAAAAAATTAAAGATTAAAAAATAATAATAATAATAATAAATTAAATTTAGTAAAAAAATTAAAAAATTAAAAAGAAAAGAAAATAATAAAATTACAATAATAAACAATTAAATTAAGAGAAACAAGAAAAATAATGAGTCTTCTACTAAAAACAATTCCCAAAATCAAACACAAAGCGATGGCGAACGACTGGAATAGGGCTTGCAGCATTGTGTTGCTAGTCGGCGCTAGCTCGGCCTCTCAAAGAGCCAGCCGCCTTCTACTCAAGGTTTAGTTCGAAAACAGGAATCGGCTGGCTTGCAATATTTTGTGCTGGGATATCCAGCGAAGGGATATTGCCACCGTCTGGGTGAATACCTACCTTGTAGATGATCCAGACGGCTTTGGAGCCGTCGCCCTCACTGCGGACCGCAGAACAAAACAGATTTTCTCTGGAGACTTCTCAGATCTCATCTCAGTAGCAAGGCAACAACGGATCTGCCTCTCGAACCTGCCAAATTGGCAGGCTGCGGCTCCAACGCTGGTATCACTCTTTGACAGGGTTGCAGACTCGAATCTGCAGGTTAACATGCCTTTGTATAAGGACCCCCTCAGCATAGATGTTGTCGCCGTTCTGGTGTTTGCTCTCCTGGCAAAGGTTCCAGTTGGCCTTTGCAACAATGCTTTTAAAGCTACTCACGTTGCTATCAGGGGCAAACTTGAAAATCCCTTAGATCTTTTCTCCGGCACTTGCGAGCAGCGGATCTGCGACCTGATTCCACCAGATTGGACTACAGAGGCGACAGAGTTGCAAATTCATGCCAACTGTAATGCTGCTCCTCGTCCAGCTTCAGCCATCGCTCGAAGCCTCGCGAGTTGGAACTTGGATCTGTCCACGGTTTCCCAAACGCA
This sequence comes from Pinus albicaulis, assembly GCA_034641835.2. Classification (NCBI taxonomy): domain Eukaryota; kingdom Viridiplantae; phylum Streptophyta; class Pinopsida; order Pinales; family Pinaceae; genus Pinus; species Pinus albicaulis. Next base: position 224,250 of record JAXQQM020070145.1, read on the forward strand.
GAGTGCCTCTTCGAACCAGCCAGATCTGCCAGATCTGCAAGAAGAAGCACTTGCATTTCAGATCCAAGTCACTTTCTCGGGTAAGACGATAATGCATTGGGTGCGTGCAATAGATCTGGTGCAGGATCTTCTGCAAAATATCGAACGTAGGCTGGGGATCCCCTCCGTCTACCTGAGATTGCTATATGAGGGTAAGCAACTTATGAATCCCCTTCCCCTCTTTCATTACAGCATTCAAAAGGATGCCTCTATTTCAACTACCTTTCGTTTAAGAGCTGGATCCATAGGGCAAGCCTCCTCTAGCCCTTCTCTCTCTTTCAAAGACGCAGTCCACAGATATCCTCAGGCCTCGGCGAAAGCTGCTCAACCAACTATGGTTCCAAAGCTGTTTTTGGTCGATAAATCGGAAGATGTTCCCACTATCAGTTTCTCTCTTCCTGGGATTGACGATTGCTACCAGTTTTTTGCAGAATCTGCAATCATATGCCAATTTAATGGGCTATGGCCACGCACTGCAGATCTATACCAATGGATCTAGACTAATTGGACTAAAAGAAGCAAGATCTTCTTATGTTCAAAAGGTTTGTTCATCGTGGTCTTTGAACTAAATGAAGACTACCAGAAGGCCTTAACAGGAGGCCCTTGGTTTTGGGGTTCGGCTGGACTTTTCCTTACCCCCTGGTTTCTAGATTTCGACCCTTCTACAGCTGTCATCACCAAGCTTCCCATTTGGGTTAGGCTCCCGAATATTCCAGCACATCTGTGGCATATCTCTGTCTTCATATCCATTGGAGACACCTTAGGACGCTATCTAGCTACAGACTCCTCAAGAAAGGAAAATGGACTCTATACCTACAGTAGAATATGTGCAGAAATAGATATCAGCAAAGTTCTTCCGGAGCAGATCAACCTCGATATTGGAGATTTCCATTGGACACAAACCTTGGATTATGAAAATACAACCTTTCTTTGCCGACATTGTCATCAAACTGGGCACCTCCAGAGTTCATGTTCCTAGTTCCTCGACAAAAAGAAGAATCTGAATCGCAAACCCAAATCCAAGAGCTGGAACTCCTGTATTCCCCCTATGGAAGATATGGATTCCTCTAGTTCGGATGAGGAGGAAATTGAAGCAGATGGGGAAAATGTTGAGATTCCGCTGGACGTCTCCTTGGTCAGTCTGGTAATCCCCTCAGCCCCGCCATTCTCCCAGAAGCATTCTCATGTATCTTCATCTTCAGATTCTGATAAGGATATTCCGTCGCCAGAGCAGAATAGTCTACAACTTGTTATGGCTCATCCAAACCCCACTGGCTGGGTCAAAGTAAGCAGGAAAAAAGGAAAAAAAAGTCGTGTGGCAGTAACCGCCCACTCTGGGTTGGCTCCTTAGCTCAGAGCCAGCTTTTTTGTACTCCCGTGTTTTCTTTTGCTCATTCCCTGATGGTCTATCAGGAGCGAGGTGGATAAAACTTTCCCCTGCGGCTCCCATGCTTTTTTGTTTCGCTTGCATGCGAGATTGATTGTACTATACTTTTCCTATCTTAAAAGAATTAGTCTTATTCAGAAAAAATAAAAATTAAAAATTAAATTAAAAATAAAAATTAAAAATTAAAAAAAAATCAAAATTTTAAGATAATAAAAATTTACAATAAAAAAAAAAATTAATTGTGAAAAAACATAACAAAATTCAATATATATAAATATTTTTTAAAATTAAAAAGTAAAAAAACAAAAAAATTGAACATTATGAAAATTTAAATTTAAAAATTTTAAAAAAATTTAAAAATAAATTGAAAATTAAAAACAAAAAAAAAAATAAAAATATTAAATATATATATATTTTTTAAGTTAGTAATTTTTTAAATTAAAATTAAATTTAAAATACAAAAATTAAATTAAAATAAAAAGGAAAATAAATTTTCATAAAAAAAAAAAAAATAAATAAATTGAAAAGAACATATTAAGTTTGAATAAATTTAAAAAATTAAATAAAATCTTAAAATTAAAATTGAAATTAAAAAAATATTTTTAATTTTAAGAAATTTAAGAAAAAATATAATTAAATTTTAATAAATTAAAAGAAAATATTATTGAAAATTTTAATACCAACATATATAATTTTAAAAATAAATTTTAATTTTAATTTTAATTTTAAATAAACTTATTTTTTAAAACAGAATTTTTTAAAGAAGAATAAGATTCTAATATATAATTTCAATAAATTTAAATTTATTTTTATTAATTTAAACAAAATTTAATTGCTTTAAAAAATAACAAAATAATTAACTGAATTTAATATATATATATATATATATATATATATATATATATATATATATATATATATATATATATATATATATATATATATATATATATATATATATATATATATATATATATATATATATATATATATATATATATATATATATATATTTGGGTTTCCCAAGAGGGCATGGAGCTGTGTGCAGTGAGCTGCACATAGCTCCCTGCCCACACATGGTCCTCCCCAAATCGCCACTTCGGCGGGAGAGTGACTCTTGGAATTTAATAATCTTTTTTTAATTAATTTATTTTCTTTTCTTTTTAATTTATAAGCAGTTTGATAAAAAAATTTTGAATTTAACTTTCTTTATTTTAATTTTAATTTTAATTTATTAAATTATTTTCTTAAATTAATTTTTTATTTTCAAGTTAATTTATTGTTTTAAATTTATTTTGTTTGTTTTTTTATGCTGATGATGATGATGATGATGGTTAACGTCCACTCAGACCAAACTTTGGTCTATCGAACCTAAAGAAATGAATTATTTACTTTGTTTTAAAATTGTACTCCTATGCTCAAAGAGCCTTGAGAGAAGCGTCCCGAGCTCACTATAATTTTGACATGGTAAAAGGCGAGGAAGGTTGATATTGCAACAAAGTTTATGAAGTTGAGATCTAATGTGTGTGTACGTAGGGCACTCTAAGAGGATGTGATTTTTATCCTCAATGTTCATATTCTAATAGAATTGTAGATCCTTTCCACCCATGGTGTTTTAGGAACTGCCCAATGACCTGTTTTTCTATGGAGCTCATGAGAATTTGTTCTTATCTTGGCTATATAAAAAAACTTCTTTGAGCTAGTTAAAACATAGAGATACTTTTGATCTTCTAGAGTAGGGTTGATGACCTCATTATAATATCTTAATTTTATTTTAGCATCTAAATCTTTCCCACACCACATTTTATCTTTAAACATAGAAGTAACAATAATTTTAATGTTATTAATCATTTGGTCACTGAGGTGACTGCCTCACCTCTTGTAGGTATAGTATGAATTGAGGTTCTCCCTCATCCGTCTGCATGGGGGGATTTGAGGGTTCCTTTTGGTATGATTTCTCTAGGGCATGCAAGGCATCCCTTTATCATAGCATATCTGTGAAATGATGAGTGTGTAGGTTTTAACCCTGTAGAAAAATTATCTGCAAACGAATCTTAAAAACATAAAATAAACAATAGTAAGAAAATAAAACATAAAATAGATATACACAGAGATTTTCCCCTAGATCCCAAATCAGGACTAACAGCTTGATTTTTCATTATTTTCCTTTTAGTGTTACAACACATATATATTCATGTCAAAATATTCATAAACCCCAATCCATTAACACTAGATTAGAACATAATTATAGTTCCCTTGACTGCATCTACAAAATACCAAGGGCTGAAAACCATCATGCCCCAAAACCATGTACAAACCCATGCATAAAACCATGGGCATGTCAGACCCCCGAAAATCAGGTCCAAATTTATTTTCCCAGGGTGATGCCCCGGACGTTGGCAGGGGGGCTACTGTCCACCCTCTGACCCCCCTGCTCCACCTGGTGCAACGTGTGAGTGGAAGCTTCTTCATGTATATAGGTATCAAATTTCTGATACCACATCCTTGGTGACTGTTTTAACCAATACATAGCCTTTTTTAACCTGAATACAAGTTCTTTCTTACCCTTCACCATAAAGCCTTCAAGTTTCTTCATGTAGATCTCCTCTTCCAGATCCCCATGAAGAAATGTTGTCTTCACATCCATATGTTCTACCTCAAAACCAAATGCAACAACAACACACAAAATCAATCTAATAGAAGTAACCTTGGCAAAAAGAAAAAAAAAATATAACGAAAAGCAATTCGCCACACCTATGAATAACCTTTTGCTACCAACCGAGCTTTGTATTTCTCCACCTTAGCTTCTACATTAATCTTCTTCTTAAACACCCATTTGCTCCCGATGGGCTTCCTTCCAGCCAAAGACTCCACTAGATCCCATGCCTAATTTTTGTGCAAGGATTCCATTTCATGAACCAAGGTCTCCCTCCATAGTTTTCCATCCTCTAAATCTACTGCCTCCATGACAGTTCTGGGATCATCATGAGTGATAGTTAAAGAAAAATTTTATTAAAAAGAAGATGGACTATACCTTTCTGGTTTTCTTCTTTCCCGAACAAAACATCTCACAACTGGAGTTTGTGGCTGTTGCTCTTCTGGATATACTTATATTGTAGAGTCTAATTCATCTTCCTTTAGCTCAAATTCTATCTCCTCAGGTTCCTTCAGTAGGAATTTATGTTTAACAACATCTTTCACCTCTCTAAACACCACATCTCGACTGTACACTATCTTCCTTGTTTCTGGGTTCCAAAGCTTGTAATCTTGTAAACCATCCTTATACCCAATAAAGATGCATCTTTTAGCTTTATTATCCAACTTAGTCCTTTTCTCCTTTGGAACATGTACATATGAATCACATCAAAATACCCTCAGATGTGAAAGAGAGGGTTTCTTACCAGTCCATACCTCATGTGGAGTGTTATCCTCCAATGCTCATGAAGGTGATATGTTAACCACATAACATGCAGTCTCCACTGCCTCTGTCCAGAATTCTTGTCCTAACCCAATATCACTAAGCATGCTCCTTTCCTTTTCCATTAGAATTTTTTTCATTCTTTCTGCAACTCCATTTTGCTGAGGTGTGTATGGAATAGTCTTCTACCATACTATACCACACTTCTTACAGAACTCTTCAAATTCCTTCTTCCATAACTCTCCACCATTATTTGTCCTCAACACCTTTATGTTCTTCTCAATATGGTCTTCCACCAGAGCTTTAAATTCTTTAAATCTGTTAAAGACTTTAGATTTCTTCCTCAAGAAATATACCCATGTATTCATTGATAATTCATTTATGAATGAAACATAGTACACAAACTTAGCCAGTGATGGAATCGACACAGGTCGAAACACATCACTATGCATAAGCTCTAATATCTTGTCTTCCCTCTTAGCACCAGAAGGAAAAGTCACCTGATTCTGCTTCCCATATACACAATGTTCATATAAATCGAAATCCAGAGAGAAATTGGACATATCTTCTACCATACCATTACCATGCAGTATCCAAAGGCCCTTCTCTCCAATATGTCCAAGACTTTGATGCCATAACATGGTATTTTCTCCAAACACTACAAGGCTTTCCGGTCCACTTTCAGAAACCACAGAACTGTTGCACCAATCAATAATAGTTCTAACCTGGAGCTTGTACAGAGTTCCAATCTGAAATCCCCACATCAATACCAATTCTCCCTGAACCATCTTGCGGGAATCTTTCTCAAACACTATTTTTACACCCGCATCATCCATCTTTCTTACAAAAATCAGATTTCTGCCCAATGCAGGAATATGCAAAACACCAAGAAGTGTTATAACCCTTCCACCTTGCAAATTTAGCTTGAATTTTCTACATCTGATGATTTTATGCAAACCCATGCATGAAACTATGGGCAGATCCGCTGGCATGTCATCTTTAGAGGTCCTACAATCTTTCCCAAAACAACATAAAAACTTACTTTCCGCATTAGGCGCCATCGACCCTTCCGATTCACGCGTAATTTATTTTGACTTACATAAATCCATGGCTAGGATTCCTTCATTCGTCACCTTTCAGATACCGGTGTCAGTTCAAATCATTATACATTGATGAATCATCGACGAAGATGTATCAACATGCATCATGTCTAAGACTATTTGGAAAATGTTGGGATCACCTACACTAAATCCACCTGACATCATGCTCGGAGCATACGATGGGCATCGTTCTACCCCTGTCGACCTGTATCAAAATGTTCATGTTACCTTGGCTAGAAAAATAGTACTCATAGACATTAAAGTCTTGGACACTCAGCTTGACTATAACATACTCACTAGGTGGAGTTATATGTATGCCATAGTCTCCTCCATTTTCCTGGTGATGATGTTCCCCCACAAGGATCGAATCATCACTATTGACCAAATTACATACTATGATAAGAAACCCATGACATCCATCGATGATGTTCTACCCTATGTAGACACAACTAAAGAATTTATAGAAAAAATATGATTTTGTAGACTTCCCCAAGAAGTAATACAATGAAAAGGGACAACCCGTTACACTGAAACCTCACCATAGGACCACGTGGCATAACTAAGCGGATCACTTATGTTTACTGGGGGATTAAGGTTTTAAATACGAGTTAGTTACCCTAATCAATGTCATATGCACTAACCCTTATTTTAATGCTGATTTTTTTAATTGTGCAATTAGCGCTAACCAACGATTAAGACTCCACTTAACACTAATTAACCAATAGTTAATTTGGTGGTGATTTTGGTGGGTCAGCCAATTTTGGCGCATTCTCTAGTTTTGGCGGTGCTAACTAGAGTCTTTCTAGTTTTAGTGGAGTTTTTCTAAGAAATATTGAGGGAGCCATAACTTTGGCATATTTCGACCAATTTTGGCTCAAGAAGAGTTATTATTAGATGGTTTTGATGCTATGAACACAATGGAATACGGTTCAGAGGCATTGGATCCCTTATAAAAGTTTTTTCCCACTTTGAAGATTAAAGAAGTCGAGGGCCACGAGGAGGGGAGGTCATGCATAGATCACTTGGAGACCATTTTCAGAGATTGAATAATTACTTTTGAGGTTTTTGGGTCTTCTAAATTGAATGGATAAGGTTTAAAAGACATTGGACCACTGTAGGTGCATGTAATGAAACATTTGATGATTAATCCGAAGAGGGCCTAGCTAGTTGAAGTAAGTCAATGGAGATGTAGCCCAGGAGGGGTGAACTCTATTATCAACAATTGTGTAATGTGTATGTTATTTGTTATTTGTATGAATTTTATTTGTTGTACATGAGTTTTTAAAAACTAATTAAATCGTAAATTGTTCATCCAAAACACAAAAACTTGACACATAAACCACTTCACAAATCACTAATTTGAGATGATCCTAAACACATTATTATTATACTGATGAGGGAACTAGCAAAACCAAACTAGTTTGTCCATATTCAGATCAATAGCTATCATAGATCGTCATCAACTCTTGTTGATATCAATTCTAAGACTAACACAACCATCCATTGTCCAACACCGATTTCAATCTATCATATACTTTTGATAGGTCCAACTTAATCATCATATTCATTTTTTTGGAAATATTCGAGTGAATTGCATAATTGGAAACCATGATTTCATTTAAAATATATGATGAAGCCTATTTTCTTTAGAGATATTAACTTGGGAAGGAGTGGATTCATTTTTTTGGCTATCATCTTAGTCACTATATTCTAAATGGCATCGCATAATGCAATAGTTCTACAACCATTATGGTCCTCCACTTTGTCCTTCCTGGGAAATGATGTGAGGAAGGTGGTATCCATGGTTCTTAGAATATTTCTAGATTGACTAACCTATTCTTATTACTTGCCAACAAGCTTGGAAAAAATATATAGTGAATTTGTATAGTGCTAAAGATTTATTGTGGCGATAGCCATAGCCGTTGCTTCCACCTCCTCATACTCAATTTTCCTTTGCAATGCCTTATTCTGATTTGTTATAATTAAGCTGGGATGTGCCTCCAGACATCCAGAATCACCATGATTCTATCATCCTTTTTTTCGGTCAGGATATTTTGATATAAATGAACCAATAATGTATTATCTGATTATGGGTCTCCAAATTCTTACCGTTAGGATCTACGATTGAGGATATTTGGCTGTGATTATTGTGTTGCAACATAGATTTATGAAAAAAAATTGTATTCATTTCCCCCTAATTAAGCCATTGGACCTAAGCCTTTTGTTTCCATAGGATATTTTCCTACTTCCTTCTCTCCTCTAGCTCTTGTATAGTTTCAAATTCTACTATGAAAATCTTTTTTTATCTACCAAATAATATAACCTATTACTACATTTTTTCCATTATTTTATCTAGTTTCTTATTATCTTCTATAGTATTTCAAAACCTGCCCTTGTTCCAGCCATTTAAACTATTTTTCATTTGCTTCAATTTTTTATAAATCCTCAACAAATAGAAACCTTTGATTCCCTATAGTTCCTCCCACCATTGTAGAACATCAGAGAGGATTTCGGGTGCTTGCGTTGTAACTTCTCAATCATAAAAGGTAGGTTTCACAGTCTATATTTTGGGTCAATGTCCAATAATATAACCCAATGGTTTCATCCATGGCTAGGCATTGTGGCTTCGTCTATGAATAAGTCCCAAATCATAATGTTATCTGAGATATGAAATGATTCTAACTTAGATACAACTTGACAGTACCATCTTGTCCTATTATTCCAATTAAAATAACCATTCTTTGTTTCTATCTCCACCAAGTTCACTTTATTAATTTTCTCTTCTAAAATGGTTCTCTTCCTCCAGTTTCATAAATACTCCCTTCTTGTCATTGAGTGACTTTATTACATCGAATCCCACATTAGTTTACTCGTGCTATCTATGGCTGATAAGAATAAAACTTTATCTTATGGAATATTATGGCCATATACATTTGAATCATGATAGTACTACCCATAATATATATACTAACCATGATATATCTCTGATTATAAATAATTACCATACGTATGAAGTATAGCTCAACATCTCTTGAGTTTTTCCTCGAATTTATTGCCCCATTTATTGATAATGTCACAATAGATTCTCCCTAGCAGTCTGGTATCATGGATCGTCATGATTGAAGAGTGTTCTATTTTCCACTTTTATATGAGGAGTATATGCTTCCCTTTATTATTCAAACCCTCATATTCCACGAAATAAATTCAACTATAAATATTTATTACAGCCCTCGAAAACCTTTGGGATAACCGTAACCCATATTGAGTTGTCTCATGTTCCTCCCATATTATCCAACATCTACAAATTGGTTTATGCTAATTCTTGAAGTGGCTATCAATGAACACCCAATGATCCACTTCCCATCACATTCGATCTACATTTCATTGTCGCATGGTTGTATTTAAAATATTCTTTTCCCAAAAGGTAGACTTGATGCTAAAATAACTTTAAAGGGTCTTTTCCTTTCTATTCCTTTTCAATTTTAGGGAGATTTAGAGAGTCCAAGTCCATATATTCCTCTTGGAAAAACAGCTAATTCGTTCCCTCGGGAATATTATCATGTAGTAAAATGAGAATGGAGTGTAACTGGTTAGCTATGTTAACGGTTTCCTACAACAGATGGCTAATTTGTACTGTAAGGAATTTTATGCAGGAAAATTAGAAGGGAGCGAAAGTGGTTAACTAGGTAAATGCTTTCCTGCAACCCATATTACAGTTGCACTAGCTCTAGCTCTTGAATATATGCCAAAGACACCACCTAGGATTGAGTTGATGATGACGGATGTCCCAAAGGATCCATTATTTCCACTTCTATTGATTTTTCAAATCGTGTAGAGCCAGGGGCTTCTAATTATTCTAGAGGCTCATATTTATTTTGGGTCGATCCACTTTCTCCAACCCCTTTTTTGATTTATGAATTTTGATTTGCACCTATGGCCTTAGATTTTTTTGGTTCCCTTCCAATATTTTGCACGGATACCCTCATCACCTCAAGCCGTAGGGATATGATAATTGGTGTAATATCCCAAAATGGGAAATACAGGAATATCAAACTTTTATAACATTTCAATCAAGGAAATAACCAGAATGTAAGCACAAAAACTAAAAAATGTTGGAAATGTTGGAATATAACATTAATACATTAAAACATTAGTAGAAACAAATAATCCATATTATTATATATCAAAAAAAATGTAAGTAAACACTACTCCACAAATGGATAGACTCAAGCCATCCAAACATGGTTGAAACAACTCTACTGAAAACGAGCACTCGAAAGTAAAAATTGTTGCTTCTGTTGGAAACTGCTGCTACTGGGAAGAAGTTCTATATGCCACCGGCTACTGAAGCACTCATAAATATATGGGATTTTAACCATGGACTCGACTAAAAAAACTAGAGAAACATAGAAATGGTTTGGCCAGATTTTGAGATTGTAATTTCAACTGTTTTGGGTTGCACGCTACACCGTTGCTGGTTGAGTTACACACTCCCTAGAGAAAAATGATGATCTAGGGCTAAAATAATGATCTATATACTGCATTAGCACCCACTCATATCAGTAACTGAAGGGTTGGTCCCTTATCCCAATTTCCAAGCTCAAAACTTGAGATCTAGCTCCTCTAATGAATATGTAGCTGTTGCATGCACAAATGATGATAAATAATACACTGTCTAGAAGGGATGATGATGTAAAATGTTGATAGATAATAAAATTTCGATCCCATTCTTATGAAGTGATCCTGGCAGTGAAGCATTAATCCCTCACAGAATTCCAAGTTGAGTTTCTTGGAACATCCTCCTCTCCTCAAACCCTCATTGCAAAATTACGTAATTCCTGTAGGAAATGTTCCTGCATAGGAGAATAGATGGATGGCCTGATGTCGGATATGAAAATGAATCTCCCAAAAGACTACAATGGATCCACGGTGTGAATGGATGATCCCTCCATAGGTTTCTCAGCTGAAGTATTGAGACTAACCTTCCAACTCTCAAACCCAAGGCTAGGAATGCATAATTCCTGTAGGTGGAATCGAAGATGAGAGTGGTCGAAAGTGGCACTAATTCCCAGATGATGAATGATTCCCATGAAAACCTTCCTAGAGTAGGCACTCAATGTCCCCAGTGGGTAAGGGTGGGATTGCCGCTTGGGAACACTCGGTGCTAAGCAACACAAAAAACTTAGATAAACAACCGAAGCGTGCAAATAAATGTCTTACAAGAGTCAATAATAAAAATCTAGACTCCCCTTCCTTTGCTGTCCTCATCTTCCTTTTATTGTTGTGAGCCTTCCCTAGCCTTGGGTCACCTCATAACTATGCTGCAAATTAGGCCACTAGCCTCCATAAAGACTGCATTGTCCTCCATGATCTCCATCACTGCTACAATTAATATCCACTTCCTCCATCATGTGTGCATTTCATGAACCACTTCCTCCATCATATCTACAATTTCGTCTCCATTATATCCATCATCTTGCATTTATCCTTCCATTATCTCCATTATCTCCCTCATTAATTCTCTATGACCTCCGCTCTTTCTTCATTATTATGTTTTTCCATTATTCCATAATTCTACTACACTACTCAATTAACCCACATTCACACTACAGAAGTGGATTTTATTCATATATTGGGTTTATGGGCCCATCCGCCCTTTTATTTTCTTAACTAAATATGAAAAATAAGAACTCTAATATTCGAGATAGCTTATGGAAAATTTTGAATATCACAGTCCTCCGCACCAAAATGTTGCTTGTCCTCAAGAAAATACAAAAGTGGATGTTGCAGAAATCCATCTCCCTCCCAAGTGGCATTCTCATATGGAAGGTTTCCCCATCTACTCCAATGTGTTATTAATTTCCAACTCCATAGTTGCCTCTCTAGAATGTCTAGAATGGCTTCCAACTGTGTAGCTAGATGCCTCTCCTCATCAATGAATCCTGAAGTGGGAAACATCTGCTATCCAAGAACCTATTCTCTGCATGAGATATGTGAACTATGATGTTTCCTTCCCCAAGTGGCCTTGGGAAGACAATGAAGAATGAAGAAATCTTTGAAAGATAATCCGGTCATGTGTGAAGAGATGTGCTATGTGAAAATTTCGAAGCAATGTGCATACCTCGACAACAGATCAATGTAGACAATATCATCCTCCATAATCTGATGAAAATATTGGCACTTGATGATATGTTGAATTACATCCTCCTTGAGGTATTTCCATGAGAACCTCTCTCTGATGGCCCGATAGAACATATGAGGTTCTGAATATGCTACATATAGAAAATTCTATTTGAGCTGTGAGGTACTCATCAAGAAGACTTTGTTTTGATAACAGAATATTTTATCCTTTACATGATGTCTACCATATACCATCTTCCCATCCAATGCTTCATAAATGAAGTGGTAAGCGAAATGATAAATTAATACCTCGCACCTAAAATCTTAACTGCTCCTCAGCGATAGCGTTGCTGATCTTCATGATAGTGCATCTAGTGCCACATGGTCCTCTCCATAGACAATGGTGAACTCATAGTCATTCATTGTACTGATCCACCATTGTTTCCTCTTCTGTAGCTGCTGCTCCTCCTCAAAAATATTCCAAAGACTATGGTGGTTGGTCTTCACCTGAAATCTAGTTCCAATAAAAAACTACCAGAATTTGACCAATGCATGTATAATGGCCAATATCTCTTTTTCATAAATAGAATACAAAAACTCATGCGATAGTATCTTCTGGTTCTCGAAATCTATTATATAGATTCCCTGCATTATGACTATGCTAATCCCATCCTTAGAAACTCCACACTCCAACAAAAAGTGCTGTGTGTAGCTCAATAATGTCAAAATGGGATAGCTATACATATTCTCCATGAACCATTCAAGGGTCCTCTGCATAGTGATAGTCTGCTACTCCAAATAAGAAATGTGCTATAAACCTTGGTCATGCAATTTCTGTGATGGAATGACCCCAAAAATATCCATTTAATGTGATGAAATAACATGGGGTGGAAATTTTTGCATACCTTGGATCAGTTGATGCTTGGAAACATCTTGCAAAGCTACAAGAGTTCCTCCAACCGCTGCAATTTCTTCTCCAACTGCTGGTGATGGTGATGGTTGCTCTTCTACTGCTACACAACGTTGGTATATGTTTCCTTTTCCTCATGCACCTCTTGAATCATTCCTTGGACTCAATGTTGAAGTCTTTTGAACATCTTGCTAAAATAATCCATGCAAGTACTCTTTCTGTTGGTGGTGGTGGTGGTAGATGATCCCCTCCGAGTGTACCAGCGCAGACATCTCCCTTCTAGTCCTCATAAAATTTCTCTTATTGTAGGAGAATGTCTCAATGGAATGTGCCTTTGGGTTTCTTCTATCAAACCTCGATACGAATCTTTGAGTGAACTCTACATACACAGTCACTCTTGCATGTTTCAATCCACCGAACCACTAGTCATTTTCTTCACCCTCAAGTTTTAGCGCTACAATATGAACAACCTATGCTTCCGCTACTTGGTGTAGCTGGAATAATTCATCTAACTTCTTCATCCAAGATTTTCCATGCTTGTATATTACCCATCAAATGTAGGAAGTAATAATCTACCCTGTATATTTCCTTTTCTTCCATTGTTGCTGCGGGGTATCCAATTCTCTTAAATTTGGAAAAACTTTTGGAAATTCATATTCCCTTTGAATTCTCTAAATTGAGATTTTTACTCTGCAAGATAATCACTGCAAGGAAAGTGGGAATATTAGGGAATTGTGGAATTTTTTGCACTGTCAGAATCTTATATTGTTGAAAGTAAAAAAATCAATGCAAAAATACAGAGAGGATTTCAGGTGCTTGAGTTATAACTTCTCATTCATAAAAGGTTGTTTTCACAGTCTATATTTAAGGTCAATGTCCAAGAATATAACCCAATGGTTTCATCCATGGCTAGGAATTATGGTTTCTTCTATGAATAAGTCCCAAATCATAATGTTATCTGAGATATAAAATGAGTCTAACTTAGATACAACTTGACAATGACATCTTGTTATCCTCCTCTAGTTTTTACAGTTTGCAATGATGGTTCAACATGTTTTTATATGTTTATTATGTTGTTTTTTCATAAGTTTTACTGATAGAGTATTAAAAATTGTTCTTTGGTAAAATGAGACATGACTAGCCTGGAGGTCGCTACGTGCTTCTCCCAAAGGAAAATTTATGGTTAAGTTCTAAAGTATGAAATTTAAATTTAGTTGGGAGGAAATTTGAATTGATTTTGGAGGAAAAACTATTTTGGCGAAGGTCTAGGTCGAGCCTATCACCTCCCACACACTAACCTCCCACCTTACCACCTTACCACCATGTTCATTCTTAATATACGTGTGGCGCAAAATTTATTTAAAGCATGGTTTGAATTTGGGAGAAGGCGAAAAGGGGCCAACCCCTTATAGTGAAACCTCACCATAGGATGACATGGCATAACCAAGAATATAACTTATGTTTAATGGCGTATTAATGTTTTAAATACGGGTTAATTACCCTAATCCAGTCATGGGTGAAGAGATGTACTGTGTGAAAATTTTGAAGCAATGTGCTGTAGAGCTATAAGCAAGGCTTCCTGTTGCCATCCCACATCATCCTTATGCAAGGTATGGGAGAATGTCAATCCATATTCTCCCAAGAGTAACCAGCGCAACAATGACTCTTGCTGCCACCCCACATCATCATAATGCAAAGAATGAAGCAATGACATATTGATTGACATGTAGAATGTCACACAAGACCAACATAGCCAAGTTTCCTGCTACCACGTCATATGAGTATCATGCAAAGTCCCAAACAATAACATACCCATTAACATGTGATATGTCATGTGATGGCCAAACTCTCTCAAAAGTAACAACCACAACCATGCCTCCAGCTGTTGCATCTCATCACCACTGTGCAAGGTAGGAAACAGTGATATACCAATGGACGTACAAAATGCAATGTCTTGGCCATACTCTCCCAAGGGTAGCCAGCACAACCATGCCTCTTGTTGCTGCATCACCTCAGTACTGTGCAAGGCATGGAACATACCAATCTGAAATGTCAGGTGGTAACCATACTCACCTAAGAGCAGCCAGCATAGCCATGCTTCCTGTTGCCCTGTGTCATAGATCTGCAGGTAGCTTTTCAGCCACTTGCTCATCATCTCCATCCATCCATCCAACTGTGGGTGATGACTCATATCATGCACCAACTCGGTATCCACCCAAAGTAGAAGCTCCCGCCAAAAGTTGCTCATACAATAATTGTCCCCATCACTATCTATGGCCTTGGGAAGACCATGAAGCATGAAGACATCCCGGAAAGATAATATGGTCATGGGTGAAGAGATGCACTATGTGAAAATGTCGAAGCAATGTGCATACCTCGATAGCGGATCAATGTTAACAATAACCCTCCACAATCTGATGATAATCTTTGCAATCCATAATATGTCGAAGTGCATCCTCCTTGAGGTCTCTCCATGAGAACCTCTCTCCGATGACCCGGTAGAACCTATGAGATTCTGAATATGTTGCATGCAGAAACTTCTCTTTGAGCTGTGAGGTACTCATCAAGAAAGCTTTATCCTGAAAATGGAAGATGTTATCCATTACATGATGTCCACCATCTACCATCTGCCCATCCAATGCTTCATAAGTGAAGCGGTCATCCGAATGCTCAAATAATAATTGGGCCCTCAAATCATCACTGCTCCTCAGTGACAACGTTGTTGATCTCCATGATAGTGCATCTGTTGTCACATGGCCCTCTCCATACACAATGCTGAACTTATAGTCCTGCATTGTACTGATCCACCATTACTGCCTCTTCTGCAGCTGCTGCTCCTCCTCAAAAAGATGTCGGAGATTATGGTGGTTGGTCTTTACCCGAAATCTACTGCCAATCAAAAACTGCCAGGATTTGACCAATGCATGCATAATGGCCAATATCTCTTTGTCGTAAATAGAATACGACAGCTCATGCGACAGCAATTTCCGATTCTTGAAAGCTATTGTATAGCTTCCCTACATTAGGACTGTGCTAATCCCATCCTTAGAAACTCTACACTCCAACACAAAGTGTTGTGTGCAACTCAACAATGTCAAACTGGAATAGCAATACATCTTCTCCTTGAACCAGTCAAGGGTCCTCTGCACAGTGATAGTTTGCTGCTCCAAATCAGCAATGTGCTCTAACCCTTGGTCATGCAATTGCCCTGATGGCATGACCCCACAAATCTCCATCTGATGTGCTGGAATAACATGGGGTGGAAATGTTTGCATACCTTGGATCAACCGATGCTTGGGAACATCTTGCAAAACTACAAGAGTTCCTCCAACCGGTGCAATTGCTTCTCCAACTGTTGGTGATGGTGATGGCTGCTCCTCTACTGTTGCACCAGCGCTGGTATCTGCTTCCTCTTCCTCATACACCCCCTGAATCATGACTAGGACTCTCAATGTCGAATGCTCAGGACTATCTTGCAAAGATGCAAGTGCTCCTCCCACTGATGCAAGTACCTCTACTCCAGCTGGTGGTGGTGGTGGTTGCTCTTCTCTCAATGTATTAGCATTGACATCTCCCTTCTACTCCTCATACACTCTCTTTATTGTCGGAGAATGTCTCAATGGAATGTGCCTTCGGGTTTCTTCTATCAAACCTTTTTACCAATCTTTGAGTGAACTCTGCACACATAGTCACTCTTGCATGTTTCAATCTGCGAAACCACCAATCATTTGCTTCACCCTCAAGGTGCAGTGCTGCAATCTCAATGGCTTCATTTTCCGCTACTGGGTGTAGCTGGAAGAAATCATCTAGCTTCTCCATCCAAGCCTTTGTCGTGCTTTTGGATGACCCATCGAATGTAGGCAGAAAGAATCTATTCTGAATATGCCCTCTTCTTCTATTGCTATTGTGGGGTCTTCGGTTCTCTTCTTAAGAATGTTAGTTCCACTACAATTTGGTCTCAAAGTAGAGGACATCTTGGGAATCGCAATACAACAAGTTCATTCCAAGAACCCTATAAACGCACAATCCCACAGAAGATGAAAGTATAACTATATGAATAAAAGATGAACTCTATCCATTAACATGCTTTGAGGATGAAGCATTTCAAAAGGAGAAGGCTATATATATATATATATATATATATATATATATATATATATATATATATATATATATATATATATATATATCACTTAGGATATTAATTATTGAAAAATGCATCACATAAAGACATAAATTTACATGGAAGCTCATTTGAGGACTATAAATACCAAGGCCACTCATCTTTGTAAAACATATCATATCATTCAACCGCATCTTTTTCATTATAATTATATATTTTGTCCTTAATGGATTTCTGTTTATTGCCATTCTTATGTTGGATATTTCTTTAGTGAATGAACCGTGTTCATTTCACAAACTGTGGAGAAGAAGGTAGTCACTCTGCCTATAAAAACCAACTCATGCCTGGCATTCAAGTCATCGAAGATCTATTGCAAAAGACTAGATTTGTTTTGACCCCAAGACAGTCAATGCAATTTTCTTCTCATGTTAACATGAAGTTGAAAATTTATTTTATGTAGATATCATCTTATAAATTTTAGGACTCATTGTAGAAAACAAAACAACTTTCAATGCTTAAAACAACAACACTCACAAAATTATTCAAAGGATTGCAGTTACAAGTACAATGTTTTTTATTCCCAAATTGACATAGTAATTTCTGCATATCAAATAATGAAAATCAGTGTAATAAGCCCTACTGATTACTTCACATAAGAAAGAAAAACTATATGAGTAATCCTTTAAATGCCATCATATATTTTCCTAGCAGCAATATTTGTGGAATATCAATCGCACTATCTACAATCAATGTTACCAAGATTGGAACCAGAACCAAAATGGTCAACCCTACAAACCAGGCTATAAAAATTCCAGGAAAAAAATATTGTTTACATCAGAAAATACGAGTAATCCTTTAAATGCCATCACATATTTTACTTCCAGCAATATTTGTGGAATATCAATCGCATTATCGATGATCAATGTTACCAAGATTGGAACCAGAACCAAACTGGTCAACCCTACAAACCAGGCTATAAAACCAAAAAAAAAACAGCCAACAAAAAATATTCAATTTACTGTGTTTAGTGAATGAACAGTGTTCATTTCACAAACTGTGGAGAAGAAGGTAGTCACTCTGCCTACAAAAACCAACTCATGCCTGGCATTTAAGTCATCGAAGATCTCTTGGAAAATACTAGATTTGTTTTGACCCGAAGACAGTCAACGCAATTTTCTTCTCATGTTAACATGAAGTTGAAAAATTATTTTATGTAGATATCATCTTATAAATTTTAGGACTCATTGTAGAAAACAAAACAACTTTCAATGGTTAAAACAACAACACTCACAAACTTATTCAAAGGATTGCACTTACAAGTACAATGATTTTTATTCCCAAATTGACACAGTAATTTCTGCATATCAAATAATGAAAATCAGTGTAATGAGCCCTAATGATTACTTCACATAAGAAAGAAAACCTATATGAGTAATCCTTTAAATGCCATCATATATTTGCCTTGCTGCAATATTTGTGGAATATCAATTGCATTATCTACAATCAATGTGACCAAGATTGGAACCAGAACCAAAATGGTCAACCCTACAAACCAGGCTATAAAAATTCGAGGAAAAAAATATTGTTTACATCAGAATATATATGAGCAATCCTTTAAATGCCATCACATATTTTACTTCCAGCAATGTTTGTGGAATATCAATCGCATTATCTATGATCAATGTTACCAAGATTGGAACCAGAACCAAATTGGTCTACCCTAAAAACCAGGCTGTAAAACCAAAAAAAAACAGCCGACAAAAAGTATTCAATTTACTGTGTGTGTGTGTGTGTGTGTGTAAAAAAAAATAGACACTAAATATGCAATTTTTCTTATGTATATAGCATTGTAAGGGTGAATATAGAAAATAGCATTGAAAGCAATACAGATGTGAACCAAAACACATAAGCATTGAGGCTCTAAATAAATGTTGCAAATGTTAGCAACAAGCAAAAACTCAAGAAAACTTCAACTAGTGACATCGGAAAAATAGAGAAAATATCAACAAAAATCACCAAACTTTAAAAAAAACATAAAATATAAACATTTTAAAAATCATCCAAAAACAGTTGACAATGGTCAAAATTGGCACACACAAAAATCACAATTTTCAAGGGCAATTTATCATTTCAGAGCAAACACAACAGAATATTATATAATTCCCCAATAAATTGACAATCTCAAAATAATACCTAGAGGCCAAAAATAATCATACTATAGAATCAAATCAAACTACATCATCATATGAATCTATATTCTTTACATTCTTTGCATGGGTATGCTCAGCATCTTGACCCAATGCCCTTGAAGATCCAAGGCCAATGTATCTTATTGCAATGGAAGGAGCTAGATGTCATCTAGGTTAACCCATCCACAATGCAAGGAGACCATCATTAAGTAATAAATAATTGAAAAAATAGGTTTTAGGATAGTTGTAGGGTGTGCATTTTTCATTTTTCTTCAATTTTTTGTTTTTTGGGGAGCTGGTGGAGATGTATCAGTACAAAACCAGTCAAATCAGTCAATTTTCACTGTTTTTTTTTCTTGAACCAGGTGATCTAACTGGTTTTGACTGGTTCAGAACAAAACCAGCCCAAACCAATTTGAATCACAGGTTCAGGCTGGAAATCCTCAAAGCCAATTAGAACCAGCAAGTTCAACCAGTTCTGACAACATTGCCTACAATTCAATAGTTCATGTGTAAATACTAAACTATAAGTGAGAAGTTAAAGCTTACAAGAACATTGAGAAACTTACAAGATGAAATTATGGAGGAGTCCTCAAAAAGGAAACAGTGATAGAGGTAACTTTCTCCATAAAAGAACTGACATATTTCACTTCAATCAAACCATTAGAAGCCAATCCGGAAAGAAGACAAACTGTTCACTATATTGATTTACAATTTGCTTTTCTCTTCTGACTTGAGTATTGATCATGATTGCAAATATATTCATCAATGTGAATACGAATTGAATATTATAATAGGGAAAAATCAAAAATCATTACAATATTGTAGTTACTAACCCATGCTGAACACAAACTTGACATTTCCAATGAAGACAAACCTGAAATGTCTTGCTAAAAATCTTGATCTTGGAAGTACTTTCTCGAACTGCATATTCTCCATCTGAAGCCCAAACAAATTCAAGTGCAGATCCAAAGGATCTATTCCTCCATGCCAGTGCCGTATAAATTATGTACTCACCATCACCACATACAACAACAAATCTTCCATTTGGATTGTGCTTTAAACTCTGCAATATGAAAAAGAAAGCATCAGCAGGGGCAAAGATAACAGGGAAATTACTAGTTAACATTATTATAAAAGTCTAAACATACTTCCCAGAAAAGGACGGTTATTTGTCTTGAAGTACTTTAGATGTACGAAAATAGAATCTACCAGCTAGTTAATTATGACCATAGCATTTTCCATTTAAAAATTTGCAAAGCTCTCAAATATATCACTACAAAAATGTATACAGTATACAGGCAGTACCGATAAAACGGTGACCAAGTGATTAAAAAGTAACAAGTACAACCTTTGGGGACCTTTCACAGTCCAACATATGAAATATCATTTTTGGGACTACTTGGGTAGAGTGCCACTAATGCATGACCTATATACCCCATGAGCATTAGTCAGAATGATCAACTTCTCATGATTTTGAATAGTCCACTTAGCACTCATTGCATCAGGGATGAAGAATCGGGACTGAAACTAGCAAAATGAATCACATAGCATCAACCATCACCTCTAGGACTTGCACCCAATAACAAGGACTTCCTGAGAAGGTCGCCCATTCCAAGACTTCGTGGCTCAAGTGTGCTTAACCATGGAGTATTTCCCATAATCAACACCACATAGATTGCTACACCACAAATGCTTAATAAAAAGCCAAGGGGGTTCTACATTAGTAGTTCAACAAGAAATCTTATTTTGGGGATTATCTAAATCGAGTAAGTTATTAATGAAAGGCCCATATCCCATGAGCATTAGTCAGAATTACCAATTTCCCACAATTGTGAATAGTCCACTTAGCTCTCAGTCCATCAGACGATGCTCACAGAGCTGAAGTAGGATTGAAACTAGCAAACACTGCAACGAATGCTGAACAGTGACTTTGTATTCAGAATGAACAGTAGCTGACAATGCCAAATTGTTGAAAGATGAACTCAAGTTGATTCCACTGCCGGTCAACAATATACTACAAAGATAACAATTTCAAGCAAAACCCAGTAGAGTTTTGTATATTTGTATCAAAAATCCAAGCAATTCTTGGGGAAAAATATCAAAGCAACTTCAGATATCTGTAGATTCCAAGCTATTTGGTCCATTAAATTACATTATATCTTGCAGAAGGATTACAACATTTTGATAAATCCAGAGTCCAGACCATCTTGAACAAAGGATTGTCCCACACTTCATAAAATTGAAAGGGAGATATAGGATCAAAGTATCAAGCCTTTATAGTGATATTTCAAGAGGACGTTTTACCACTTATCTGGGTTCATCTTCCAGAAGAAACCCAAGGAGATAGTACTACAGACCTCCAAACATTCCAAGATAAAGTTGGGATTCAATGAAATGATATTTGCCCATTTATCAGTGAAGGCAAGTTGAATGTAAGTGTTATAAAGGTGAGACTGCATCTGAAATACTTTATATAATATTATTTACCTGTGAGGCATTCACAAACAGCTTGTTTGTAAAGCGACAGTACTATAATAGATAGTTATATATGCGAAAATGTAGATAAGATAAGATAATTTTATTAATTTTCAACAGATGCCCACAAAAGTAGGTCAATAGGACAGCTAAGTACAATGATATCATTACAAAGTAGTAGCACCAAAATGTCTCCTAAATAAAGAGAAAGATACAAAAGTAAAGCACTAGATCTATTCTAAAGCATGAAAAACCCTTGACTCAGAGCACATGCAGCTGCACTGGGAGGGAGATGAACTCATAGAATGTGCTGCCCGGATGATAAATGGTTCTGCTCCTTCAACCACTGCGCTGGCCCAGGAAATCTGCTGCTGCTGGTTATGGGTAAGGAACTGGGTTTTGACCCCTCTAGAGTGCTCAGAAAATTTTGCAAAATTTGCGTTGGGCTCTCCTCACTAGACCCACAAAGACCCAAAAAGGGTTGGGCCTAGTTCCAACCTTCCGAAATGACCCCCAATCAGAGCAAGCTCCCCTTTCGGCTGGGTAATTCGCACCACCCAGAATTCTGCTGCCAAATCCCTCTAAAAACGCTGAGCAAATCCTCCAACAGTTCTCCTTATCTCCCCTAGCAAAACTCAGCCCCAAACTCCCAGTCAAGCCTCGCCCCACGTGTTCTCCTCAAGTGACTGCGCAGGCCCAGAGAGGCTCCCTCTGCGCAGGCCCAGAGAAGCTCCCTCTGTGCATGCCCAGGGAAGAATACTTCGTCCTGAGGAATGTCCACTCGATCAACCCACCAAACCACTGCAAAAATGCTGCCAAACGCCAAGGCAATGTTCCCCCAAAAGCCCATAACCAGCTTTGTCCTGAACAATCTCTCCTCAAGAGTGTGTGGTCCCTTTTCTATGCCCAATCTGCTCCAAATGCAGCTCAAATTTCCCCCGAGTGTCTCCCAGAAAAGCTCCTCAAGTCTGACAAAATCTCCCCTAGGGTGGCACTCGAAGTCCACCAAAAGAGGTGAGATCTCCCCTTGGAAATCTCGGTGTTGAACAGCACTTCGTAGACTTGGCTCAACAGCTCAAACATACAAGAGAGTGTGTTTGTCAAATGATCAAAAATCCCCCAAATGATGTCTCCTCCTATTTATCATTGAGCATTCTCTCTCCATGTAGGCCCCATACATCCACCCCTTTTTCTCTCTCTGTCTCTCTCTCCACAACTGCACTTTTCCTCTTGGGGTGTGTATTCCTCTTGGGGTGGCCCCCACTTTCCACTAAGAAATCGATTTGCCTTCTTTTCCCTATGTTGGAGCCTTCTCAAGTCAAAAATGACAAGTGGTGTCCAAGGAAAATTTTAAGGATGGAAGTCTATCTTAAAGTTTAAAAACCTTGGCGAATATTACTAGTCTCTAATATGCAAATTGTAAAATGCATGGCAATATTTTTGTAAAAATATTTAGATTTCTAATATTTTTATATTAGTCTATATAAAATTTGGCGATTTTTAGGGTAAAATAAATGTATTCTTTAAATTGTGGGCGAATCATTTTTAGAAAAAACGAAAATTGGCTAATAGTTTTTCTTTTGAAAAAACATGGAAAATTAGCCTAGCTGCGAATATTAGCCCCTAAAATTTTCCATGGTGGTGTCCTCCTAACCCACTTTTCCTGAGACTATGATGGCAAAACTTCAAAATTGGCAAAATTGGTAATTACTTAGCTAAATTGACAAGCATGAACATCACAATCCTCCCCACCTAAAAGTTGCTTGTCCTCAAGCAATTGCAATGATGGGTGTTGGAGTACATGTTCCCCCTCCGAAGTGGCAGCCTCCTCTAGCAAGTCCTTCCACTTCACCAAGAGCTCCCGAACGGTCCTGTTCCTGAGCCTCCTATGTCTCACCTCCAAAGGGGGTAAATCAGTAGCGCTATTGTAACTTGTTGTCCCAAGGCCTTTTCCAAGCATGAGACATGAAACACATTGTGTACCTTGCTCCCTTGTGAGAGCTCCATCTCATAGGCCACCTCTCCAACCCGCCTAGTCACCCTATAAGGCCCATAGAAACGTGGTTTGTGCTTCTCAACTCCCTTCTACTTAGAGTGGACTGCCTATATGGTTGGAGCCTCAGAAAGACTAAGCAAGGTTACGGGGAAGCTTCAAACCCCCTTCGCTCCCGCTTCAGAAACTCGCTCCGTGCGGGAGCGGCTGTGACCGCGGAATCAAGCCCGAAAACGCTCTCGACGGGGAGCGTCGGAGTGCGTCGACTTCGTAAAAATGCTCCCCGGCTTTTTCGGAGCGCCAGAAGCGCTCGTGGAACAAATGCTCCCCGAGCGCCGACGCTAAAACGCTCTAGAGCGTTTAAATGGAACGAACGTCCCCAGAAAAAAACGTTTCTCGCTCGCGTTTAAAATTTTTTATGAAAAATCGATTTTTTTAAAAGGGGGGGGGGGGGG